>CM031238.1:181722251-182322251 GCA_018340775.1 Taxus wallichiana var. yunnanensis | reverse complement strand
TATTGACATGCAGATGTTGGGAGCACTTACGTAGGTGTTGCGACAATGCAGAAAATGGGTGTATAGTTTAGTACTACAACTGAAACACAATGAAGTTCATCAATCTGACCCCATAACAAGGGGTGTGGGAGGCTAAGGAGGTTTAGGACAACCATTGTATCAGAGAGGGAATCCAAAGGGATGGTATTGTTTTGGGTCTATCCCTACTCTAGGTGAAGTTCCACCAAAGACAACAACCACCACCTCATGTTTATTTCAAGATGTCACTCCACTTGCCAGAGTATATAGGTATAGAGGAAGCAACAGAGCACGTGCATAAGTGTGAATTACTATAGCATGCGAAGGGAATTACAGCCTCAGATAGGAAGGAAAGCCAATTTTCCACTACGTTATAAGGGCACACACATAGTTGGCATATGAAGTATGAACCACATCAGACTGTGGTGGATTATAATGCTTTTTGCAATGTATTTTTGGATGAGTTTCACATCCTAGAGTTTGAATAGTAGAGCATCAACGTGCTCAACGATATCAAGCAAGGTTTATCTAAGAGCATAAGGGAGTATGATGTGTGGTTTAAGACTCTATTGTATGATTCATTGGAATGTTTCGACCCCATTCCATAGGGCCCTATCTCATAAGACATATAGATCCGTGCGAGGCCTTAGTAGTAGATATGCGTCTTGAAGCGATTGGGAGTGCTAATACTGGAGTGAGCCTGTTTTTGGAAGTGCGAGATAAAACTATGGAAAATCACTTGGAGAATCTTTCTACCAACTCCGCACATGAGACTAAGAGTGGTATATGGTGCACATATTGTGAGGTTGAAGGACACACTAAGGATAGTTTCCTACATATGTCGATGTGCGTTGTTGTAGTATTATGAGATTTTCCACTTGGACCATGATGTTTAGAATTTTCCTCTTTTGAAGCACGTAACTAGTAAGATTGAATCTATGTACTGTAATATTTGTAATGTGCACACTCATGATATAAATTATTGTCAGTTGATATATCAGATTCATGAGGTGTGCGAGACTCGAATCATGATAGAACATGATGGTAAGTATATCTTAGGTTCGTAATGCACAACCTTTAGAAGAACATAACAATGAAGGAGGTAAATTCCATGGAGGATATATAAGTAAAGTTCACAGAGGTAGAAGTAGATTTCCACGTGGGACCTGTTATACTTTTAGGTCCCTAGATCATTACCAACATGATTTTCCACATAATATAGTCTACACATGGTATGTGAAGTAACATAAGTTGGAGGATTGCGAAGAACATGAATAAGGACAAGTGTGTGGGGATGATTAAGGTACAACGCAGAAGGGTGATCAATGGATTTCAAAGAAGGCACTAGATCCTAAATTACAACCTTTGTTTTTCACTACTCAAGTTAAAGCATCATGTGCACGTGAACCTCTCAAAGATAGACCACTCATCATGCAAGAAGAAGTCATGAATGCAAGGTATCCTGGATGCTGATCATCGAAGGAAGTTTATCAAGAGACCATGGGAGTCATCAAAGAGCTACAAGGTGAGATACAATTCTTGAAAGAGTAGGCACGTGAGAGAGAATGTGCGAAGAATGTTGAACTACCATAGAAATACATGGATGATTTGAAGGAGTGTAAGATGTTACACCAAGAGAATATCATCCCTTTATTAGAGGAATGACTATGTGACAAGGTACCACGTGGTGGAGTTGAACGTGAGAAAAAAATACTATATGTAAACTCCTACCACAAAACCATGAGTATGATAAGGAAATCACTTTGGATGTAGTAATTGATGGGTGGTTGGTAAGAAATATTTTGATAGATACAGGTGCTGAGGTAAATATGCTCACCCTAGATGCATGGAATAATATGGGGAGACCTATGTTACAACCATCTTAAAATGTGTTGTATATGGCGAACAAGACAAGGGCTATGCCTATTGGGGTGTTGAAGGATACTTCTATTACAATTCAGGGAGCCAAGTTTACTAGAGACTTTGAGGTATTAGAGCTTGCTAAAGTAGATAAATTTCCAACATTACTTGGGCGACCATGGTGTTATGCAAAAATGCAAACTTGCGCTTCAATAATGGATACATAAGTTTTGAGAATAGGAATGAGTGTGGTGAAAGAACATCCATGAAGAAATATTTAATTGTAATAATTCACTCACTTGGTGTTAGTACGTGTTGTGCGGGAGCTTTAAGGGTCTTGATGAGTCATACAAGTCATTACAAGCAAACAATAAGGTTTAAAATTTTTAATTCTCTTTCTTATAGTATTTCCCTCCAAAAAGAGAATTTGAAATTGTAAAGGCTTAAAAGTGAGGAGTGTAATTACAGGGAGATTGTAAGTGTAGACACAAAATCATGCACTTTGAGTCATTATTTAGTCCTAGTATCATACTATTATTCATATGGTTCTTAAGTGAAAAGAGTAATAATTAACCCATGTCTTTGGCCATTTTTACATTGCTTGTTGTCATATTTTTGATCTTACACCTGTACTTTCCTAGTATATACTTTCATACTACGTTTTCCTATTTCGATTGCCCTAGGTGCCTAGTCCTCCTCTTTACACTTTCCTCTCACTTTTTGGGCACTTTCTAGCCATTTGAGCTTCTTATATTTTTGGTGGTTGGCATTTTCGGGGTTAATTACGAAATTAGAATAAGAGAACCATATAAATATAAAGTTATGTGACTATAATGAGGACCAAACACTAAGCATCTAATATCACCATATAGAGTTGCATCCATCAAAGGAATCTAAAGCTACATTTTCATCCATATAGCTCCATCAAAAATCACACAATACTAGCTACATTTGCATCCATCTGCATCACTCTTCATAGGAGGGGAGTTTATTATTTCCATGCACACATTTACTACATTCTACATCTAGTTATTTGCTTGCTACTTCACAAAGTGTGACTAACACAAGAGAAACCTAGGGCATGATTTACACACACACACACACACACACACAACACCTAGAACTACATTGGGTCTAAGATGTAGTGCAATGCTTAGTGATAAGTCCATCAATTTGGAAGTAATGATAGTCTGACCCCTTCATATTCATCTTTATTTTTTAGGGTTTTAAAGATTTGTTTGGAGTTTAACAGTTATTCTTCCATCTCCTATTCACATCAACATCTGACTCAGGTTCAAGGAAATTAGTGTGATAGGAAGCTAACACAGAAAACATCAAGTGACAATCCAGAGGAGGTTTCTTGGCCATTTCTTGATCCAGGCACCCACGGGTGCCTCTATCCCTTTCCGGACGCCCCAATCTAGTCAAATAGCTTAGATACGTGCTTTCTTAGGCTTCTGTAGTTATTTCCTCCTCATTTTCACTTTTTTATACTATAACACAATTATAAGACATCCGTGAATAAACTAAGGGATTCTTAACCCTCTCTTGTAAATTAGGGTTTCACATTTTCTATCTTAGTTTATTTGGGTGTATTTCAGTATTTTATTGTTCCATTTATTCACCTATTTTACTACTCATGTAGTATTAGATTACACTACAATAAATATTATTTTAGTTAATTAGTAAGGAGTGTTAGGGTATGTGTTAAAGGCTAGACACGATGTCATAGGTCTTGGATTGTGTCAAAATCCATAAATGTTGAAAAATTTACAAAATTCTTCCCGATGTGTGATATGGGGCATTATGATTCATCAAGAAAAATAGTTAGGTTATTTTGTGTGAGGAATAAGAGGTGAATTCGAAGAAAATATGTTGATGGGAAACTCATTTCGTGAGGAAGGGAGAGGTAGTCTATGAAGAGCTCACAATTTTGTATAAAATATTTAACTAATATGAAGGACATCATCTCTATTTTTTCAGGATTTTCATGGAGTGTTACCTCATTGTGAAGTTTGTGTGTGGTAGGATTGTGGTTAATACACTTGTTGGTTCACTTTCAAGTACTTATAAATATTTTTAAGGATATTGATTAGTTGATGGAGATTTAGTGTTGATTATTATGTTCTACCTTAGGGATAAAACTTATGACTCGTGCCTAACATTGGATGAATATCAAAAGGTTCTTGTTGAAATATTGTTTCTGACTATGCTTATGAATTTTGTACCAATATATTTGAAAGGAGTGATGTAAGAATTTGTTAATACCAATTTTTGGATGTTAAAGTACTTGTGTCACTCAATGCATGTATGAGAAGAATCTATGGAAATCATGAAATTGGGATTGTGCCTTCTAGGATGATCAAATATTGTGTCGATGATTATTGAGATAGGTGCATGGAATGCATTAAGATCCTCATCAAGAATATTAAACTTTGTGAATAATTTGAATTGAATTTTTTTACTTTAAACTATGTTTCTTGGTATAAGACTTTGTGAAACCTTGATTTCTTCAAACTGTGATCACTATTCACACATTATCTTGGAGGTTTTATGAACCATGGAGTTTGATTATATGATCAAACCTTGAGAAGAGGTCAAAATAGTATTGCATGCCAAAAATTAGGTCTTGAAACAAAGTAATTCTCTTTTTATAAGCTTTACAAGATTCTCGGGTGTGAATAAGTGTTAACTAGGGTTTCTAGGGAAAATGACCCATGTCCTTTAATTACACTGGGAATATTCCTGAATTTTGGTTATAATATATTTATTAGAGTGGGTTAGGTTTTGGTGAAGGTTTTAGATCAAGGAAATCTACCACCCATTATAATTTTCTAATAGTTGGCTTAAAGGCGGGAGACTCGGTCCCAGGGCTAATATGAAGAGTAGTCTTCCAAAGGAAGTGTTTCTTACCCTTTGAGTCAAGACTTGAAATATTACATGAAAATAAAAATACCATATTGGGTGATAAAAAAACATAATTTTATGCTTTGAAAACCCATGGTAACGGAGATACAACTGACATTATGCCTAAGAAGACCCAGTGAGGGTTTAAGGACAAGATTTGCAAAAGTGAAGTATAGGGAGTTGTATGTGGATTTAAACCATGAAATTTTAGGAGCATGTCAAGATAGCTAAGGGTGAACTGAGGAAGACTTCAAAATATTCTGTGTGCCTTTAAAGGTGTAGATGAATTTGGTTATTCCAAATGATATTATCTTAAGGACTTATAAGGCGCCATCTTGCAAAGAGAGAGTAAGGTGAAGTTTTGAAGCCTTGAATGCATTTATTTATTAATTATAACAATTTTGTGAGTGTTTGAAATAGGGAGAATGATGAGAATGATTGGTAAGGAGAAAACAAGGTAAGTTGCATGTTTAGACAAGCCAAAAGTTGATCTAGTTGGGAGAGATTGAGCACAATGATAATTTCTTCTATTTTGAGTCATTTGAGGAGATTATTAGCAGTATAATGAGGTGTACATGTAGGGAAAAAAATTGTAAAATAATTGCAAAGACCATTTAGGGAGGTATTTTGACAAAATAGAAAAGGTTTGGATCAATTTTGACAAGTTTTTAGCCATATAGGCTTGATAGAAGATCCTCCATGCGAGAGACAACATGATGAGTTATGGTTTTCATTATCTTTTAATTAGTTATATGGTTCATAATTTTTTTTTATCGCATCATGTTGTATCGAGCATGGTTTATAGGAAATAAGTATTTCAAAAATTTGTGCAAATAATACATTATTAGGTTACACATGCTAGCTACAAAGGAAGGCCTAAAGCTATGAAGTCAAGAGAGTGAAGAAAGAATAAGAAATTGAGAATGAAATATCAATGTTGAGGAGTGATTTGCAGAGGTTGTAATCCTTATAAAATATGTGGTTACTGTTAAGCAATCAAATAAGAATTCAAGCAAGAAGTGAGCTAGGTGGATGGAGTTTGAAAAGGAGAGTGAAGTGGACGATTAAGTCACTTTCGAAGGATGCTAGAATAAGTGGAGGAAGTAAATAAGTGAGAGCCTATGGAGGAATAAGAAAAAGAGAGTTTCCATTTGAGAAACATGAGGAAGAGAAGAGAGTTCTCATAATGGATAACATAATGAAAGAAGAAGAATGGAGAAGAAGGGAAGTGCAAAATGAAACACTTAGTGATGAAGGGTGGATAAGGAGGAAAGTGTCCAAGAGAGAGGCACTTATAGAGACAATGTGGTCTCTAATTTTATATTCTAATGTTGTGTTTTCATGTGTATATACAGGTATGAAGAATTTTGTGGATAAAATCAAGAAGAAGACCTTGAAAATTGCAAGAAAAGAGGCAAGAAGAGACTCTTTTGAGTCAAGTGTACATGATGGAAGAAAAGAACAAGTTATAGAAGTTTATAAGAAGAAAAATGATATCCTCCAGCATGCCAATGAAGAAGAAGAGGAGAACACAGAGTTTTATGATGCTTTGGAAATCATTCAAGAGAGAGAAGAAAAAAAAAGAGAAAAAAAAAGAAGATGGATGACAAAAAGGAAAAAGAGAAGGATATGGTCACAAAGATGGCTTATAATCAGGTATGGGAAGATGATAATTATGATCTCCTTCAAGCATATGTTAGTGAACTCTTTGATATGCAAGATAGCACAATAAAAGAAGAGGTTAGTTCTTCAAAATATGAGTTTCAACATGGATATATCATGCCTAAATGGCTTAACAAGTCAATTGTTTGTGAACAAGGGATAAAATTCAAGAAAGAGGATAATGAGGTTGTGGTATGCAGTGGGAAACAAGAGGAAAATGGAAATTCAAGATCAGATTTCAATGTGGAACAAGCATGTAATGATGAAGATAAAGAAATGAAGAATGAGAGAAAAGTTTTTAAGCACAAACCAGCCTATGAGACAAGAAGGAATATTGAAACTATAGGTACATATCAGCCTAAAGAGACAAGAAAACAAGTGTGGAGAGTTAAAGAGAGAAAATAAGAACAAGGAAGCCTCATAGGAACTTGGAAAGAGAAGCAAGTGAGTGAAAAGCAAGGTAAGCAAACCAATGTGAATAACTTGGATGAGCAAGAAAAGAATGAAGTATTTGAGGGTGAGAATGAGTTGCTTTTTAACACTAACATGCATGATGAAGACCATGTGAATGAAATTCAAGAAGAGAAAGATAGAAAATTAGGAAAGATAAAGATAAAGTGAAGGCAAAGGAAGTGAAAGTTGAGTTTAGTGAATTAGCATGTGATTTCAAAGAAGAAGAAGACCAAATGAGTCCTAAATTTGATGAAGCAAGTGAAGAAGAGAGTGAAATCTTGTTGTATGAGGAAATACAAAGGATTGAAGAGATATTCATGATAGGTACATGTTCAAATTAGTTAAGGGAATGTAATAGAAAGCAAGGAAATGGAATAGAAATACAAGAAAATTCATTGGCAAACTTGAACAATGAAAACTCTAAAGAGGATGAAGGTGAACTACAAGTTCAAGAGCAAGAAAAAGAAGAGAAATATGATGGAAAGAAATCAATAATAACAAAGTTGAAAGAAGATGATCAGAAATGGCATGAAAAACTCAAGGAAAGGAAGAAATAAAGTTAAAATGAGACAATTTTGTCTCATCCTTCTTCATATCTAATGTTGCTCCTATTTTTGTTTTTGCAGAAAGAGTCAAAGGGTGATAACAAAGGATGGAAAAATACAATAAAACAGAGGAAATGTACAATGATTCAAGAAGGACAAGAGAATGAATATAATAAAGATGGTTTATAGAAAAGTGAAGGCATGGAAATAAAATTCAAAACAACAAGAGACAAGTCGGAAAAGAAAAGAATTAACAAGCGCAACATAAGAGAGAAAGAAGAGTTAAAGAAAAGAAAAATAAGTGAATATGGTGTGGAAGAAGAAAGAGATAAGAAGTGAATGGGGAAAGGAAGAAACTATTGGTGTGTGTGACTTGCCTCATCATCCTAGGGGTCTCGTCCACATCACGTGGTGAGTCATCTCGCCTAACAAGTGTCATAGGTCTTAGGGAGTTATATGACAAGTGGCAGATTCTGTCATAGAATATGTCATTGTCATATGTGTCAGTGGCGTCATAGGAGTTACATTCCTTATTTGGAATTGTAACTCCTCCTTCCCTCTTACAAGGGAATGATTGTCCAAGCATGGGGGTTACACAACACCCCTATTTGTACTTCCTTTTTTTGATCTATGAGAATGAGCAGACCTGTTTTCTTACTTGCATGATTTTCCATTGTTCGAATCTTGCTGATTACGTTGGAGCTACCACGTTACCATTGGAGTGCAACTTCATCATGGTGCATAGTTTTCGTATTGATTCTCGTGAACACTCTTTCATGGTATTAGAGCCGGGTAGTTAAGTGCGCTCAACTTGAAGTAGTACGGGATGGGTGACCTCCGAGAAGTCTCGGTGTCATTACCTCTTAATGTTGTTGGACTTGATTGGGTGTATTTGTGGTGGGTCCAAAGATCACGTGGTTGCATCGACTCCATCGTGTGGGGGGGTTTGTTGGCATAACAACTGGTTAACACGATGAGATACCTCTCCACCACCAGTTCGAGCTTTTAATGTGATGGAAAATCGTACATGGTATCAGAGCCAGGTAGTTAAGTGCACTTGACTTGGAGTAGTATTGGGATGGGTGACCTCCTGGGAAGTCTTAGTGTCATTGCCTCCTAATGTTGTTGGACCTGATTGGGTGTATATGTGGTGGGCCTAGAGATCATGTGGTTGTATCTAGACCCATTGTGGTAGGGGTGTTGGCATAGTAGTTGGTTAACATGATGAGATCCCTCTCCACCACCAACTTGAGCTTTTGGTGTGATGACAAATCGTACATGGTATTTTTTTTATTGAAATCTAGAAGGTCTGCAGATGCCTTACCCCATGGTGAAGTGGGTAGATTTCTTAGGCTAAGTGGCCAAGGACTGAGGGGTATCCATTCCGTCAAATTCAACCGGGGCACGATCCCAACCTCATCCCTTATTACGGTGTATCTCCCGACTTCTTTGCAGAATGAGAATTGAACCTAGTGGGTTCTTTAAGATCCAAACATCTTCATCATTGAGTCAATAGTCATTTATAGGAAATCAATCAAATTTCAAAAGCAATCCTAAAAAAAAAGAATGCAAGGTGAGTACATTTGATTCCTTGTTGATTGACATTGAAAATGGAGTGGGTGAATTCCTTGAAATTGTAAAAAGTGATGTTGATTGTGCATTTGAGGTTGGTGAGAAAGAATGTAATGAATATTTTATACATGATATTGATGATATTTTGCAAGATTGGTTGGATGAGGTGGATGGTAAGATGAAAATTACAGGTACAACTGAGACAAAGGTAATTTCATGGACATATGATGATTAAAATGATAACAGAGGACAAGAAAAGATAGATTTAAGGCAGCTTGAGATGGTGAAGATTGAGCATGAACAAGTAAATGAGCAAGAAGATGAAGGTTTTGACATAACAAGGGATGAATACAAGTTAGGCATAAAGTATATAGTGATGGAAGACACTAAGGAACATGGATAAACATGTGTTTTTGTTGTTCTAATCCTTATCCGTGCGAAGTATGAAGCAAGAAAACTTGAAGGTGAAGAACAAAAAAATGGAGTAGATTCAAAGAAAATGGAAGACCAAAAATTATTACATGGGACCCTGGTGGCTATGAATAATGTAATGACAAGAGAGAGAAAGGAAGAAAGATCAAAGACAAGATATGAGGATGAAGACAAGAGAAATTAGACAAAGAGTATGCATGAATCTTCTCCACCTTGGGAGTATGATGCAGGAGCATCCATGAAGAAACATTCAATTTCAAGAATTCAAGCCCTTAGTGTTAGTATGTGTTGTGTAAGAGCTCTAGGGATCTTGATGACTCATACAAGTCATTACAAGCAAGCGATAAGGTTTAAAATTTTGAATTCTCTTTATTTTAGTATTTCCCTCCAAAAAGGGAATTTGAAATTGTAAAGGCTTAAAAGTGAGTAGTGTAATTACAAGGAGATTGTAAGGAGTGTTAGGGTATGTGTTAAAGACTAGACATGATGTCATAGGTCTTGGGTTGTGTCAAAATCCATAAATGTTGAAAAAGTTTGCAAAATGCTTCCTAATGTGTGATATGGGGCATTATGAGTCATCAAGAAAAATAGTTAGGGTTATTTTGTGTGAGGAAGAAGAGTTAAATTAGAAGAAAAGGTGCTAAGGGAAAATCATTCCTCGAGAAAGCGAGAGGAAGTATGTGAAGAGATAGCAATTTCGTATAAAATATTTACCTAATATGAAGGACATCATTTCTATTTTTGTAGGATTTTCATGGAGTGCTACCTCATTGTGAAGTATGTGTGTGGTAGGATTGTGGTTAGCACACTTATTGGTTCATTTTCAAGTAATTATAAAGAGTTTGAAGGATATTGATTAGTTGATGGAGATTTAGTACTGATTACTCTATTCCACTTAGGGATAAAGCGTGATCATGCCTAATAGTGGATGAATATTGAAAGGTTCTTGTTCAAATTTTGTTTCTGATTATGCTTATGAATTTTATACCAAGTAGCCTCGAAAGGAGTGATTTAAAAATTTGTTAATACCAAGTTTTGGACGTTAAAATACTTGTGTCATTCGATGCATGTATGAGAAGAATATGTGGAAATCATGAAGCTGGGACTGTGCCTTCTAGGATGATCAAATATTGTGTTGATGATTATTGAGATAGGTGCATGGAATGCATGGAGATCCTCCTCAAGAAGCTTGAACTCTGTGAATAAGGTGAATGAATTTTTTTACTTTAAACTATGTTTCTTGGTATAAGACTGTGTGAAACCTTGATTTATTCAAACTGTGATCACTATTCACACGTTGTCTTGGAGGTTTTATGAACCATGGAGTTTTATTATATGCTCAAACCTTGAGAATAGGTCAAAATAGTCTTGCATGCCAAAAATTAGGTCTTGAAACAAAGTACTTCTCTTTTTATAAGCTTTACAAGTTTCTCGGGCCTGAATAAGTGTTAATTAGGGTTTTTAGGGAAACTGATCCATATCTTTTAATTACACCAGTGAATATTCCTAAATTTTGGTTATAATATATTTATTAGAGTGGGTTAGGTTTTGGTGAAGGTTTTAGATCAAGGAAATCTCTTTGTTATCCCAAATTTTCCCCTCGACAAATTTGTTCAAGACAACTCCTGCACATAAGGAAATTATGAAGGAAACGACTCAACCCGTGAGCTCACATTCCAGGATGAAAAAAAGGTTACAAGTCGGATTAAAAAATGAAGGATCAGAGCTAACGAGAGAGAGCCACATGTCCTAGTGGTGCTTCTCCAAAGATGAATCCAAAAGGAAGCCCAAACAAGTGTCGAAGCTTCCTCGTGGCCTCAGTAGGTGAAAAATGGAGAAACATTTTTGGGCATTTAATGCAGGATATTCTTGCTCTTAAACTACAAGATCCGATTTGATTCAATCCACTGGGTAACTAGAAGTGACATATTGTGGGTAGATTTGCAGAAGGCATTGATATTGAGTGGTTGAGCTTTCAAGGCAAGATTCAATGCGTATCTCATGGTGGTTGGAGTAGGATCCATGAGACATTCTAGGCATAGAGAAACTCTGTCAAACTTGTTTCATGATGCCATTTTTGAGTATTGAAACTTCTCCCACACTGGAAAATGTATTTGTGCCTCTATTCCAGAAATGTAATGGTCTGTGCACCTTCTAGAGCAATAAAAATGTGTTTTTGTGGTGTTCTTCACCCCTTTGCATCATTTTGTTGTTTCTCCGTGCCTCTCCCTTCCAATTTTTTTTTCTTGCATGTTTTCACATTTGTAGGTGCGAGATGTTGTGTTTCATGAGAATGATTGGTAAGGAGAAAAAAGGTAATTTGCATGTTTAGGCAAGAAGCTAGACAGGCCAAAAGTTGACCAAGTTGGGGAGATTTAGCATAGTGATAGTTTCTTCTATTTTGAGTCATTTGAAGAGATTCTTGGCACTAGAATGAGGTGTACATGCGAGAGATGAAGATGGGAAAATTTTTGCTAAGACCATTTGGGGAGATATTTTGACATAATAGACAAGGTTTGGATCAATTTTTACAAGTTTTTAGCCTTATGGGCTTGATAGAAGATCCTCCATGTATAGACATATGGATGAGCTATGATTTGCATTCTCTTTTAATCGGTTATATGGTTGATGATTTTTAATCTCTGCATCGAGCACGTCATTATAATTTTGAATGAATAAAAATCTACAACATATGTTGAGCCTTTGAGTGAAGAATATCGTAATAGGAATTATGCATGCACAATACATTACCACAAACCTGTGGAACCATTCAAGGAAGGCATGTTGCAGTGGGGAGATGCACAATCATTTAGTGACACCATAAGTGTTACTTGTGTTAATTAATCCCATGACACATATGAAATGGTTGGGAACGAGATGAAGGGGTGAGTGACTAGAATGATTAGGTCTTATATGGTTAGGTGTATGGGATTAGTTCAGTTACCTAAATATACTGGTGAAGAAAATATTGATTCTTTCTTATGCGCCATGAAAGAACATTGGAATAATGAAGGTGATTGAAGGAAGATGTTGGTTTATAATTTACATGAAATAGCGATTACCTTTGGTGGGTGACACACAGAGATAACTTGTTGGGTTGGTGAGAGGTGAGAATCACCTTTTCAACCAGTTCACATGAAGCAACATACCTACACATATATGTGAATATCATGGGAAGACTCTTGCTTTGACACATGTCCATAATTGTGAGAGAATATGGGCACAAGGCTAGGAGGCCTTACCACCATCTCTGTGGGTGCATAAGTTCTATTCCACTTTGTGAGGCTACGCACGCACGTGGTATGTACATATTGAGCTCAAACAAGAGATTGTAAGCTGGTGAGATATGACTCCAAGTATGGTACAAACATTTGATTATTTTTCTAATAAACCTCCAATGCATGAAGACTTATAGATCATGAAGTGCATCACATTGGGGGATGGCATAAAGGTAGAGGAGATCACGCTTAATTTTCTTAGAGAACCTAATCCCGAGGCGCACTTGGATGCTTTGAGTAGATAGAAGAGTTACAAATGGGAAGCACCTGGAAGGAGAAATAAAAGGGTAAAATGGTGTATGTCATTAATGATGAAATGGTTGAGAGTTTGGAGGTTATCTATATAGAATGTGTATGCAAAGTAATGGATACACCAAATGAGAAGGCCTGTGCATACCATGCACTCATGAAAATAAAGAAGGTAAACATTAGCACTGAGGATGTGCCTAAGGAGGCCATCATTGTTAATTATTGGTCATAACATGAGGTAGCAAAGATCATTGAGCTTTTGTGCGACTTCCAAGATTTGTTTCCACGAGGATATTATGAGTTGAAAGGAATGCACTATGTTGGAACATAATGATTAAGTAGTCTGGCAGCCACCATTAATGTATATGGGTCCATCACTAATATATATAGGTTAGTATTTAATAATATGAAATATTTATGTTTCTTTTATTAAATATGTTAATCTAGGTATATAGTTTCATTAAATATTTAATACCATGAAATGATTATATTTCTAACATTAAATAATATCAACCTAGGTATATGTGTCAACCGATAATGTTGAAAAGGTGGGTCGGAAACATACCCGATCACCTAATATAAAAAGGACTATAGGTCCTCATTTGATATGTTTGAATGAAATATCAAAAGTGAATATTATTTTACCCTCGTGATCGGGGTTGAAAGGAGGAGATGAAATTTCTTGGATGTAAGTTTGGTTCTTGGAAAGTAAAAGGTTATTTCACAGTGGTTTTTACCCTATTTGGGGTTTTCCACTATAAACACTTTGTGTCACTGTGTTCTTACTTTTGGTATGTATTACTTAATTAATATGTTATGTAATTTTATTTATTACATTGCATAATGTTTAACATTTAATGCTTTATGGTTTATGTTAATATTTAAATGCATTGGTTGATTAAATTCGTAATAATTAGAATCCTCTAAATTCTAACATGGTACCAGAACATGGTTTAAATTAAATAGGTTAGGTCTAAGTTATTGTATTTAATCTATTTAATTTTTACGGTTTTTTCAACTAACTCGAAAGGGTATTTAAATTGATCGGGCCTCTTCTTTCCATTTTTTGTGCAAACTAAAATTGTGTGTGTTTTGTGAAGAATTGGTATTTGCAGGAAAATTGTGGTGGACCCCTTATCCTCAAACCCTTGGTGAAAGGGGCTCTGGAATAATTTTTTTACCTGGGCATGAATATCATATGTAAAGGTTAAAATGTTTAAGAAATATTTTATTAATTCTTGTATAGTTTGTAATGTATGTGCAGGCCCAAGGTTAAATTCCAGGGTAAACATGTAAAAATTCAAATCACAAGGTCTCTCATATGGAGACAATTTTCCTCGAGAATAGGAAAATTAAAATTTTCCTATTGGCTCGGGGTTAAAGACCCATGGAATGGGACAAAATAATGCAGTTGCTCTAATATCCTGGTTTGATTTTTTTAACATATTTTTATTAAGGAGTCATCTATAGTTGTCAGGATCCCTTTAAATAGGGTCATTTCTATTTCTTTAATAAATTCATGTAAATACTATAGTCTTAAAACTATAGTAATCTTTTATAATTTATAAAAAAAAAAAAATATATATTTGTATAACAAAATAACTATAATTTTATAGTTTTTAAAAAATAAGTATTCAAACCTAAACCTAACATGTGTCCCTAACCGTTTATATTATCCATGTAAGGGGGCGACCCCATTCATTTATATCTTATAGTTTATAAAAACTATATAAATAAACCTATTTCAAGGTTTTCTTTTATATAAGCGTGGGAGTGGAGAATAAAATGGGATAATATCTCAGGTATAAATGTGGAATTCCTAGTATAAATGGAGAATTAAAAAAACTAGTTTATTGGTGGCCCACGTGAAGTGTGGTAAATATTTATTAAAATATTGGTAGTTATAGCCACATAAAAGTTATAAAGTTTTTAGCTTGCAGGAATTATATGAAATATTTTTCAATCTTTCCATAGTTTCAAATGTGTGTAGAGTAAAATTAAGAGTAAATGAAGGGAGGAGACAAGGTTCATGAAAATAGGTTACTTGTCCCCTCTTGTAAAATATGAGGTTAATTTGTACTCTCATAAATCTACTTGCACTGGTAAAATTCTTTTAACCTAGTCTATGTCCTTTAAACCCCTTTAATAAGGGTTATGTGTTTTTATATAAAAAGAATACTATAGTTTATAATTTTTATGAACTATATGTTGTTTTTTATTTACATTATATAAACTATTTACCTCTTTTTTAAAAAAATGTATATATTTGTACATTATAAATTATAATAGGTTATTATAATGTATTAAAATATAACCTCCCTAATATTATACGAAGAAGAAAAATTATGGAATTTCACATTACGGAAATACACAAGTTTTGGCTTAATTAAATTTGATGGTGAATGACCGTCACGACAGACAAACATAAGACAATATGACAATCATTTAGACATCAAATTTAATCTTTTAGGATCCAAGAAAAATTTCATTGTGTTAAAATTGGCGGTCGAATGAGCGTCACGATAGACAAAAAAATAAGCCATTATGGCGGTCATTTAGGCGTCAAATTTAAGCTACTGGATATTTTCCTATATTAATTTTTTTCTTCAAAAATTTGAAGTTATGCATTCTCGGTGGTGTCTTCTTCTCTTCTATATGGTCGATATATTTTTATATAAATCGAGGTATAATGTAGAGCTCTTTATATTGCGGGTTATTATTTTGATCAAGGGAGGTTAATTAGTATGCATTGTAATGACATAATTAGTTATGATCAAATAGTTTCTTTAGATTTGATTCTATTAAAAGTATTTTTATTTATAAATATGTATCTAATTTTGTGGTACATTGTATATTATAATGGGGTGTATTTTACAAGTTCAGGAAAACAATGACGTCTAACTATTTATGTCTTGACAAAACTTAGATCTTGAATGGAACTAACTACGACATTTGGGTCAAAACATAATTTATGGTGAGGAAAATATGGACGATTGTTTTTGGATTTGAGGTTGCTCCCACCGGTCATAAAAAAACTATAGATAACATGAATGCATTCTTACAACAAATGTAGGAGGTTCTTTCTATGATTATACGCAATGTGAATGATGAGTACATTCTACACATTGGTAATATCGAACATCCGAAAGAGATATGGACTCAACTAGAATCCATGCACGAAGGATACTTGGTATATCAAGGATAATAATGAGAGTATAATAGATGAAGGAATTCAAAGAAATAGTATGTATATTTTTGATGATTTCTCTTCTTCATCTTGTTTTATATCTCAAAGTTTGAATAATTCAAAAATATGGCATGAAAGGTTATGACATGTTGATTATCGAAGCTTATATGAAATGTATAGATATAATCTAGTGAAATATTTACATGTATTGTCTTCTTCTCTTGAAATTAATTCATAAATGCTTCTAAAAAATGGCTTTGATTCTGATTTAGTAAATGGTCATGATGATGTTTTGATGCTTATAGATGTTTCTGAAACTCCTATCTTCCTAGCTAAGAAATTAAATTGGGCTCAATATATGTTAGAAAGTTCAAATCCTATTAACCTTAGGAAAATGACCAGAAGCCATCATACCTACCATGCATTAATGACCTTGTATGAACCTGAGCCACAAAATTTTGAAGAAGCTTCTCGAGATGAGAAGTGGATCAATGCAATGCAGGCTGAATACAATGCCCTAATTCAAAATCAAACTTGGGAGTTGGTTCCACCTCCAGAAAAAAGAAGTATTATAGGGTCTAGGTGGTTATACAAAGTAAAATATAATGTTGATGGTAGTATTGAAAAACATAAAGCTAAAATTGTTGCTATAAGTTTCACTTAGAAACATGGTATTGATTATGTTGAGATATTTACCCCTGTAGCTAAAATGAGTACTACTAGGATCTTATTTGCAATTGCTACTCAATTTGGGTGGGAAATCCACCAAATGGATGTGAAAAATATTTTTTTGGTGATTTAAAATAAGAATTTTACATGTCTCAACCTAAATGGTTTGAAAAAACTGGTAAAGAAAACTATGTTTGTAAATTGAAAAAATCCTTGTATGGTTTAAAGCAAGCTCCTAGAGCTTGGTATGTGAAAATTAATTCTTTCTTTAAACAATTAGGATTTGTTAATTGTTCTTATAACAATGATCTATTCATTAAGCAAGAAGGATCACATATTATCATTGTTTGTATATATGTTGATGATTTGATTATGACTAGTGATAATCCCACTTTAATTTATAGAATTAAAGAAAAATTGAAACAATACTTTGAAATGACTGATTTAAGGTCTCTTACATCATTTTCTTGGCATGGTTGTATTTTAAGATAAAAATTCTATTGTTGTTTCTAAAACACAGTATGCAACCAATGTACTGAAATTTTTTAACATAATTGATTCTAAATCAATTTCTACTCCTATAGAAGTTGGATTGAAAATTGATCCTAAACCTGCATGTGAAAAATTTGATCTTACTTTATATAGATAGTTAGTTGGCAGTTTGATTTATCTAACTATCACGAGACCAAATATTTCTTATGCAGTAGGAATTGCTTCCAATTTTATGTAAGAACCTTATAGAGATCATTGAAATCTTGCAAAAAGGATTCTTAGATATATTAAAGGAACAATCAATTATGGGTTGCATTATACTAAGAATGAAAATGCTAACTTATATGGATTTTGTGATTCTGATCATGTTGGTGATGTATTGGATAGAAAATATACTTCTGGTTATGTGTTTAAATTTGGTGCAAGTGCCATTACTTGGTGCAACAAAAAGTAACCAATTGTTTCTCTCTTCAACAAAAGCTGAGTATAAAAGTGCAATGGAAGCTGCAAAAGAGGCTCTATGGCTAAAGAGGTTGTTCGATGAGATAAAGATGAAGGATCCAGGTAGTGTTCCTTTGTTCTGCGATAACCAAAGCACCATATCTCTTGCACATAATCTAGTACAACATCAGAAGACAAAACACATTAAGATACATATACACTTCATCTATGAGAAGGTGCTAAGTGTTGAGATAAATCTCAAGTTTGTGCCGACTAAAGAGCAAGTTGCTGATATCTTCACAAATCTCCTTAGTGCTGCAAATTTTGGTCACTTTCGTGAAATTTTTAGATTTTCATAGTTTCCATTGAGGGGGAGTGTGCATGACAATGTCACCTCCTAATATAACTTTATTTTTGTAAAAAGACCTTTGGGCAAGTGTAAAAAAAGACCTTCGGGAAAGTGTAAAAATATCTTCAAGCATGTATACTTCCTCGGATTTTTTTTTAGAAAGAAGTGTAGAAATATCTTAAAGGAGGTCTTTAGTAAAATCTTAGTACTATTGAGTGTATTGGTAAACATCCAGTCAAGAAGCATATTATTAAGGAGGTCCTTGGTTAACAAAGACTCCTATATGCTTGGGTTCAATAACATTTTATGAGAACACAGTGAGAACATGTAAAACTCACAAATTATACTTAGCCACTGATCATGGGATGATATTTGGGATTCCTAATCCTTTTGTACTAAAAGGTAACTTGAGTATGATAAAAGTGTTATAATACTTTCAACCGATATATGCTAGCCTAAAATCTTTATGGTTTAAGGATTGTAAATCCTTACGATGTACCACATGCAGTAATCTATTGGCATATGTTATGTTATCCCACTTAACATTAAGAGGGAGTGTTGGAATATAATGATCAAGTGGGCTGGCCAACCCTTAATGTATATGGGTCCATCACTAATATATATAGGTTAATATTTAATAATATGAAATATTTATATTTCTATTATTAAATATGCTAACCTAGGTATATACTTTTGGTTAAATATTTAATATCATGAAATGATTATATTTCTAATATTAAATATTATAAACCTAGGTATATGTGTCAACCGATAAGGTTGAAAAGGTGGGTCGGGAGACATACCCGATCACCTAATATAAAAAGGACTATAGGTCCTCATTTGATATGTTCAAATGAAATATCAAAGGTGAATATTATTTTACCCTTGTGATTAGGGTTGAAAGGAGGAGGTGAAAGTTATTGGATGTAAGTTTGGTTCTTGGAAAGTAAAGGTTATTTCACAGTGGTTTTTACCCTATTTGGGGTTTTCCACTATAAACATCATGTCACTGTGTTCTTACTTTTGGTATGTATTACTTAATTAATATGTTATGTAATTTTATTTATTACATTGCACAATGTTTAACATTTAATGCTTTATGGTTTATGTTAATATTTAAATGCATTGGTTGATTAAATTTGTAATAATTAGAATCCTCTAAATTCTAACATGCACCCCTCATTGGGAGAAATGAAAGTAAGCTAAAAGAAGGTGCACGTTTGGTTTGGAAGATGCCTTATTGGATGAATATGAATTTACGCATAAAAATAAAGGAGGAAATTGATAAAATGCTTAAGTCTAGAATCATTGAACCAATTGAGGAATCTGAGTGGGTTAGCCCTATGGTCATAAGAATCAAGAAGGATGGGAGGATTAGGATATGTGTATAATGCATAGAACTTAATGCCACATGGGTTATATATCATTTTCCCACCCCTTTCATAGAAGAAATTCTTGAAGGAGTTGTAGGGTGCGAGATCTATTCTTTTACAAATGAATTTTTAGGCTATCATCCGAAGTGCGCATTGAGCCAAAAGACCAATAAAATACCACTTTCACTATTGAGTGGGGAAGATTTTCATATACAATCATGCATTTTGGATTGAAGAATGTGCCCTCTATATTTTTGCACATTTTCATTCAAGCCTTTCATGACTTTATTCACAAGTTCTTGCAAATTTATTACTATGATTGGACTATTTATGGCTTGGTTAAGGATCGGTGTGATAATTTGAGGCTAACGTTTGAAAGATACAAACAATTAAGCATTTCTCTTAATATTAAAAGTGCATCTTTGCTACACCCTTTGGAACTCTACTTGGGCACATCATATGCAAGGAAGGATTGTTGGTAGACCCAAAATATATAGTTGTGATACTAGGTTTAGAAGATCCTACCAATTAGAGTGAAGTACGTAGATTTTTAGGGCATATTGGTTATTAAAGGAAATTTATCAAGGGATATGCAAAGATTGTCGTGCCCCTAGAAGAGTTGCTCAAAGAAAAAGGTAAATTTTATTGGGGTGATGCGCAACATCACATGTTTGAGACATTGAAGGAGAGACTTACCACTTGCACCAATCTTGTGTTTTCTTTCATGGAACAAACCCTTTCATGTACATGTTGATGCTTCGGAACA
Organism: Taxus wallichiana var. yunnanensis; assembly: GCA_018340775.1. Classification (NCBI taxonomy): domain Eukaryota; kingdom Viridiplantae; phylum Streptophyta; class Pinopsida; order Cupressales; family Taxaceae; genus Taxus; species Taxus wallichiana. The sequence continues at coordinate 182,301,998 of CM031238.1, read as the reverse complement.
ACTATTAGCGCAGTCTTGGTGTAACCCAAAGATGGAAATATGGATCACCCCATATGCTTTACAAGTAGGAAGTTGACACCGGTAGAGAAAAATTACACTACCACAGTACGGGCACTTTCTATGGTCTACATGTTTCTTAAGTTTCAACAATACTTGTTGGTTTCTCCATTTATCATTTATACAGATCATATGGCATTGAAATATTTGGTCAACAATCATGTTTTACAATGACACATCTGCGAGATGGATACTTCTCTTTCGAGGATTTTATTTCACAGGTTGTTGTAAAGCCGGAAAGAGTAACTCGTAGGCAAATCACTTATCGGGAATTAATTTCAGTGAGGATGCGCATAATATTGAGGATATAATGCCTAATGCGTAGTTATTTAGGTTGAACCAAACTCTCGTAGATTTTGAGTATATAGCAATATTTTTGCACACTAGGATTACATCGAAGGAATGAAGTCCCATGAGAAAAATTAGCTTGCTATACACACAACACCTTATTAGCTGATTTTGGCAAAGACTTATACAAAATAGCCAAAGATGAAGTCTTGTGTCGATGTGTACTTGAACATGAGCGTGAAGCCATTATGGATGAGGCACATAGTGGAATAACAAGAGGTAACTATGCATCGAGATGAAATGTACGCAAGATCATTATAGATGGACTTTAGTGGGAGACTTTGTACATGGATATTAAGGTGTTTGTGAAGGCATGTGATCATTTTCAAACAATTGGTAAGCCTGGAAGTAGGAATGTGATGCCCCTGAGACCTATAACGAGTGCATAACCTTTTGAGAAGTGTTCCATTAACTTTGTAGGACCTATTACACCACCCTCGTGCATGAATGGAATATGCTACATTATTAATAATACATATTATCGATAAGGTGGGAAAATGTTGTGCCTACAAAGGATTGCACTGGAGCCACAACAACAAGGTTCCTTTGTGAAAAAAATATTAATAGGTATGGCTGTCCATTAAGCTTGACTAGTGATAGAGGAACTCATTTCTTGAATGAGACAATTAGAATTTTGTTGCAGATTTTATGGTGGCACACCATAAAACCACCCCTTATCACCCTCAAGTTAATGGTACTACAAAATATTTCAACAATATTTTGGGACAAACTCTTATAAATATTTGTGATGTTGGAAGAAAGGATTGGGATGATAAAGTGTCGAGTTTTCCTTTGGTCTTACAAAACCACATACAAAAGATTGAATAAGGCTGCGCATCCTTTCGGTTGGTGTTTGGCGTAGAGGTGGTACTACCAATTGAATTCATGTTACCCTCCTTGCATATTGTGCACATAAGTGGATTAGATAATGAGTAAGCAATTCAGAGCAAATTGAGAAAATAATGTAGCTAGATGAGTGACGCATAATTATGCGTTAGAGCCGAGAAGAATGAGAAGGTAAGATAGAAGGCCTAACATGATAGGCATATTAAGAACAAGACGTTTGCAGTTGGAAAGATGGTCCTTCTCTATGACTTCAAGTTTGTGCGCCACCCAGGGAAGTTGAAGGTGCATTGGTTGGGACCTTTTGTAGTAACCAAGATACTCTGTATTCATATTTCACCCTGTGCAAATATTGGATCAACCACGATCCCGCATAAGAGGAAACAAAATCAAAAGATGACCACGTCGGGTTTGTAAAATAACCCACAACTTCACCCAAGGAAAAGTCGATCTCACGGCCGAGTCAAAGCCAAAGCGGGAATCGAAAGAAAGGGGACCCATTTTTCAAGCTATTTTCTTGCCCTCCGTATGCACTCGATATAAACTTTAAGGGCGTATCTTTCGACTTAGGGGTCAAATTATTGCAAATATGATGCCATTGGAAAGATCTCATCCTCACCCAAGTCATGGAAGTCCTGGAACTTTAATTTTGAGGAGGTTAGGTTAAGAAAATTGGAGGAAACATCTTTGGGCTTTCAATATAGGATCTTCTTACCTCAACAACCAGATCGGATTTGATCTGTTTCGCCATTTCCTCTTCCTTCAAGGCTCCAAACCATGGATTTATGTAATAAATATGGATTTGGGGAGATATTTCATCGTGAGGCATTAACAGTGGTGGTTGAATTTCAACCTACTTTTCCCGCTTCTCTCTCTCTTTCTTCTTTCATGGATTGAATCTATAAATACAGGGGCAAGATTCATTGTAAAGGGTTAGAAATTATTTGTTTTGTAGGATCCCTTTTCCTTCTAGCAAAGGGATTTGTGGGGTTTAGGCCCTCCACTAAAATTGTAATACGTTTATTCCTCTTAGCTCACTTGTGTAATGGACTCGTATCAATTTTTAGAGCAATAAAACACGTCTGTGATCAATTTTTGATCCTCTCTTGTCTCTTTTGCTTTCATCTGGTCTCCCATTACATATCTAGCTATCTGTGCTTATTTATTATATGCATTTTGTTGGTTTGTGTCTATTAGCAAAATAAGTGTTCATCATTCCTTTGGTGCATCACCTCGTAGTTTAGCTTTGTTTTAATTTTTATATTCCTTCTATCCCTATCTCCTTGGTAAATTTTAGATTAGGATTAAGAAAATATCCTCTGCAAGTTTCTACATATGCATCTAAATAGAGGAATAAGGAACCAACCTTTAATGGAGAGCTTTTCCATTTTGCAAGGTCCCACACCTTGGGGAAAGTTCAATGTTATGCAATCACACCAAATGAGTCTGCCTTAGAAAAGTAGATTTTTATAACTCATTTGGGGGTGTGAGTTTGCATTAACGTTTTGGAATGCCGGTGGGACTAAGAATTTTCCATCTTATTACAAAGTAGGAATTGATGTACACTTGCTGTGATTCTGGATTTTAAGAAGCCTTAAAATTGTACATCTGGCTACTCTACAAGAAACAAATCTACTAGTTTCAAAGAGCCCAAGCTTGGAAGATTCATGAGAAAAACTCGGTCCAGATCAAGGAAAGAAGGTATATTTGAATACTTACATCTATTTCGAGAAAATAAAGGAGAGGAAGAAGAGTTTAGAGGTCTCCATCTCCACCAAGCAGAACCTTGTCAACACCTCCACCTGCAAGGCCTTTCTTTCAGATGTAAGGGTTCTTAGGCCAATCAGAATGGCATAACCAAATCCATATGTCAACTTCACTAGTAGTAGTCCACTTTCCTTGATTACATAAAATCCAGTTCCGATTACACCATTAAAGAGTATACCAAATTTCATTGGGGAAAATAAAACTTCTCCTGGTGACCACGTCAAGGATATTGCAAATGTCCATGATCCACGAGATCCATGAGATGGAAATTACAGTCAAGTTGCTCACCTCTTCATTTAAAGGGAAAGCTTCAAAATGGTTCAGGATTCTTCCGGTAGGCTCTATCTAGAATTGGAATCAACTATGCACAACTCTTCACAATTAGTTTGGAGAGAAAGGTGATACTTTGCCTTTATTGGAACAAATAACAATGATCAAGAGATCCTCGAACGAGAAGTCGGCGGAGACTTAAACCTCGGATTCCAAAGACTGGGATAGGATTCCAATAGAAGTAAAGCCCACTAATGAAGGTGCCTTCTTATAATTTCTTAGGGCTTTAAATAATGATATTTCTTTAATGATTCAGTCAATGGGGGGCACTACATTACCTGCAACCTATAGCCTCTCTATAGGGGCTGAGAACCATTTGATTCAAGATGGAAAAATCACTCCTAGGCCATCCATGCCTTTGTACCTTGAGTTAGGAAACCCAGATACTAGCCAAGCACCTACATTAGCTCTTATACCCACCCCCAGGAGTCAAAGCTCAGCTGAAGCTTCCACTTCATCATCTAATGCCTCTAAAGAGTTTCAAGAAGCGGTGATGAAGCAATTTTAGAACTTTGGGAATGAGCTAGTGACCATCAAAAGACAACAAGCTCAGAGTTTCAGGCCATACCAGCCCCAAGCTCAATATCAAGCCAGACCCTAGTATCAGCAATGAGAATAGGCCACCACCTCAGACTATGAATCGAGCTGAACCAAGGACAACCCCAAGCTGTTAGACCTTTCAGGCCGTATGATCCTAACACAACTTCAACATCAAGGGCATTGGTTCTTGCACAAAACAATATGGCACAAGAATATGATTGGTGTTTTCCATGCGAGATAGCCACATAACCAATCAACATGCTTTAATGGTGCTCTAAATCAGGCCTTGATGGTGTAAAATAGTATGGTGCCACAAGAACCTGGCCAAGAGGAAGATCAGCAACAAGGAGCTCAACAAGGTGGCCCCACAAAAGACTATGCTAGTAAACTAGCAGGCCGAAGACTTCTGTGGGATGAATCAGTTCCCTCCTCAAAGTGTAGCTACCAATACACGGTCCAAAAAGAGAAGTATTAGAGAGGGTCAGCCACTGAATTCAGGTGACCCTCAATCTTCCATCACTCCACAAGATCTTGGTGCTCCAAGTACAACTCCCAACATATAGAACCAATCCAGACCGCCTCCCAAACCCAGTCAGGCACCGGTTGTAACAACCCATGTGCAAGAAAGAAATGTGTCTGGGAAGGGGCAACAAAAGGACAACACATTCAATATTATTGAATAGATGAAAAGAACAAGTGTGAACATTTTACTATGGGAGTCACTAGTCATTCCAGGGTAGAGGGATCTGTGCATATGCGTGCCATACAAAATTGGTCAAGTTCAAACCACCACCCTAACCAGCAAGAGAGAGTGCTTGCTAATGCAATTTATCCCGGGAGGAACCATGGAGAACAACAAGGTAAAAACATGAGACCTCCTCCATTCTATGTCTCACTGATTATTAGAGACAAATTAGTGCATAATTATATGATTGATTAAGGGCTAGTAGTTCCGTGATGCCCAAACAAATAACTCGATCGATTGGGTCTCCAATATGAGGTCATCTCTAGAGGAGTAGTCCAATTAGATGGGACAATAGTAACTACATTGGGATCATCAAGGATCTGAGTCTCACTCTACATGCTTTCCCTAATGTGACTGTTTTGTAAAACATGTCAATCATAGACTTGCCACCACATTTCACTTTGTGTTTGTCTAGGGACTTCACTACCAAAATTGGAGGCTACCTATCTGTTGATTGGTCACATATGCTCTTTAGGATAAGGTATGGAGTGAAGGCCACAATTAGATCTAAACCTATTGTTGATTATCATATTGAATCCTATGTGCCTAGCCCAATCAACGCCAACTGCTCAGCTTTTGATCAAGAGGACATCCTAAGCACTTTTGAAGCAAATACCAAGGTGGGATGTATCCCAAACTTGACTCTTGATGATTGGGCTAAAAAAATCCATGCTTTTGATCCCTATAGGGAAATGGAAGAATTTGAGCTAGGCGTCTACTGCCTACATGAAGAGAACCAACCTCTTCCTGACCTAATCAAGCTAGAATATAAGGATGACAATGAGGTATGGCAATTATTCTTTGATGGTTCAAGGAGTAGACAAGGAGTTGGAGGAGGAGTCATGATTGTGTCCCCTAGAGGTATGAAATATTATTCAGCCTTTAGATTCTAGTTTGCTTGCTCAAATAACACTGCTAAATATGAGGATTTAGTCCAAGGTCTTCATTGGGCAAGGAAGTTGGGAATCAAGAACTTGTAAGTATTCGGTGATAGTGAACTAGTTGCCAATCAGGTCAGAGGACTTAATGCTGTCAAAAATGACCTACTCAAAAACTAAAAGAGTAGGGTATGGGATCTCATGGAGGATTTTGAGGCCTTTAGTATTGTTTCCATACCCAGGAAGAGAATAAAGTCATTGATAGACTTGTAGCATTGAAGCAACGTTTGATGTGGTTGACAACATCAAGAGGGATAGAGAACAACCATATATCCATGTGGTTGTGAGGCCAACAGTGCCAGATAATAATACATGCTGGTAGGTGTTTGAGAATGATCAATAGATCATTAACTTTCTACAAGAAGAAGCTAAATTCTTAGCTATAAACCAGAGCAGACTAGAGCAATAGTACATGAATAAGATAGTATAACTACATACAAACAAGATTCCTAAAGGATTAGTGACACTGGAATCTATTTTCAATCCTAATGATCAATTCAGAAAAGAGAAGGCTAACATGCAGATCAAAGGAGAAGATTCAGAGTCAATCCCAGTTGGAGAAGACAAAACACTTCAAATTGGAAAAGTGGCCACCAAACAAGAAAGGTATGAATTCATACAACTTTTCCAAGAATTCCCTGATGTGTTTGCTTGGAGTTATGAAGACCTAAGGGGGTTCAATCCAAAGCTAGCACAACACACAATAGAACTAGATCTAGCTGCTTAGCCCATCAGGTAGAAGTAGAGACCAGTCAACCCACATACCGATTCTCTCGATGAAGAAGTAGCTAACATACCGATAAAGGCAAGCATCATATTTCCAATTAAACACTCAAGTTGGGTTACAAATCTGGTCCCAGTTAGAAATAAAAATGGAGAAATCAGGCTGTGTGTTGACTTCAGGGATTTGAACAGAGCCTCCCTCAAGGATCACTACCCACTCCCTTGATGGAGCAGATTTTGCAAGTTGTGTCTAATCAGAGAGGTTTCTCTCTCCTAGATGGTTATTCGGGATACAATTAGATAATGGTGAAAGAGGACGATCAATTCAAAACAACCTTCACCACCAAGTGGGGCACCTATGCCTATAGGAAAATGCCATTTGGGTTGTCTAATGTCGGAGCCACTTTCCAAAGGGCAATGGATATGGCATTCAAGGGATTAATTAACCAAATAGTGCTGATCTATTTGGATGACATCACTATTTTTTCCAAGAATGTAGCAGATCATCTCTTCCATCTGAGGCAAGTTTTTCAGAGATGTAGGAGATTTGGGGTGTCATTGAACCCCAAAAATGCATATTCTTGGCCCATGAAGGCAAGCTTCTAGGCCATATCATATCAAAGGAAGGATTGGAAATTGACCTAGAAAGAGTTCAAGTAATAAGAGCATTGCCATTGCCAAGTCACAAGAAGGCTATTCAAAGCTTCTTGGGAAAAATCAATTTTGTCTTGCAAGTTTGTTCCAAACTTTACTGCCCTTGTTAAGCCAATAACGTTGATGCTGAAGAAGAGCTTAACATTAAAGTGGAGCAATCTGAAGGAAAATAAATTTTTGAGGATATCAAAGAAGCCATATCACAAGCCCCAACTATTTTGAACCCATATTTATCCAAAGACTTCATATTGTATGCCTTTGGTGGCAGTGACACAATTTCTGCAATCTTGGTGCAGTAGAACAAAGAAAGTATAGAATAGCCAATTGCTTTCTTCAGCTAGATTCGGAAGATTATGAGGTAAGGTACTCCTTCATTGAGAGGCAGGTCCTAGTGGTAATCAGAGGATTGAAGAAGTTTAAGAATTTGGTTTCAAACAACAAAATCTAACTATTGGTCTCCCATGCAGGAGTTAAAGAATTCCTTCTCAGCAAAGACCTGAATGAGAAGCATGTAGGATGGATCACTTGTGTCATGGAATATGACATTGAGATCAAGGTCACCAAGATGGTCCATGGGAAGGGTTTATGTGAACAACTAGCCTCGGAGTCAATTAGATGAAACAAACAAGAAAAGGAGGCTATTTTTATTCTACAAGATGACAAAGAAGAAGGAGAGATGATGTACTGCTCCTTGTTGGACCTAAGACATGGTGCACTTCCTTCGAACAGAGACATATGTCCTCATGGGATGAGTAAAGAAAAAGAAGGCATTTCGGGTACAAGCCATCCCATATGTTCTTATTGATGGTGTCTTGTTTAAGAGGGACAACAATGACATTCTGGCGAGATGCATTGGGACAGATCAGTGAAGAGGGTGCTACAAGAATTCCATGTTAAAGCAAAATGGAGGCCATTTTTCTCCAAGAGTGACAACACTCAAAATCATGAAAGCGAGATATTATTGGCCCAGAGTGTTTAGTGACTGCTACACATGGATCAAAAGGTGCAAGAATTGTGCATTCTTTAAAGGCAAAGAAGGGCTAGTATCACTTCCATTACACCCAATCTCAATCGATCAACCTTTCATGCAATGGGGATTGGACTTTATTGCGTCATCAATCAAAACTCAAGCCAAGGTCACAAATGGATCCTGACAACGACAAATTATTTCACCAAATGGACCGAGCAGTGGCACTCAAGAAGAAAATGAGTCTAGTATCCTAGATTTCTATGAAGGGATAGTGACCAAATTTGGAGTGCTAGCCACCATCATATTAGACAATGCATTAGCATTTATAGGTTCCAAGATCACAGGATGGGCCATCAAGAATGGTACTTATTTGAGTACTTCATCAAACTATTACCCTCAAGGTAATGGTCAGACTGAGTCCACAAACAAGAACTTACTAAAGATCATCAGAAGAAATCTTGATGAGAATCAAAGGACCTAGTACACAAAGCTCAAAATGACCTTATGGGATGATAGAATAACACCCAAGGGATCTACAGGTAGCTCTCCATTCAAGCTTGTTTATCGGAAAGAGGCAGTGTTTCCTATATCACTTGAGTTGCTAGCATTGGAGCTCGTGAAGCAACTAGAGATGTCTAAATTTGGATCGATGATGGAGGCCGGGTATGTTGAGTGATGGAATTAGAAGAAACTAGAGAGAATTCTCTCCAAGTAATAGAGAAGAATCATGATTTAATCAAGAAATGCTTTGACAAGAAGACAAAAGAAATGACCTTCCATGAAGGAGACCTAGTTTTGAAATGGGATGCGATCAAGCAAAACTAGGAAGACATTCCAAATTTGATGCCATCAAGAGTGGCCCCTATATGATCACAACATGCAAAAGTAGCAATGCTTTCCAGGTTGTCTACATTAAAGGGTGAAGAGTTACAGATTCCAGAAATGGGATCTATCTTAAACAATGCTACTAAGAGGGGAGTTCTCACCCTATACATATTAATTTAGTTTTCTCTTTCCTCTAAGTGCTTATGCACATTGTCTTGTTTTAATGTGTAGATTAATTTCCTCTAAGTGCTTTGCATGCTCTGCATGTTCCATTTGGAGTATGTATGATTTTAAATTTTGTATACGGTGGTGTTGTTTTGTTGCTCTCATGCAGTGTTTGGACTTGGCATTTGGTCAAGATCAGTTTCAATTCTAATGGGTTTCTAAGCGGCCCATGGGTCAATTTTCAAATTTTAGATTAGTAACAAGCTATCACTCATGACTCCATGCCCAATAGATATGACAAGGCAATTGGTCTTTTCATCTAGCAGTCAGATACCCTTGTGAGTCGCCAAATTGTTATCCATATTTTGCCCCCATGCCAAATATTGGATCAACCACGATCTCGCATAAGAGGAAACAAAATCAAAAGCGGACCGTCGAGGTAAAAGTTGTAAAATGGCCCACAACTTCATCTAAGGAAAAAGTCAACATTTAGGCCTGATTCAAAGCCAAATTTGGAATCGAAAAAAAGGGGACCCATTTTTCGAGTTTTTCCCGCCCTCATGTACAAACTTGATACAAACTTCAAGGGGTGTATCTTTCAACTCAGGGCTCAAAATATTACAAATTTGATGCTTGTTGGAAAGATCTCGGCCTCACTCATGTCATGGAGGTCTGGAACTTTAATTTTGAGGAGATTAGGTGAAGAAAAATGGAGGAAACGTCTTTAGGATTTCAATGCAGGATTTTCTTGCCTCAACAACCAAATCAGATTTGATTTGTTTCACATTTTCCTCTTCCTTCAAGGCACCAAACCAAGGATTGATGTAGTAAAGATGGATTTGGGGAGATATTTCATTAGAGGCATTAACAATGGTGGTTGAGTTTCAACTTGCTTTTCCCACTTCTCTTTCTCTTTCTTCTTTCAGGATTGAATCTATAAATACTAGGGAAAGATTCGTTGTAAAGAGTTGGAAATTCTTTATTTTACAAGCTCCCTTCTCCTTCTAGCAAAGGAATTTGTGGGGTTCAGGCCTTCCACTAAAATTGTAATACGTTTCTACCTCTTAGCTACTTGTGTAATGGACCGTATCAATCTTGAGCAATAAAACACGCTCTTTGATTGATTTTTGATCCTCTCTTGTCTCTTTTGCTTTCATTTGGTCTCCCATTACATATCTGGCTATTTGTGCTTGTTTATTGTATGCATTTTGTTGGTTTGTGTCTATTAGCAAAATAAGTGTTCATCATTCCTTTGGTGCATCACCTCGTAGTTTAGCTTTGTTTTAATTTTTGTATTCCTTCTATCCCCTGTCTCCTTGGTAAAGTTTAGATTATAATTAAGAACGGGTCCTCTGCAAGTTTCTACGTATGCATCTAAATAGAGGAATAAGGAACCAACCTTTAATATGGAGAGATTTCCCATTTTGTAAGGTCCCACACCTTGGTTAAAGTTTAATGTTATGTAATCACACCAAATGAGTCTCGCCTTAGACAAGCAAATTTTTAGAAATCATTTGGGGGTGCTATGATTTTGCATTAACAGATACTTGAATCGAGGCACATGTCGATTATAAGTCTTTGGATGACACCATGTTACCTGGTTACTTTAACGGGAGTAGGCTGAAGCCCTACTATAAATAAGCTTCTTGGTGTTTGTAATAAGGCAATATTTCTAATTAGATTAGGTTTCCCTTTCATGTTCTATTTTTGCATTTTAGTTTATTTGTTTTTCTCATTTTGTTATAATAAGTGCACTTGTGCACAAGAAACTAATTAATAAATATTGAGTTCATATGCAGAGGACCATACATTGTTTTAGTATGGGGTGTGTAGGTTTGTTTTGAGAAAGATAAAATACATGCTATAGGGTACTCTGGAGAAGATAAAAAAATGCACGTGATATTGGTAAAACGATATGTGCTTAGTAAATAAGAATTGAGAAGGCACGTAGGTATAGGAAGATGTTGTAGGTACCTAAGAAGTATGGTGCATAACAAGAGTTGCTTCGATGGAAACCCATGTAATAGATGACAGTGCAATATAATGTGAGGGAGGCAGTAGTAGGATGTACTACTTGGAATATGATGTAGAGGAAGAAGGATTACGGTGTGAAGAATGGCATACAAGGATGTTTATAGTCTTGGGAAGTAGTAAGCGCACTAGAAGGTTAAAATTGTCACACGCATGAAGGAAAGAAAAAAGTGCCTTAGACCAAAAAGGTGTTTTAAAAAAGGGGAAAGTACTTTAAAATTTTATAAAGTGAAAAAATTAAGGCAACGAACTTTTTAAAGTACAAAAAACCTATAAAAGAGGGAAAATCGAGTTATTTGTCACCTTGCATTCAAATTAAAGAGAGTAACCGAGTGACTTAGTGTGACAGAGAGAGTTAAGTGATGAGAAAACTAGAGCAATGTGCATAAAGTGTTTACGAAAGGATCCTTCATGGAAAAGAGGAAGTTTGAGCATAAATTTGAGTGCAAAGCTAGGGCGTGGGTAGTAATGGTTTATAAGGATCAAATTTTAAGTGGCTAGGGTTCACAGAGCTTGGGTCATCGAGGATTATAAATTAGAAAGTGAGGGAATTTTTTTCAAAAGAATGACACCTAAGAAGGTAACCATGACATCTCCTAGGAATAAGGGGAAGGCTAGAACAAAGAGGGTTGAGGTTGTAATTGAAGCACAAACATGGAAGTCACAACTTGCTATATGCAAGATTAGTGAGTTTAATCATAGGGCACCAGGGATGAGAAAATTTTCAACAAAGACATGCTTTGTGAGAATTGTAGGATAAGAGTGCCGAAGGGCATATATTTGCATATGATTTGGTAAGAATGAAACTTGAGAAGATAGGGGTTCTGCAGTTGTTTGAGATACCACACTTAGGAAAGTTGACACACCTATTCCAATGGCTCATGTCTAGGGTGCATGAATATTATTTCTACTTTCCGTAGGGAGGATGTGAATCACAACCCATTTGATTGGGAAGGTAACATGGATTTAGGTAGATGGTGAAGACCTAGATCTGGACTTACACAATGATACGAAGATTGAAGAGCTGGGAAATAAATTACAATATGACAGAGGGGGTAGATCCATAGGTGTAGATAAGAAAACAAAATGATGGAAAAAGGTCAATAAGAAGTTCCTCTATATTTCACATAGAATGGCACACAACACAAGGTATCACATTGAACATTTCATCGTAGATGGAATTATTGAGGAGGCCCATGAGTTTAATTGGGGCTCCATTTTTCTAATCATTATACTTTGGGAGGTAGGTGTAGTAGATGGCCCTGAAAATAATATGTGGATTTATCCAGAGTAGAATAAATCCTCTATAGTTCAATTTTTAGACTTCACCTGTGAATGGGGCATTCAACAATCAATATAAGGCCCGCTTGGAGAAGCCGTATGGATGGATGCGTGAAGTATTTTAAAATGAATGGTGCATACCATGGGAGTTGCTTGAAGTAGTGGGAGGACATGCAAAGTTTGTAGTAATGCAACACTTTATCCTTACAAGATTCATGATGACAAATGAGGAGATTGGGCCATGGTGCAAAATGTTGTTTGCATTCATGGAGAAATACTTCAAATGTGTGATAAAATGAATTAAGGAAGCACAAATAATGGTATTTGATTCGACAAGGTGGATTTGAATTAGCACACTTTGTGAACCACCTACAATTATGACTCCAGGCCTGCATACTTAGAGACTATAGATGCGTATACATTGGATCTAAGTCCAATTATGAATGTTACAATCAAAGGCATGATATACGGGGTATTTTTGTTTTTCAACCAAAGAAAATGGATGAAGGAGAAGTTGAAGTATGTGATGCCCATCTACCTATGTAAAAGAAAAGCACCATACCCCATTCCAAGAGGAGTCGTGAAGAGTCTCCTGATGCAAAAGAAGAAGAAAAAGAGGAAGAATAAGTGGAAGAAGGACTTGACCAAACGTGTAGAAGAGAAATGTTGTATAAAATGAGAAGGCATGATGAAGGTGTAGGACCATCTCATCCGGCTAAGGAGAGCCCAAAGAAAAAAAAAGATAAGGCATAGAGGGACTCAAGTAGTCTCTAATGATGATGAGGAGAAGGTGGTAAAGGATATGGAGCGTGAGAAAACTGCGTTAGAGAAGGATTCCCCTACGGATGTAGAACTTAGCCTAGGGAAGGGAGCAACATAAGAGTCCACACGGGGAGAAGTCTTTGGTGTGTGAAGAAGCGCATGAAGAGAATAAAGGGATGACGATGCCTATGTAATCAAGGAACATAAAAGCATGCTTGGTGAGACTACTACATGGCCTTTCACCCCACGAAGCCAATAACAAAGGCTAAGGAAGTGAGGAAGAGGAGGCCTACCTAATCTCCACACATAGAATATGTAGATGAACCTACTATTAGAAACTAGAACACTGAGAGGGGGTGAATCAATGTTCAATTTGAACTTTTGTATGACAATTTAATCTTCAATCATATTTTTGGTCTATGCATTAGATTGCAACAAAACAAATTAAATGCAAAAATGAGCACACACAGAGAGATATGGGAGTTTTAAGTAGGAAACCTAATTTGGGAAAAAACCCACTTAACAAAATGACTTTACTCACAATGGTTACAATATTGTTGAGCTACAACTCAACCAATGAAGCAACTACTTCATATCAAGCTACAAATTGATGAAATGCAAGCTCCCACTTGTAATAAATCTACTACTTTCTTCTTGTACTGAGCTACAACTTAGTGATTACATAAATATTGATCACACACTTCAATTTGTTGCTAGACAATAGATTGTGACCCTAAATTTTCTCACCAACTCTCTCACTCCATCTATAATTTTATCATCTTCTTGAGTTCACTATTCATTCTCTCACCGATCTCTAAATTATCAGCCCATTCACTGTCTTCTTTTCATTTTCAGCTCAAAACTTTGCATCCTCTTGTTTGTCAACAACTCAATTTTTATCATACTTTCCTCTCACAACATCTTCAATACAGATCGATATTCACCCCGAACTTTGACACTTTGTCACTTTCTATCTTTAACTCTGTATAATTCTCTTATCTACACATCTACCATCAACTTCATGCTCAACCCAATATTCACCTCATTACCTTTCTTAGCTCAGTCACATATTGTCAATTCCCTTTCACCGAGTCAACACTTCAATATCTATCACTTACATTCATTTTCAACAACAATCATAACACACATCACTTGCTCTTTTTAAGAAGTAGGAAATTTTACAAAACATACATCTTTTCATAATTGGACCTCTCATATTCCAAACTCTTTCATTTTCACACAAAAATCTTCATTGCACTTTTCTAATTTTGCTTGAGCAAGAAATAATTCACTCTCACACATTATAATCTTTATCATTTTTTTTTCAATATTTGCATATATACCTTTTTACTTCCTGTAGAAAATTTTTGGACCGTTTCATGAGACTTGTAGTTTATAGGTTGACAAGTAGCACATGTTGATCTTCATTGCAACTTTACACTTCAGATTTCCATCCCAAAACTAACCTCTTGCCAACACATGTATGACTGAACTTTAGTATTCTACGAGCTTAGAATTGTTACAAATAGTGTTATGATGATGAATGGAGGAGTTACATATATAAATGTTTCAAAACTTAATTATTCCCTTCATCCCCCTTCAATCATTCAATGTTAAGACTCATAGATACATTTAGGAACATCAAAGGTTTAGTTTACAAGCTTTGAGAATGAGGAAAGACTGATATGGCATTTGAAAAGGATATGAAACACCATTGTCATAATTGAAAACCTATTCAACCATGTCCAAGTTCTTTTTAATCCTTACAATATCATGACTGAGCTTTATAAGAAGTCACAGGCCTTCACAATTAGATAGAGTGCACTAAATTTACTTGTCAACACTTTGTAGAAGAAGGAAGAAGCTGTCTCGAAGAGACTGTCAAGAATATCTCATCGATTCCTTAACGAAGTGACTTAAAATTGAAAAATCTGAAATACGTCTACTAGATAGGGATGTGGTAAAAATTTAAAGCAATTCCATTAGTTACAACTCGAGCTTCGAGGATTTTTGTCATTCAAACCCTAGCGAGGGTTTCTGGACTCTGTAAGCCCGAGCGGGCATAAAAGGGTTTCTCGCTCAAATTTTGATGAAATTCAAAATTTCAACTTCAGTAGAATTTCTCCACCTATAATAACTTGTCCATAAATCTAATTCATCTAGACTGTCAAAATTTTCTCCCAAAAATTAAAAAGATAGTGTGTAATATGCTAAAAATTGTGGTTTGTGTTATTCATAGTCAAGCAAAAAATTTGCTTTGAGTCTAACTTGATGCATTTAATGGTTTAGAGGAGTCATGGAGAGTCTTAAAGACTTGATTAAGCATCATACATATTTTTGGAGACCAATAATTCACCTTTACACTTGTCAAACAATGCTTGGACAATCCACACCATGTCTATAAATGAGCTCCACAATCTTTAAATCAACCTTCTTCATAGCCCCAACACCTTGAAACCATGTATTTTAATGTATAGGTAATTTATCAAACTTCAATGATATGAATATCATGAGCTTATGAGGTGAAACTCACATCTTGCAACTTAGAGAGTGCACTTCATGAGTTCGCATAGGAAGCAATGTATGGTCAAAGAAGGAATTTTGGCTTCACACTGCTTATCTAACACAAAATTGAACATTAATCATACACCAAAGACTACTAGTGAGTATAAAAACCTTTTTCAAGTTCAACATTTGATTCAAACACAACTACATGATTGATTCTTCCAACACTACACCGTAAGATAACAACTTGAACACCTTGAGTAAACCTTGTACTAAACCTAACAAGCTTAGAAAGTATTAATGACACAAAGAACTTGGAGGAATAATTAATAATATCTGTATTTGAAATAGCTCAAGCAAGATATTTTAATACCAACAAACCAATTTTACTTCCATCGATTCAAGAGGATGCCTGGGAGAGAGAAAATAAGGATAGAAAATGATGAGAAGTTTATTTTTCTTCCACTTTTGACCCTCAATTATTTTTGGAAAAATGTAGGATTGGAATTATCATCAAAAATTCCTTCTATAATTTATTTGAAGGAGGCTCCATATTTTTTCAGATGCTAAGAAGATAGGGTGCTCAATTTGCATTCCTTAAGAAGTCAGTTTTAGAAAAACGTGCATAACTTCTACAAACTTCTTCAAAACTTGATAAAAATTGATGTGAAGCACTAAAAGACACCCATCTACACACTCCATAGGCTTTTTTTCTATATATTTTCCTTTATATCTCATACCTAACTCATTTACCTTAGCATTCACTGTCAATCCTCAAAGTCAGTTTTGGTGAACTTTCAAATTTTTCCTCCAAGAGCTAAAATGAGCCTTTTGATTTCTCATAAATTCTTTATAAAATGTTCCTATTCTCCTCCCATGCTTACCTATTGTTTTAATTACCTTGTTTATACCCATACACCTTATTAGGCTATAGAACTAGGCCTAAATGAGCCAATTTCAACTGAGACTTCCAAAAATTGACCTGAAGCTCACTCCAAAAGCTCTTGCACATGTTGGAACCAACATTTCTGACATATAAAACATCTGAGCCAAGCATACCAACCATCTCCATACCTTCATTAGGCATCAACCTCACTTGTCAAGCCTGTAACACTCTAAGACCACCTTGAAACCATCCCGAAGGCTCAAAGAACCAAAGTTGAGACCATTACAGACCACCGACATACACCTATGTGCATGCCATTTCACTAATAGTTTTCCATCAATTCCATGTGACATCAATGACAACACCAACCAATGCAACAAGGTTCAACAATCTCCCCCTTTGTCATTGATGGCAACAAGCTCAGAAAATTTGATGGCAAGCCAATGCACCAACATCTTCATATATGCAAGCCAAAGAATTCTTGTTTCTGACACACTTTCTCCCCCTTTGACATATATGAAAAAGGTGCACACACATAACAACATGAGTAACATGAAAGAAAAACATGATAAAGCATGTTCTTACCTCAAGAATATCCCCTAGAAAAATGTTTCTCTTTTGCTTGATAAAACTCAATCAACTGCAAGAATTTATTCATCAAATACCTGCAATACTCCCCTCAACTTAGTCCCTTTAATATTCAGCCTTTTCACTTTCTACAGATGCCTTTTATGGACTTCTTGACTTGTGCTTTGGGTTAGAGAACTAACTCCCCTATCTAGACTCAACCTAATCCTTCTTGGATCAACTTTGACACTTGAGATGTTCCCCTATCATTATGAGATATTTAGTGACTCTAAGGGCCAATCTTACCCCCAATTTATGCCTTAAATTTTTAAAAGCTACTCTTGGTAGAGGTTTATTCATTATATCAGCTACTTCTTCCTTTGTAGACACATGTTCAAGCCTTATTATTTGCTCATTGACTTATTCCCTCAAAAAATGATACTTGATGGGTATGTGTTTTGTCTTAGAATGCAACACTGGATTCTTTGAAACACTTATAACACTTGTTCTATCTCGGTATAGATGAATATGACCGTCACTTTAAATATTTGTATTCTTTAAGAGTTTTCTTCATCTGCATCACTCGTGTACAACAAATGGTTGATGTAACATACTCATCCTCACAAGTAGAAAGAGCTACAAGAGATTTATTTTTACTCAACCATGATACAAGGCACTTACCTACAAATAATGTTTAACCAATTCTGATTTTCCTATCATTAATGTTGCCTACCCAATCTGCATATGTGAAATATCGATATAAAATTCATTGCATTTTGGATACCAAAGACCATAGTCCAATGTCCCCATGAGATACCTAAAGATTCTTTTGACAACTTGGAGATGAATTTCCCTTGGGTCTTCTTGGAATATCCTAACCGAACCAATCGCCTACATGATATTAGATCTATATATTGTTGAATACAAAAGGCTTCTATCATGGATCTATATAGGATCTAATTTACCTTTGGTGAGCTATCTTCCTTGTTGAGTTTACATCCTACACTCATGGGAGTGCTTATTGGCTTATAATCTTGCATCTGAAATATTTTGAGCATTTCTTTGATGTAATTTTTTGTGAGATAAATATTCCTTCTTTTCCTTGAAGAATTTTCAGCCCTAAGAAGAGTGAGAGTTCACCAAGCATTGGCATTTCAAAATCCTCTTTCATTTCCTCTAAAAAACTATGTGACATACTCTCATGATTGCTCCCAAAAATGATGTCATCTTGTTATCCTGTAAAATTGAAAAGGGCAATTTTGTAGGTAACTATACCAGATTTTCCGTTTTGGTCCCCCGTTGAGGTCTCTTAACATTCAAAATGGCATAAAACCCCTTTTCTGAAAATCTAGTTTTTGGAACTTGGTCATTTTTGACCTTTTTGGGTTGGGCGCAGTTTTCTTTCATGTTACATCAACCAAAACTACGCCCCTATATTCCTTTGGCACATTCTATTGAGTGTCAACATTCTGAATGTTGCGCCTTTGAAAAATGCACCAAGGCGCATGCGCCCACGTGTCGACACTTTAAAAGCTGCACCATTGCACAAATAATTTCGTGTCAACATCTCCCTAATTGCGCCATAGAAAAGTTGGTGGTGCATTTATTGCACCTTTTGCTATAAATAGGCGCATCCGACCTATCATTTTCACAATTCAAAAAATGTGAAAAGTTATTCTTCTACACTTGTCAGCATTCCTGTCAACCCCGTGTGTTGCTTTTTCATCATATTCGTGGATCCCACATCGTTTCCTCTATCTTATATATATTCCTGGTAAGTGGCCCTTGCTCTTCTTGTGGATTTGTTGTGGTATCTTTGTTGTTTTTGGAGGTTAGTGTTATTAAAAACAAAAATGAACCTATGAAGGTAATGCAACTCCAGCCCATTTTGCAAATCAAACCCACCTTCAAACCAGTTTTACTCTCCTTCCAGATCTGCTAACCTGGAAGGCTTTGTCTCAGAATGGATCCCTGTCCCTTTTTCCTCTATTCCCCTCACTGTCAAAATCTGCTAACCACAAAGCCTGCCAAAAGAGTAAAAATTATAAAGCTTTTGCAAAACATCCACTGTGTTTTCTTTGGTGCAAGTTTCATTAATGTAACATCAAACACAGTCGCGCCAAAGGGGTGCACTATCCTCACATGCAACAGTAGCCTTTCCCGCACCTTTTAAACTCAAAATTTCTAAAGCAATAGCACAGTGCAAGCGCAACTACAACTACATCAACATTTGAATGTTGTGCAGGCCCTTCCCACGCCATGCCAAAGCTAAATTCTTGGCGCACCTTACCTTAATGATGCACCCTTTGAATCTATGCCCCTTGGTGCATCATAATGCTTTGCAACATGTACCACATCTGCGCTAAAGGCACACCCTGAGACCTTGTTACACCAAATGAATCATGCCTAATTAAAACCCTTCATATGGCACAGTGCACATCCATTGACACCAACATCTGAATGTTGTGTGTAGCTTTTCTGTACACCTTGCGCCCCTTATGGCATTGTTTTCTTCCATGCAACACTTTCCAAAAGTGCACCTTGCTATTCTGAGACCCTGCAGCCTGTAGTAAAGCTACGCCTTGTGCCCAGAAGCTCATAAATTGCTAACTTTTCATTCTGTAAGCTTTGATGGATGACTTAACAGCTAACATGGCTCTTCTGCGGTGGACTTCCCTGCTTCTTCTTGCAGATCAACAGTTGAACTCAGATCCACACATGTCTTCATCGAGTAAGAAGCCAACTAAGTCCAAGGGTAAAGCCAAGCTAACAGAAGAAGAAATGAAGTATAAATACCAAAGGGTCAGGATGCCCGAATCCCTTGCAGAGTGTGACCTGGATATCAGAGATTCAGAGCTTAGCCATATTGACATGGAGGACTTCTAGGCTAGAACCAAGAAGGTCACGGGTAGTCCATGGATGGAAAAATTGGTCGGCAGTGGTCTGCACTTTGCTGCAGGAATTCCCGTGAGCACAATCAACAACGAGTTCATGATGGTGGTGGGCCGTTGTTACAATAAGGACACAAGATGTGTCGAGAATGAGAAGGGTGAGGTAATAATCAACCTCACTACCCGAAACTTTGAAATCATGTTGGGTATCCCTCACCACCGGCATTTTGTAGCCATAAGCCAAGACGACTGCATAAAGGCATGGAATGAAAATGAAGACAAATGCATGCAGCTAATGAATGAAGTATACCTCAAAAACAAGAAGGTAGTGAGCAGGTGGCCACAAGTCATTCATCGCAGTGACTTCTCAAAAGAGTTGAGTGACACCATCACCTTCCCGATGCCCATTACTTTCACAAGTGGATGCTCAGATATTTAGAAACAATGAGCAAAAATGTTCTTGATCAACGTTTTGAATGGGCGGAGATTATCAGCAGCACAATCTCAAGCAGCTTCAACAACTCTCAACAACTGGGAGGTTCTACATGAACTCCTATGTAGTGTACACTCTTTACTATATGAAAGAGATTACATAGCACTAAATCAATGCGGGTATGGCCCCAGGTCAGAATATATGAGTATTATCTAGAGTTAAGGCTGGAAAACAGTATAGCCCAATTCAACAAAATCAATGATGCCTTCTACGGCGTCATCTGCCTCTTGAGGCCCAATATGACTCACGGTCGGATGACCAAGAGCGTGGTCACTACCATAGAGAAGTGGGGAGTGTTATTTACGTAATTCCCCACTTTCACCTATCTCAGGGCTGCCAACTTCTTGGGAGAGCCCACTAAATTGCCAAGCTATGCGGGATCGGTGATCCTATTGGAGTTGTCTAGACAGCTTATCACATACCATGAGAAGTGTCTAAAAAGAAAGAAGGGTGGAACTCCATTCCCCCTCACGGTGGGCAGGTACACCTACGCTTCACAAAGAAAATCCCGGGAGATGTTTGTAGAGCTTGAATTACTCAACTTAAAGCATAATTTCTAGCGAGGCCAACCTTTGATCCTCGTAATTTCCTTCCAAGGGAAAATATCAATCCAATTCACGTCCCTTAGATTGAAGATATCTACATCGATCTGTATCATGAAGTCAAGCTCAGAAGAAAGGACCACTCCCGGCTGGCCCTGGCAGAGATCATCCAATATGGTGTGGCCATTGTCTCGAAAGGTTTCCAAGCAACTGATCAAGAAGTTGATCAGGTTTATCTAGACACGGATGGGGACAATTGGTCATTCACCGAGATTGATAGAACTAAGGCACCTCAGACTATTGAGGAAAGGGTTAAGGGCACTCTGCAGCGCACAGAGCATTGGTGCAAGAAAAATAGTCTCATCTACCTTGGAGTAGACTTCACCACGTCTCCCTTAGGAAATGCACCCGCCAAGCCGAAGCACTTGCCAAAGGGCAAGGGAAAAGATAAAGAGGGAGAGACAAGTACTAGCACAAGAGGAAGCTCCTGAAAGTCCTCCCACTACCGAAGAACAGGTATTAAGCTCTGATATCCCCCGAAGAAGAAGAAGCGGTAAGTGTTCCAATGGGCACATCCACTCAGGATGTTGCCACTACTACAACTATTGAGGTTCCCACTATCCCCTCTCCCACTCCTCCTTCTCCTCCTCATGTCACTCAACCAACCACTCCTTTGGTTGTGTCTTCTCCCCGTCTTCTACCATTCCCCCTTCCTCTTCCTCCATCTTCTCTTCCCTCACGGATCTGTCCCCAACATTTCTTCTCTCATCTCACAGATCCCTTCCACCCCCATGATTTCCTCCCCTGTAGTGACTCCTATTTCCATAAGCATTGGTGTGTCGACTCCTTTTTCCATGCCGCCACCAAGTGTTTCGACACACTTCCCGTGTTCACTGCAGTTGCTCCTTCTTCCACCCCTGTTTCCTCCTCTCCCTCTGGTCCCACTCCCCTAAGTCCAGAATGGATCTCCGGACACCTGAGCCAATACAAGAGGAAGGTCCCCATTACACCTATGGACTTCTCTATTATTCTAGCCAAAGGGCCTAAGAAGTAAAAGGCCATAACCCGCTTCTCTCAGAGCATTTCAGGCGAAAGGGTTATGGAGATTACATACCCTGATCCCACCAAGAAGAAAGAAGATCTGTCTCCTACAGATTTTACAGTGACTTAGGTCACGATGGGAACATCCTTAGAGAGCCTGCAAGGAGAGGCTTTATCTGCAGTAGATGCCCTTTGCAAGAAGCTTTAGGAAGTGAAGAAAGAGAAGAGAATATTGAAAGAGCAAAACAAGCATCTTCTCCAAGCCCTACAAAAGATGGGCAATGCACCTCCTGTAGCTGCCACCGAAACTCCTGAAACCCTTAGTCAGGAGAAGATAAATGAATACACCAAGGTTGGCGAGCAAGGTGTAGCAGTGTCCACCTAGAGAGAGAAAATCCTCAAAGATAGTGAGGAAGTGATCACAAAGTTCACAGAGCTGTATCAAAATATAGATCAAGCTAATAAAGAACTCCAGGTGATTGCAGGACCTATCTCCAAAGAGTTGGACCATGCCAGGTTACAACACGAGACATTCTAGAAGATGCTCGACTACCCAGTCAATGACTTAATGAAATTCGGCGTCTTGATCACCCAAGAGCACCCAAAAAAGTCCTTGCTGCTCTAGACTATCGGGTTGACCAAATGGAATTTGTCTTGGAGAAAATAGACAAAATCAAGGAGGAAGCCTTGGATGCAATGCATCAAATGGAGCAGATCATTTTAAGGATGTCTCCAGGTTTTCTCACCCCATCATACGCCTTGAGGAAGGTAGATGACACTATTCGGCTCTTCAAGGGAATCACGTCGTAGGGTTTGACTTTAGAAGCCACTTTTGATATAGAATCTATCAACAACCTTCTGGCCTACCATGAATTTTTTGGATACCTGATGGAGGTAGGTAATGAATACTTCAAACTCCGAAAGACTCAAAGATGAACGGGAAACTTGCGAAGTCATCGGGGATCACACCAAAGGTCCCACTCAGGATCAACTTCAAATGATGGTTAGCAAATTCATGGAGTATCAAGCTCAATTCCACATTTCCTCCCCTGAGTAGAAACATGATACTCCTTTCCAGCCAAGGGACGACGACGAATAGGCTTCTTCCTCCTGAGATTTATCCCATTTTGTCATAATATTTAAAAGAATGTTGGCACAAATGATGACATCATCCATGTTGCACCATGGGATGTTGTCATCCACCAAGTTGCCCCAAAGTCAACAGTTGACTTTTATATTTTGTAAATATTTTGTAAATAGTTGTTGGCTCCTTTTTTCCTTCTTTCTCCTTCTCCTTCTATAAATACTTGGATACTTGTTGTATTCAAGGGGTGAACATTTTTTAGATGAAAAATAGAAGTGAGAGGAAAAAGGCTTTGTACTTTTTGTAATAGAAAATATTAATACAAAAATTAAGACTTTGTGCTCAATGGATGTGTTATGTGCATTAGATCTTTCTTAAGTTAGATCTGTGTTACTTTTCTGTTAGATCTATCTCTACTTTTTTGTCATTTGCTCATCAGTATTGCTTTTTTTGTTTATGCAAGTAGGTTTGGCTCTATTTACTACCAACCCAAAACATAAACCCTCTGACCTTTCTTCTTTGGAATTCATTTCTTTTCCCCCTTCAGATCTATCATATCTCCGTTCCTCCCTTCATTCCTTTCTGTTCACATTGGAAATACCCCTACTGGGACGAGATCCCATACCCCTGAAGGCGAGAATCTTGTAAGACTTGCAAAGATTCCCTCTTTGGTAGAATAGAAATAAACCGATTTAGCTTTCATTTTGTTTGTCTCAAAAGGGGCTATGCCACGCACACTATTGGCTCATCTATCCATAGATATGCCCACCCGATGATTTTCGGACCAACACATCTACATAGACAACAACAATCAACATGTGTTCTTCTTCTTATTTTATGTACACATTTTTATCAACTACACCTTTTTGAATCCTTTCTTAATAAAGTACTTGTCCAACCTTCTATATCAGGCCCTAGGTGCTTGTTTGAGCCAATAAAGTGTCTTCTTCATCTTGCACACATAATCCATGTCCTCGGTAAGAGAAAAACCATCGATTGTTCAATGTAAACCTCCTCATTCAAGTGTCCATTTAGGAATGTTAATTTCACATCCATTTGATATAATTTGAAGCCTTTGTGTGTTGCATATGCTAAGAAAATCCTAATGGATTCCATCCTAGCCACATGAGAAAATATCTCATAAAAATCTACTCCTTCCACATGAGCATATCCTTTACAAACCAGCCTTGCTTTATTTTTAGTAACTTTACCTTTTCATTCAATTTATTTGTAAACACCCACTTGGTTCTAATAATGTTTTTGTCCTTTGGCCTAGGTACAAGCTCCCATGTTTCATTCTTTTCAATTTGGTCCAGCTCTTCATTCATTACATTCACCCAATTCTGATCCTTGCTAGCCTCCATGACATTCTTTGGTTCTATTTTGGACAAGAGAGAAATATTTTCTTGATTTTGAGCAATTTTCAGCCTTCTTCTTGTTTGGATGCCTAATTTTTTTCCTATGATTTGACTTGGAGGATGGTCTCTTTTAACCTACCTTGAAGGTGCCTTAGTATCAAGTCTCTCTTCTTCTTCATGTTCAACTTCTAAAATTTCTTCATCATCCTGATTTGCAACAATTTGTGGAGTCTCATTGGGTTGAGTTATGACCTTCTTTGGATAGGATTCATCAATTGTGACATTAGTACTCTCAAATATATTTTTTGGCTCTTATTGTAGCATCTATATGTTGAACTAACAACTGAGTAGCCTAAGAAAATACCTTCATCACACCTTGAATCAAACTTACCCAGATTGTCATCATCTCTCTTGATGTAGCACTTACTTCCAAATACCCTAAGGTGATTCACACTTGTAGGTATACCTTTCCAAAGCTCATATGGTGTCTTCTTGTGGTTAATTCTGATTTGAGCTCTATTTAAAATATATATTGTTGTGCCAACTACTTCTCTCCAATATCCATCAGAAATTTTGATTCATTAAGCATAGTTCTAGCCATTTCTTGTATTGTTTTGTTCTTTCTTTCTACTACCCCATTTTTTTGAGGTGTCCTTGTAGCTGAGAATTGTTTTATTATTCCATGAGTCTCAAAAAATTCATCAAATTCATCTAACCAAAACTCTCAGACCCCAAACTCTTTATTTTTACATTCTTTTAATTTTCCACTAGTGTTTTGAATGCTTTAAATATTTCTAGTTCCTTTGAATTTTCTTTGAGGAAGGAAACCCATGTCATCCTTTTGAAATCATCAATCAACAACATGAAATATTTATCTCCTTGAATGCTTTCAATTCTGGTTGGTCCTACAAGATTAGTGTGTATCAAATCTAGAGGCTTTGTAGTGGAGTATTATTTTGATTTGAAACTTCTTTTAGTTTGTTCCCATGAAGGCATGCTTTACAAAGCTTATCAGCTAGTTTTTTGATCTTAGGCATGTTCCTTACACATCCCATGGAGCTAATTCTGACAAGGTTATCAAAATTGAGGTGTCCTAGTCTTCTGTGCCAAAGCCAACTTTCATCCACCTTACTAGTGAAACATTTTTCTTTGTTTACCTCCTTTAAAACATACATATTATTTTTGTTCTCTTTTCCTTTCCAACCACCTTACCTGATTTTTCCTTCTTTATGTCACATCCCTTGTCATGAAACAATACAATATATCCTGTTTGTACATTTGACTAACACTCAAAAGATTGTGCTTCAATCCCTCAACATACAATACATTTTCAGTGATGATTTTCCATTGTCAAGACTTAGTTTACCTTTTCCCACAATATTAGTTGAGGTATTGTCTCCAAATCTCATTGTACTTGAAGAATTTTCTTCTAGAGAGATGAACTTACTCTTGTTTCCTATCATGTGGCTTGAGCACCCACTGTCAATATACCACTCCATGTCTTCACTTTGAGAATGAAAGGTAGTTTGGGCTATTAACCCTTGTTCCTTTGCATTTGTAGGATCTGATTTGACAATGTAAACCTTCTTTCTTTACTTTGGAGGTATTTGATAACAAAATTTGGCTATATGTCCATAATTTTGGTAGTTGTAGAAAATTAGCTCATCCTTGCTTCTCAAATGATAAAAATTAAAATGTCTACCATGACCTTTAGAATGCTTTCTACATTTTGAGGCTTTGTGACAAAATTCATTACATGAAAAACAATATCCATAAAATGAATGAGCATACCTCATAGCATGGTGTTGCCTTCTTGGATGATATTTCTTCTTGAAATCAGTTCTCTTTGCTTTGGGAGGTTCTTGAGTTGTCTTGGTTATCTTCTTGCTTGTTGATTTGTCATCCTCATTCTTTTCCTCAAATCCTAGACCAGATTTGTCATTGACATCTCTTTGCTTTCCTAGAAGGTCATCTAGTTCATTTGTGCTCTTCTCAAACTTGTGATAGATATTCAATTTGGTGGAGGTCTGATCTAATTGGAGTCAGTAGTAGCTCTAATTTAGATTTGAGATTTTGATGTTCTTTTTCCTTGATTTTGAAAGATTCTTCAATCAACTTGATTTGTGCCTCAAATTCCTTGACCATATCTTCATGTTCTTGAGCTTCCTTATTTTTTTCCTTAAGGAGACTAATTTTTCCTTCATACTCTTTCACCATTAATTTCAATTTTTGATTCTTCTTTCTTTGATGTTTCAACTCTTCTAAAGCACTGATTAATTCAGCCTCAAGGTTAACTTCTACCTCTTCTTCATTTGAACTATCATATTCAATCTGAATTTTTCCTTTTGAATTGCTTGTAGTAGATACTTCCACATCCATGAAAAATGTTTTAGCTTGAGTCCCTTCATCATCACTCTCGAGCTCAGGCTGAGTCACTTGATTGAGAAGAGCTTGAACCTTCTTGTGTGTATAAATTCTTCTTGTTTTTGAAATATTTATTCTTGCCCCCTTTCTTCTTGAATTTCTTATTTTTCCTTTGAGAATATTATTCATCATCTTGATCCCCCTTGTGTTTGTTGGGAAATTTTGAAGCAAAATGACCAACTTGGCCACAATTGAAACATTTAAATGGTAGTTTTCCCTTGTACTTACTTGATCCTCTTTTCAGCTTCCTCACAAACATGGCTTCCACCTTCTCATCATCTATCTCTATGTTAGACTCAGCTTTATTCTTCTTGACCTATGATTCCTTATCAGCCTTGAAGGTTTCCTCTTTCTTGATTGATTTTAAGTCACTGATTCTCATCTCATATGCAGTTAAAATACCATGAAGATCATCCATTGTCAAGGTGGTTAAGTCCTTGGCTTCCTCTACTACTGACACCTTGGAATCAAATTTTGAAGATAAAGATCTCAACACTTTTTGAACAACCACACTCTCTTCTATTTTCTCTCCTAAACCTCTAATCGATTTATAACTTCATCCATTCTTTGCAAGTATGATGCAAAACTTTCACCTTCCTTCATTTTCATGCTTTCAAACTGAGCATGGTAATTTCTAACTTGGCCAATTTTACCTTACTGTCTCCTTCATATATAGTCTTCAATTTGTCCCACATTTCCTTAGCTTTGGTACATTGCATGACCTTTATGAACTCAGCCTTAACCAACCCACAGAGAATTGCATTCATAGCTTTAGAATTATTTTCACTTTCTCTCTTTCCTACTACATCAGTAGGAGGTGTAGCTAGAATAGTATAACCACTAGTATCGATTTCCATATGTCAAACCAAAGTGACATGAGGTAATTCTTCATTCTGACACTCCAGAAGGCATAATTTGATCCAAAGAATAGATGATCTTTGGATGTTTAAAAACCACTTTGTGACTGATTGCTCGCCATGACTGAATTCTTTGGATCTCCCTTGAGTTATTAAACTCACCACACCGAGCCATGCTAGAAATATATTAATATTAGTGCTCACATTTGATATGGGTTGGATTTATATTTGTGTGTGAGTTATATATTGTAATATTATTAATAATGAGTTGTCATAATACAACTCATATTAATAATATAGTTTATTAATATTGTGTGTAAATAATGTGAGTGAGTTGTAGTTACAACTCACATAGCTATTTAGAGTCGTGTGAGAGAATAAAGGAATGCTAGAAATATGTTAAGAGATGATGTGGAGATATTATTGGGATTGGAGATGGGATTGACTCCTAGTTTGTAGGAGATCATCATTGTATAAATATTTCTCATTACATGAATAAAATATCTTGGATGATTTAAAGATGTTTATTGTGTGTCAAAGATTTTACTTTGTTTTAGTTTAACTTTACAATTAATATTTGGTATCAAGCCAATCCAAATGAGAGTCCTGTGAGGGAGAAGAGAATTGAAATTACATTTATCTAAATGCAAGAGTGGTATGTCTATAAAAGATTAGTTGAGCATGGATTTTCTTTGAGTGTAAGCTTTCGTTATGTGTATGTATGTGTATGGTAGGTCTGGCGATCTATTTAGAATAGTCACGTGACTGTCATGATGCACTTGTGAAGAATAATATTAAAGGATGAATCCACAACCAAAAAGACGTGGAAGTGAAATTCTACTATTTTATGTTGAGTTATTGTCAATCCTGCATCTGTATTTGGTTCACCCACATCACAATTTTTTTAGGTGTAGCCTGATTTTCCAAACAACACTCACGAATTTTGAATAAAGGATTGCTCACAGTTGGTTATGTAACATCTGCCATTACCTGCTGGAGAATATCAAAAATATAGAGTTCATCCACCTGTAGGTCTATAGACCTCTGCATGTAATAATAGCATTCCATTCAACATAGTAGAGTAAGGAATGTCGTATAACTTTAATTTAAAATTTGTTTTTATAAAATTATGGACTAGAAAAGTCAAAGTTCATGTTACGTGGAAATCTTTATAAAATAAAGTTATATGAGTCATTAGTTGTATTAAAAAAACTAACTGTCTTTTTTTTTTTGTCTCATGTTATTTTAAATCAAGTTTATTTGAAGTTCTATTTTTGTCAAAGTCAAAAATAGTTATTAGGTGGTATTATTTATAATAATTTTTTGTTTTATTTAAAAATTGTGTTTTAAAATCTTAAAACTTTGATGAGTCTATTTTTTTGTGAGCCCACGTAGGTTTTAATTTGTAAAAATTAGTATGGTCTTTAGGATGGTTAAATGATAATAAAGTTTTTAAGTGGGGTTCATATTATATAGTGTTATATTTTTAATAGATTATTAGTGTAATGTAAAAAGTAATTTCATTTTATTATTTTTTAAATATGTGAGTTAATTTTCAAAAGTGGTTGATTGTAAGTCTTTTAGAGTCATTGTAATAGTGTATTGTCTTATCTAAAAGTGTCATTTAGGTAATTATTAGGAAAATTATGTATAAAAAAAAGTTTTCGCACATTTCTCCGGTTGCATTTTCGTTTATACGCGAAGCCCAAGTTAAAATTGAGGGGGATTTCATATTGATCTTTATCTTCAAATTTGTTGAGTAACTAAGCAATTTCCATGGAGGACGGAGGCAACAAAGGAAGGAAGCGTTTTAGCGACCTCTCATCAGGCACCATCGATGAGGCCGCAGTACTGATTTGGTGGACATGTTTTTTCAATTGTGTTCGGCGTGTTTGATTTCCGTTGTGTGAAAATAAGAATAGAAGTACATTCATATTCAAAATTGTAATGTGTGAGAAATTCTGTATTTTCCCTTGATGTAAGAAGGTGATGAGAGACTGAAAGAGTATTGTTATATCTAGGTTTTTGGTTGACCTTATAAAACCATCGTTTGTTATGGTTGTTGGTTAACCACATGTAAAACCATCATTTGTTTGTAGGTTGTTGGTAAACCGAGTGTAAAACCATCTTGTTTGTTTGTAGGTTGTTGGTAAACCGAGTGTAAAACCATCATGGGTATTTGTAGGTTGGTGGTTAGCCGAGTGTAAAACCATCATTGGAGTTGGGTAGCAGTACAAGATAATGTTTTCCCCATGTTCGCACTAAGGGGGAATGCTAGGAATATCTTTGTATTAATGCTCACATTTGATATGGGTTGGATTTATATTTGTGTGTGAGTTATATATTGTAATATTATTAATAATGAGTTGTCATAATACAACTCATATTAATAATATAGTTTATTAATATTGTGTGCGATAATGTGAGTGAGTTGTAGTTATAATTCACATAGCTATTTAGAGTTGTGTGAGAGAATAAAGGGATGCTAGAAATATATTAGGAGATGATGTGGAGATATTATTGGGATTGGAGATTGGATTGACTCCTAGTTTGTAAGATATCATCATTGTATAAGTATCTCTCATTGCATGAATAAAATATCCCGATGATTTAAAGATGTTTATTGTGTGTCAAAGATTTTAATTTATTCTAGTTTAACTTTACAATTGTAAGATCTCTGACCGAATGAATAGGCCAAAGCTTTGATACCAATTGTTATAAACTAGAACATTGAGAGGGGGTGAATCAATGTTCAATTTAACTTTTGTATGACAATTCAACCTTCAATCATATTTTTGATCTTTGTATCAGATTGCAATAACACAAATCAAATGCAATAATGAAGCACACACAAGAGAGAGATAAGATTTTTAAGTGGGAAACCCAATTTGGGAAAAAAACCCACTGAACCAAAGGACTATACTCATAATGGTTACAAGATTGTTGAGCTACAACTCAACCAATGAAGTAACTACTTCATATCAATATACAAATTGATGAAATACAAGCTACCACTTGTAAAAAAGCTATTACTTTCTTATTGTGTTGAGCTACAACTCAGTGATTACATAAAATTTGATCACACACTTCAATTTGTTGCTAAACAATAGATTGTGACCCTAAATTTTCTCACCAACTCTCTCACTCCATCTATAATTTTATCATCATCTTTAGTTAATTATTCATTCTCTCATTTCTCTTTGAATTATCATCCCATTCCCTGTCTCCTTTTCATTTTCAGCTCAAAACTTTGCATCCTCTTGTTTGTCAACAACTCAATTTTCTATCATACTTTCCTCTCACAACCTCTTCAATTTAGTCCGATATTCACCTGTACTTTGACACTTTGTCACTTGTTATCTTCAACTATTGATGATGCTCTTATCTACACAATACCATCAACTTCATGTTCCAACCAATATTCACCTCATTACCTTTCTTAGCCCAGTCATATATTGTCATTTCCTTTTCACTCACCAACACTTCAATATCTATCACTCACATTCATTTTCAACAACATTCATATACACACATCATTTCTCTTTTTAAGAAGTAGTAAATTTTACACAACATACATATTTTCATACTCGGACCTCTCATATTCCAAACTCTTTCATTTTCACACAAAACTCTTCATTTCACTTTTCTACTTTTGCTCGAGCAAGAAATAATTCCCTCTCACACATTGCAACTACAATAAATTTTTGTCAATACATGCATATATGTATTTTTCCCTCCCTACTGAGACCTTTTTTGGACCTTTTCATGATACATGGGGTTTATAGGTTGACAAGTGGCACCTACTAAGCTTCATTGCACCTTTATACTCCGCTTTCCATCTTAAAATTGACCATGTCAACACATGTATGACTGACCTTTAGTATTTTGTGAGCTTAGGAATGTTATAAATAGTGTTACGACGATGAATGGAGGAGTTACAATTGTAAATGTTTCAAAAAAAAATTTATTCCATTTGTTCACCCTTCAATCATTTGATTCCAAGACTCATAGATACATTTAGGAACATCAAAGGTTTAGTTTACAAGCTTTGAGAATGAGGGAAGACTAATATGGCATTTGAAAAGGCTATGAAACACCAATGTCATACTTGAAAACCTATTAAACCACGCCCAACTTCTTTTCAATCCTTCCAATATCATGACCAAGCTTTACAAGAATTCTCGAGCCTTCACAATTAAATAGGTGCACTAAATTTACTTGTCGGCATTGTAAAAGAAGGGAACAACTGTCTCGAAGATATCATCAATAATATCTCATCAAATCCTTGATGAAGTGACTTAAAACTTGAAAAATATAAAATAATTCTACTATAAGGGGTTGTGGTCAAAATTTTGAGCAATTCAATCGGTTACTGACTCAAGATTCGAGGATTTTTGTCATTCAAACCCTAGCAAGAGGGTTTCTAGAATGTATAAGCCCGAGAGGGCATAAAAAGGATTTTCTCATTCAAATTTTAATAAAATTCAAAAATTTCAACTTAATTAGAATTTCTTCACCTATAATAACCTTTCCATAAATCAAATTCATCTTGACTATCAAATTTTCTCCCAAGAATCAAAAATATAGTGTACATTATGTTAAAAATTGTGACAAAGTGTTATTCATAGTCAAGCAAAAAGTTACTTTGAGTATGACTTGATGCATTGAATGGTTTAGATGAGTCATGGAGAGTATTAAATACTTTATTAAGCATCATACATCTTCATGGAGACCAGGATTTCACCTTTACACTTGACAAACAATGCTTGCACATTCCACACCATGTCTACAAATTAGATTCACAATCTTCAACTCAACCTTCTTCACAATGCCAACACCTTGAAACTATGTCTTGTAATGTGTAGGCCATTTCACAAACTTAAATGCTCTAAATATCATGAGATTATGAGGTGAAACTCACATCTTACAACTCAAAGAGTGCACTTCAAGAGTTGGAAAAGGAAGCAATGTATGGTCAAAGAAGGAATTTTGCCTTCACACTACCTATCTAACACAAAATCAAACATTGCTCATGGACCAAAGACTAGTAGAGAGTGTCAAACCATTTTTTCAAGTTAGAAAATTTGATTTAAACATAACTACATGATTGATTCTTCCCACATTACACCGATAAGACACCAACTTGAACACCTTGAGTAAACCTTGTACTAAACTTGACAAGCTTGGAAAGTATTGATGACACAAAGAACTTGGAGGCATCATTAATCAGCCCTGAAAAGATTTAAAATAGCTCAAGAAATATATTTTAAGACCAACAAACCAAATTTACTTCCATCAATTTAAGAGGATGCCTGGGAGAGAGAAAACATGGATAGTTTAATGATGAGAACTTTCTTGTTCTTCCACCTTTGACCCTCAAATTTTTGTAAAAATCAGGATTGGAATGCTCTTAAAAAATTCCTTCTATGATTTATCTGAAGGAGGATCCATATTTTTTCTTGGATGTTAAGAAGACATGGTGCTCAATTTACATTCCTTAAGAAGCCAATTTTAGAAAAACTTGCATAACTTCCAAAAATTCTTTAGAACTTGATGAAACTTGACATGAAGCACTACAAGACACCCCTCTACACACTACATAGGTTGGTTTTCCATAAATTTTCCTTTATATCTCCTACCTATCTCACTTACCTCAGTATTCATTGTCCATCCTCAAAGTCGGTTTGATGAAATTTCCAATTTTTCCTCGAGGACCTAAAATGAGCCATTTAATTTCTCATACATGCCTTAGACAATGTTCCTAGGCTCCTCCCATTCTTACCTAGTCTTTTAATTACCTTGTTTATACCCATACACCTCATTAGTCTCTAGAACTAGGCCTAAATGAGGTAGTTTCAACTGAGACTTCCAAAAATTGTCTTGAAGATCACTTCAAAAGTTATTGTACATGTTGGAACCAACATTTCTTACCTATAGAACATCTGAGCCAAGTATACCAACCATAACTTTACCTTTAGTAGGCGTCAACATCACTTGTCAAGACCAGTAGCAGCACTCTAAGACCACCTTGAAACCATCCTGAAGCCTCAAAGAACCAACTTGAGACCACTATAGACCAATGATAGAATCCTATGTGCGGGACATTTCACTCCTAATTTTCCATCAATTCCATGTGGCATCAATGACAACACCAACTAATGCAATAGGGTTCAACACCTACAAAGGTGTCGAGGGTGTGATTTCGAGCACGATCTAAGTAGAAAATTTTGTATGGGTGGGACCTAATGGATTAGGAAGGAAGGATATCACACATGAAGAAGATGTTGTTGTGGAACATGCATATACACACAAAGGAGCTAGAGTTTAAAACATGAAACAGGTTTTTCTTTACACAGAAAATGAAGAAGTAACCAAGTAAGGAGTATACATTGGTTGACCCCACAAGGATGATGGATGAAAAACATGTAATGTTTTAAATAAGTTGGTTGTTGAGGTTACGAGTAGGAGTATTGATAAGGGATCTACCATAAGGTTCATGGTAGAAGATACAAAGAATAAGGAGTGAGAATTTGAGAGCGCAAATAATGACCTGAAGGGAGAAAAAACATGCACCAAAGAAGCCTATGACAGGGTCTGAGCTTTAGTGAAGAAAATTCTAGGCACATGTCCAACCTTGGTGAGCCAGGAGTGGAGTGATTATAATGATGAAATGGAATATCTTGAAGACTTGGTTGGGATGTTATTGGTGAGCATCAAGAGTGGCGTGGGGCCATCAGCTAAGGAAAAGAAAAGGAACAGGGTGGCTGTGGAAGCAACAATAATTGAGCTTGAAGGACTATTCAGAAAACTCAAGGAGGCTGGTACCAAAGATTATTTGTCCTTTGATAGATGTCAAAAGTGTGACCCTATTCTTAGTGCAAGGTAGCCAATGAGGAGGTAGAACTCCAGGCTATACAGGCGAAGACACTGACCAACAAGATTGAGCACACCAAGGTTATGACAGAGTTGTTGGTGCATAAAAGCCTCATTAAGATAAAAAAAAGAGACTCTAGAGTTTTCATATAAAATAACTTCAAACCTTGGTGATGGAGCACATGGATATGATAGAAGGGGTGATCGCAGAGCTAATTTTTTTCATCTAGGAGATCAAAGGAAGGTAAGAGGAGGTAGTGTATGACCAAATATCAGGAATAGTGGAGAATATGCCGGGAAGGTTGCCAAGGAGCTTGCAGAATGAGAAAATCTTGAAGGAGAACTGAATGCAAAGTTTTGAGCTTCTTCATAACTTGAGCCATGAAACAACTTCGTATAGGCGGGATGATATTTTTGGGCTCAACTAGATTGATTTTATTCATTATTCTTTAAGGATTATTTAATTTATACATTCTTTGGAGGAACAAGTTGGGCTAACAATTTCCAAAGATGACAATGAAATTAGTGTGGGGTAATATTGAATGGGTGAATCGAGATAAGTATGATCTACACGCGAAGGTATAAGGTACACACGAGGGAGGTAGAAAGGGGCACGCGCAAACATAATGGAATAATGCGTAAAGGTTCACGCCCGAGCAAGAAGAGTTAGAACTTAGTCAATTTTGCCATTCCATGGCTAAAAATAGAATAATAGAGGAAGAGTGGCATCCAAACAAGTGTTATATTTAGAAAACATCATAATGTCTTGGGACGCAAGAAAAGGGAGTTAAATCTAGAAAAATCACATGTAGAGACTAAAAGAAGATCATGCATGGGTCAATCTAATAATATGATTAAAATAGGAGTTATATATAGGTTAATCTATTATTAGGATTTTTATAAAAGCATGCATGCTTTATGGCTTTTTTTGATGTAATACACGTCTATTTTGAGAGCATGCCTATATTTAGGAGATTGCATGGTGGTGAAGGGAAAGTCCCCACCCCTACTTATATGTCATGAATATACTAAATAGATAATATTGTGTGTGTGAAGATATAATCGATACTACGCTGTAATATTTTGTGTATGGATATGTGAACTGATGTAACCCTAGATAATGTATTCATCTTCTATTATGTAATGAATTCTATTTATGATGGATTATTATGGTTTGATCTTGGTCACCGACATGTCCGAGTATGGTGGTCTAACAATTCAGTTGATCTTAGTTATAGTTTAAACTAATATGTTTACTTATTATATGTTTTCCAAAGTGAGTTGAATGCAATGGTTATTTATATATGAATTAACACTTGGATAAACGTCGTGATAATTATTCATGCAAAAATCTTGACAAAAAAAACACAAAGGAGGGACCAAGTAGCTGCATGTACTTCGGTGAGTGTTTGGTTATGACCGAATGAGGTGTCATGTGTGCATAGTGCTCTAGTAAAATAAAATACTACATTAATGAGTGAGGAATACTCCTCATCCATGGAAAAATCCCACTCAGGAATCACAAAAGCCTCCCAGAAAGACTGAGGGTCGGAAGTGGAGGTGAAGAAAGATTGGGGTCCAAAGAAATATAAATTAGTTCATCTTTCATCCGAAGGATCCTCAATCTACTCTTCAACACTCTACAACAACTACCTAGCCCGAAAGGACTAGGAGGTGAGACTGGATCAAAATCAGTAGATTATTCACTCAAGTGATATGGGACAAATTCCTCATCATCACTACTATAAAAATTGAAAGACTCTGAAGCATGAGAAGAGGGAAGAGTATAAGGACCAGGAGGATTGGGCGGAGGAGGAGGACACTCTATGACATGATCATCATTTGACGATTCGAGAATCGTGTCGGCGGTCAAAAGAACTCTAAAGGGTGGAGAAGTGGAAGTCAAAGATGACTCGTCAAACTTCACACTTCTCTCAATATAAAGTTGATGAGTAGTAGGTTTCAACAATATATACCCCTTCATGCCATCAGGATACCCTAAAAATATAAGGTCTAGACTGTGGTTCCAAGGCCTTACATTTATTTTTGGGAATCTAGGCCATAACATTAGATCCGAAGACACGAAAGTGCTCGACATCATGTTTGCGTCCAAACCAGGCTTCAAAGGGTGTCATCCCTCTTACGACCTTGTGTGGAACATGGTTTTGAATGTAACAAGAATAGTTCACTGCTTTGGCCCAATACTATAGAGGAAGGGATTTTGAGTGAACCATACAAGTGGTCATATCCTTAAGTGTTCAGTTATTTCTTTCCACAGACTCCATTTTATGAAGGATTTTAAGAAATTTTATGCTCCAAAGTAATCCCTTCGAGCTATAGAAATGTTTTAACCTTTTGTTCAATACTCACCTCCATTTTTGGTTAGAAGAACTTTGATAGACCTTTTAGCTTATTTCTCATCAAGACACTTAAGGTCTCAAAAGTTCTTGAAGACTTCATACTTTTGCTTAAGAAAATGTACCCAAGTGTAACGCGAAAAGTCATCAATGAAGGTAAGAATGTAAAGAGCTCTAATAAATGAAGGAGATGGGAAAGGGCCAGAAATGTCACTATGAACAAGATCCAAAAGACAAGTAGCTCTCCAAGATTTTCCTTACCAAAAATTTCTTCAGGATGTTTCCTGAGGGAAAAACCCTCACAAATACCCTTACAAAATTTTACGTACGGTAATCAGTTGAACATTTCATTTTGGCTCAATTGTTCAAGATAATGATAGTTAAATGACTAAAATGCTCATGTCATAGCTTGTTAACCTCATCTACATGAGTGAGAAAGGAAGTGAGCATTGAACCATAAGTAAAGTGGGAGAAGGTATACAATTGTAAACAATGATCCGCCTTTCCCTCGGTCATGGTGGAGTCGAGTGAAGCTCACGTATTATCACCGAATTAGGACCAAATTTCATTCACATTTCTTCACCAAGGTGAGTGATTTGGTAAACCAATAGGAGATTGGTAGAGATATTAGGAACACTCAACACTTGGTTAAATGATCCACCATCCATCTCTATTGATCCACTATTGGAAATCGAAACCTTAGTATCATCACCCAATGTGATTTGGGACATGTGACATGGATCAATGTTGGAGAACTCAACATGCAAAAAGCCCATGTGGTCTGAGGCACTGATGTAGGGGCATCAAAAATGAACTCCAAACATGTAAATTAATCTTTATCCATGGTTTAGGAGGACAATATAAGCATGATTGAATGAGTTAAGGTCACAGGGAAAGATATTAGGTGAACAAGTTATTCAAAATTTCAAATCCAAGCTTTCCCTCCATTTACAAGTTCAAAATTCAAGTATGTAAAAAGTATTAAAAATGAGTTGTTAAGGAAAGAGAGATAGTCTATATGGTTTGAGGGGAAAGGTAAAGTGTCTAGACTTGTTCTAAGATTCCTAGGTGATAATGAGTGGTAAAATGTGTAAAAATTCCTAAAAGGTAATACAAGGCAATAATGAGTTATCATGAGTCTAAGAACGGGTAGTTACTCTTGAAGGAGTTACATGCATGAGAAATTTGAATATGGAGAGAGGAGGATTTTAGATATTTCATTCCTCAAGATGGAGGATGAGAGGGAGAGAGGAAAAAGAGAGTGAAGGTATGAGTTAATAAGAAATATTGTTGTGTGAGTATAAGTAGCTCTGTTTGGTGTGAAAGATAATAATATTTTTTATTATCTATAACTCATAGTGTGGATGTATGCTTGTTGTGAAGGTTTCAAATATTTATTCATGCATTTTTTACCCTTTAGTCATTTGAGATCTGATAGGAATGGTATACTCTGTTTTAGTTGAGTTAATAATTGTGTTGACAATGAAAGAGTATCTTAGTTAGGCGTTGTTTCGATCATAGTCATGCTAACAATGTCATTGTAATGGTATCCTTTAAAGGGAACGTAATGAACCATATTACTCCAAGATTTATGGGTTGAATGGTTTGTTGTTTCTTAATGCATCCAAGAAAGGATCTTTTAGAAAGAAAGAAACGTGACTGTATGTGGAGGAGAAGATTGTACACATTTTGAAAACTTATGACCTTTGATAAGGATATTTTTGCGATGATCGTGTAGAATATTTGTTTGAGGTGATAAGGTAAGGTTTCGATAGCATATACATTGTTATTCCCAAATGCATGCATGAGAAGAATGTGATTTTTATTGTCCTTGAGGTAAGAAATTGAATGCAAGATCTAAGTTTATATTAAGGCTTGTTATCATACATCTTCAATTTTTATGAATGATACATGATGTATTCGTGAGGTATTGTATTCAAGGAGGTTGAGTTTTTGGAGAAAGTAAGGACTAAGAAGAACGTAAACTTAGATCGTGCCATTATCATCTACATGATAGGCCATGCAAATAACTAAGAAAAAGGAAGGTTCACATATTCTTCAAACTATACTAGTAATATTTTCATGAATGCAATGTTATTAAGACTATATATTCCCAATTTGGTGCTTTGAAACTGAGGACAAAGAAAATTATAACCATTTTTTACCTCTCGGGCTTCTAGGAGGGTTTCTTAAGGGGTTAGCTATCGTTTACAATTTGAAGGCCTAAACTAATGATTTTTTCCTCAAATTTCTCAAGAAATCATTCTCACATATCATAGAAAGGGATTTTGAAATAATATTGATAAACCAAGGGATATAATTTATTATTTTTTGGCAATCTAGTTAGAGATGGTTAAACACGGCCTAAGACTTAGTTTTGAAAGGTATTTTACAAAGGAACTAGGGGGTATGATCTGAGTTCAATCTTGAAAATTTCAAGAGATCTTAAACCTTGAAATGGGTGGTAAAAATACTTAATTTTGTGCCTTGTAGTCATTTGCATCAAAAGTTATGAGTGAAATAGGACCTGTCCCTAGACCTAATTTTGGCTTAGTGGGCCTAGAGTGGGCAAGTGAGATTGAGAAAGTTCATGGAAGAGTTATGTTACAAATTTTTGTAAGCACCTTATGGATCATGAAAGGGAAATAATGAAGGTAACAATTTGTTAAGGGTGTTACTAGATCACTCCAATTGTGGATTTTGCAGGAATGTTTGTCTTAAGGGCACATAGGAGGTAATTAGCCATGAGTTGTAAAAGTTAATGAATTTTGATCTTTGGAGTCAGTTTTATGATTTATATAGGTTTGATGGAAGTGTGTGAATAAGAGAGGATATAGGGAACCTATAAGGATCCTAAAATCCAAGCATTTATAATTTTGGCTAGAAGCTAGTGAAGAAGGATAAATGATGATTTGATAAAATAGAGAGGTTATTTCTTCCTTTGATGGTGAATCATATTTATGGTTGATTAACATTAAATGTAGGGTTTAGATACGAGTAGGGTGATGAGAGATCCATTGAAGTGATGTTGATCAGTTTTTGCAAGTTTTATCCTTTATAGGCTTGGTTAAGGATCCTCTAATGCAAAGTTGGGGTGAAGTTAGTTGTTTTGCATCTTATTGATTGAAAGGATGTATTCTTGAGTCTATTTTTCTCTACATCGTGCACGAGAATCAATAATCCACATCGAAAAGGAGTTTCTCTAGCTACAAGGGCCTTTCCTTTCTTCTTCTTAGATTTATACTCCTTTGCTTTAGAGACTCGGACTTGAGCATTTTGCTTTATAGACTCGGAACACTTAGTTTATTGTTTCAAGTGAATGAGTTATGTGATCGATTTATTTTCTCGTGCATTGATGATATTCATGTCCAATATTCTTTCAATATGAACACTTACACTTTTTTCACCTTACTCTCGGAATTCAAGTGTTCGTGTTAGGTTTGGTTTGGGATTGGTTGGTCTTGGTTTCCTTCTTTGGTTGGTCCTTTTTATCTTTCTTCTTTTTAGTTTTCTTTCCCTTATCGTTACTTGCTACAAGGGCATTTGGCTTAGATTTAAGAGTCCATATTTGAATGATTTTTTCTGTTCTCGAATGAGTTGGGATGTAAAAATATCAAATGAAGGATTTATCTAAGTACTTCCTAGAGAGACTTTTGTGGTGTGGAAATTTGAAACAAAGACAAATTATTCGTGACCTAAATTAAAAAATAATCGAAAAGATCAACTTGGAATATTTTTCTCCACTTTACATTCTTGTAAGAGCAATCTAGTGTGGACGCACTTTGAGAAGAATGCTTGTAGGTTATCATAGTCACTATGATTTAATCCTAGTAGTTTATTTTCCAACGCATGCACTCTCATGTCATCTTGTTTTCTCGAACATACCATCTAAGGTTTTCCATGCTTCATCAAGTGTTTTGTAAGCCTCAATGTGCAAGAGAAAGTCAAGAGAAACAAACATAAAAATAAGACATAAAACTTCATCACATCGGTTCAGCCACTTATATTTTTGCACTCATCATCGTTCAGTCTCAATTCCCATGGTGATGTGAAATAACATTTTACCCCTTTAGTTTCATTACCAATTTTGATCTCCATTCAAAAAATTTGAACGACATAAGAAAAGGTATTGAAAGAACATCCGTCATGAGGAGAGAGAAAGAAGGAAAGAAAGAAGCACAACCACCCCATAACAATATTATCACCCCCGATTTTGGCACTTTATAGTTTAGTGTGTTGATTACAATCAGTGTGAATGTGTGTCGTGAAATAGTCGGTCACTCACCTTGCAATTAGTGTAATAACATGCACGTTTGTAGACCATAATCAAATTTTGGTGATTGCGGCGACAGTTTGACATCGTAAGCAAGCACAAAATGATACTAAAAACAAGAGAAGGGAGGAAACAACAAGCCATGTGTGAGAAATAGCATCTCACGTCACTACAGAAACCCCATTTCCACAAGGTTGTGATGAACACACTCACTAGCTCGTAAGCAATAAAAGGAGCAATAAAAGGAGTTATACAATGCAAGAAGGGATCAAAATGAGCCGAAAGGACCTCTAAGACGCAAGAAAATCTCCTGAAAAGCTAAAAGAATCTCTGAAAAGTGCTACACACTCCAACATGGATTAGTAGCAAAAACGTCTAATAATTTTATATTTCACACTTTTAGTTTTCCCAATTAATTTGATTTTAAAAATTAAAAATATGAGAAAAAAACTAATTAAATGACAATTAATCACTAATTAATTAATTAAACTTCCCAAATTAAATTAACTATGTTTAAATATCTTACCTATATTTTAATAAACCTCCCTTTAACTTAAAAACAATCCATAATAATTATTAATTCAAAAGCAATGCTAAATAATAAACTTGGGCTATATTAAACACGAACTAGAGTTGAATAAAAAACAAGAAAACTTAATATTAAATGTGGGCTTGTTTTAAAAAAAGGGAGGGAAGAGGTGGAGTCAAGGGGTCAGGAGGTGGTAGAGTGGACAGCTCCACGCGGAACACAACAATGAGGGGCTCGAGATGAACTGAGCTCGGTGACCAAAGCGGAGAAAATGCCTAAGCGGGAGTGGTTGAATGGTCAAGAAGAGAAGGGAAATGACTAGGAGGAAGCACAACCCGAGATGATGGTGCAAAGGTATTAGGGATAAATAATGGATCGAGGATGCAAAGGACAAGATGTAGGGTTGAAGGGGATAACAAGGTGAGAGGGCGGACGAGTGGCACCACATGACAAATGACACAACATGGAAGAGATTTGGTAGAGGGATCAATGAGCCCAATGAACACATGAAAAATTCAACAGAGCCAACTCAAGTGCAAATCAAGGCAACACACATAGGAACGATTAGAACAACTCACCAAATAGACATTAGACAAGGTTCAAGTCGAGGAAGATAGAGATGGTTGAGCCAAAAGTAAGACCAAATCACTAAGAAAAAATATGAGCCAATTAAGAATTCTAAACATGAACCCAAGATCGAGCAGGTCGTGATTAACCAAGTAGGGGAAGCAAAAACCAATGTAGGGTAAAATGGGATCATTAAGCCAATACACGACTCACTAGGTAGCTTGACTCATCAAGTGAGAACAAACCACATGCCAAGGACACAACCAAATGAGACCAGAGATTTTGGGGATCTCTCCGAGTTCTCGCATGAGCTTAGTTGATCTAAGAGGAGGCTAAGAAAGCGGGGGAAAAGATTAATATAACAAGGAAGGATGTAGGGAAAGGTTCCAACAGAAAATTTTCAATAAAATTAGAACTTTTAATGGAAAAATATAATAAAACCATAAATGAACCTACCTCAAAATATATTCCCTCCACAATTAGTTGTATCTAGCTAAATTTGGGAAAGAAGCCCCTTTAAACTGCACATGCACAGCCTAAGACAACAAAAAATCCAAAAAATGAGACTATTAAAAGCAATTAGTAAGATTCCAAAATTGATCAAAAAACTTGCACAAGAAGCATAAATAACGAAACCATAAGTAATTAACAATTGAAATAAAAAAAGTGCATGTTTACCAAACAAATTCTTTGATACCATGTGAGATTGTTTTGTAAGGAACAATACATAATCCCATGCAAATCAAAGAATTTGTACTCCAATAGTGACGTGAACACTCTAAGTAATTAACAAGTGAAATCGAAGAAGGAAAATAATGCATGAAAGAATAGTTCTACTCATGCTCATAGATCGAAATTAGAAGGCGGTATGGGAGTGTTGTGTAACTCCCGTGCCTAGAAAATAATTACCTCCAAGAGGATTTATGATTCTAAACAGGGAAAAATTTAGTGGTGAATATTCATAGTTTGATGAATAGTAGAATTATAGGAATTTGATTTTGGTGAATTTTACAAAGCAATGACAATACCCAGGTTTTACCCAAAAATCCCATAAACAATAATCTATCCCATCTAAATCGCCAAGGAATTTCCAATCCCAATGTATATTTTTATATTAAATTTCCATGTGATCATCGTGCGAGATTTGAAAACATTAATGTTTTGCCAAGAAATCGACGCATCGGGATTTGAAAACATTAATGTTTTTCCAAGAAATCAACATGTTGAAGGATTTGAAAACATTAATGTTTTACCAATAAATCAACACGCCAAGATTTGAAAACATTAATGTTTTGCCAAGAAATCTATGGAACCTTATTTGGCCAAGAAAACATTTCCAAAATTTTCCCGATATATACACAGAGGTGATGTTTTCCCATGATTTTCCAATTCATGTATTTGTGAAGCAGTAGAAAGGGATTTAGAAAATTAGTATATTGCAATTTGCTTACAAATTTTCATATAAATCTAGGTCTTGCTAGGGCTCGGTTAGTGCGTTGTAGTTTGCATCCTAGAAGCACTTACTACAGGTGAGTCCTCAGTCTATTTAAGACCTATTTTCTTTCATGTCTCATTGCTTTATTTGTGATTCTGCCTTTTGTAAGTTATTACAAAACCTGAAAATCCTCATCCTCATAACCACTATGATTTTTTATGTCATCTAGAATAGTCCTCCGCTTGCAGAGAATCATAACTAGTTTTCCTATCTTAGATACATCTATGTAATATATATATATATATATATATATATATATATATATATATATATATATATATATATATATATATATATATATAATCATCATACATCTCCACGAGCTATTGCTTATCAATGTATCTTCTTTGAATCTTTTTGTTAATGTTCTCTCTTCTACAATATATATATATATGTATATATATAGTTATACTATGGTTTCACTTTCCATTTATTCCACGACCAATACCATGATTGTTTATCACTATCCACTGACACTGCCTCATCCCACAATGACTCAAGGATATATAAAATGTGGTACATTCCGCAAGTTTCACGTTCACCAAGGGCATTTCCTTGGGAGACTAATAGAATGGAGACGTGTGGCATAGACCTCATGGGAGCCAGGGACCCGAGACCCACTCCGAACCGAAAATTATCAACTACACTCATTCCACAAGGTTCACGTTCTCGAGAGGATTTGGTTGGGAATGGGAGGTTAATGGAATGCTGACAAACAATAATGTATGAAATAGAGACCATACAGAGATGTCCAAAATGAAAAATTCAAGAAATGCAAAAGGGAA
Source organism: Taxus wallichiana var. yunnanensis (assembly GCA_018340775.1). Lineage (NCBI taxonomy): Eukaryota > Viridiplantae > Streptophyta > Pinopsida > Cupressales > Taxaceae > Taxus > Taxus wallichiana. The sequence goes on along the minus strand of CM031238.1, from coordinate 182,257,492 downwards.
AAAGTTACAACAATGAACCAAAAACCAAATAATTAACATTTGGAAAAAAAAAAGACAGAAAATAGCAGTTGTGGGAAAAGTACAGACATCTTATCACAAGCATGCTTACTTGTTACCACCATTTTCCTCACTGTGATGTACTTCAAACTTTTTAAACCATGGAAACATAATGTATTGAATGTACTCCAAGCATGGATTTCCTTCAACAATCTGAGGAGCACAAAATGCTTTCTTTATCTTCACATTCACTGAACCGCTGTGAAAATAATTGTGTTATAAATCCATCAAAAATTGTATAGTAATACTAATTTGATTTTATTAATGTTGAGGAAAATTTGGAATCTATCTCTCCACAACAAGAATTTTCCAAAAATAATGTAGGGGTTTACACCACCTCTTCTTCCTCCATGAATATTACAGAAGTGGGATCACTCTTCAACATCTTTTCTTGTCCTTGTTGTATCATGCTTACTTGTTACTGCCATTTTTCTCACTATGATTTACTTCAAACTTTTAAAACCATGGAAACATAATGTATTGAATGTATTCCAAGCATGCATTTCATTGAACAATTTGAGGAGGACAAAATGCTTTCTTTATCTTCACATTAACTTCGGCATTTCTGTGGAAATAATTGTGTTATAAATCAATTGGAAACTATAAAGTAATATTAATTCACTTTTATTAATGTTGAAGATTGTAGAAGTGGGATCACTCTTCGACATATTTTCTTATCCTTGTTGTAGTCCACACAACATGTCTATAATATTTAATATAAAGGGAAAACATCAAGATCTGGGGATATTTTTAATTCCTGCATCCTTCAAGTTTTTTGAACTCATTCTCCAAGTAGGAACATGACAATATATAAAGAATATCCTTATCATGATTGTATCATATGTGAAACATCATATCAAATCATTCAAGATTCTCTCAAGAATAATGATATTTTAGCTAGCTTTGACACTTTGGCATTTCATTATCAAGCTAAAGAACCTTGCATACATTCTCAACCTTGAATTCACAGTCTCATACCACAATGAGTCATAGATGGAAGACCATATATTTTGTCTCATCTCCTTTGAAATGATGAACACTCTTGGTAATTGGATCTTCTTATGACAGACCTCATACCTCTGATGAATCAATAATTTCTTCATGAGAAGATGCACACCTTATTTGGCTTGATGACAACATTTAGAACCTCTATACAATAGGAAAAACCTTTATACATTATGAAAAAGCTCGATCATCAAGACTCCTTCATTAATCAACTAAAGATAGATCATACCTTAGATGAATCAATGAACTCATTCCTTCATGAGTAGATACATACTATACTTTGATTTCAAACTGAGCACAAACCTTGAGATCACCTATTTCATGTTTGATTAGCTACAACAAAGACTTCTTATCATTAGAGTGTCTTTGGATGCTCAACAAATCATTTAAATTGCTTTTTCTCTTCTCAAACCTCTACACATCTTTAATTTTCTTAATTTATGATCTAATTATAACTGTAGTAATATTCTTATTCCTTCCAACTAAGTTATATGAGAGATAGCTAAAAATATCACCTCATCCTTTCACTTTGTTCTATATCAATTTTTTCTTTCAAAAGAGTCAAACCTTGTGATTTTTGTACTAAAACATGTAGATCAGACCAATACAGATCAAGTGCATTGAAACTAAATAAATGGTAGGAAATCCTTATCCAATTTGATGTAACATGTCAATCAAGCAACCATGAAAAATTATGGAAAAACTTTTGTAATTTCTTCTTATACTAATGTAACACTCTTGCAAAAAGTAGTACATGTTAAGTGACACAATATTATATAGCCCATGTCAAAAATCACTTGAAAAGCATTCAAATATCTTTGAAGAATTCCATTGGGATTAGTTACATTTTGTTCTCCTTAAATTTCTTATTTTTACATCTAAACTTCTTCTAGGTTTCCATGATGACTCTTATTTTAATTTATTATTTTGTATTTTTCTATTTCTTGTAAGATGTAATGTTGATTGAAATCCATTATAACAATTTTGTGCATTTTCTATCAATTGACATCCATTACATGATACATCTTGAGATGCACTATCTAGTGTTTTGAGAACATGATATATGGATATTGAAATCACTTCTTTGTAATCAATGTTAACATTAGCAATCAGTTAATGAGAGTGCCTTTGAGATTCTTCACAATGAATTTCTTCTTTGTTATCTTTTTAACTAAATCAATTCATCTGAATGCATTTGCATGTATAATATTTTTCTTTATACATATTTATCATGTTGAGATGTTTGTGTACATATCAATATCATTTAATCTAACATGTTGTATATTTTTTTCTTTCAATTCTACAGGATTCATTAATTCAAAAAATGGCACCTAAAAAGGGAAGCTCAACCTCAAGAAAAATGTTATTCCAACCCCTCCTAATAGTGGTACTGGCATTCAAAAATAGCATCTTATTTTGAGAAACCATCTAAGGAAACCCATCCTTCTCCAACATGACCATCACAATCAAGGGATAATGATTACATTCAAAATGAAACTCAGAATGAGAATGTGTTCATTTTTTATTTTCTTGATGTTGTCAATGACAACAACAATGAAATGCCTCCCCTTGAAGATATTCCATTAAATGATTTTGAGTTTTACACTGTACCACCTGCCCAATTGAATGAATATGACACTACATTACCTATCGATTCCCAAGTGAATTTTGGAGGTGAAACTTCTGGCAGTGGCAATCAACGAAGTATAAATTTTTCCAAGGAAAATACTCAATGGACACCTATTTCTGGAAGAAAGAGAAAGGAAATAAAATGGGACTTGGGAAGGAGTTTCATGTTAGAGTGGGTTTCTAAGTTTCCATTTATTGAGCTGTTGAAAATGAGAATAAATTTGAACCTCCCAAATAATGCAAATGTACAATCTATAGCTGGAAATTGGGTAGGGACAAGACAATGCAACTTAAGTTGGATACTATTGAGAAGCATATAGGAAAGATATATGAAAAGATAATTGTAGATGGTGTTGAGAAGAATGTTTCCAGATGGAAAATTATGGATGATTGTTTTCATATTAGGTATGAAAAATAATTTGAATATCACAAGAGAAATGAAAGAATAGTTGTAGCGAATGGAGGGACAATTACCTCTCAATTCAACAAGATCATTCAAAATAGTCTTTTGGGTAAAACAGTTTAACTAGTTACTGTTTTTCACATTTTGAAAAGAGGTCATCCTATAAAATATTTTCCTAAAAAAATAAAATGTTGTCTTTTCTTGGTGTCCCACACTTTCCTCATTCTCACTGGTTAGAAAGTAGTGGTTGGGATTGATCAAAATGCCTAGTTATGGTTGAGAAAGAAGACTTGAAAGAGAAATTGAAGTATTCACAATACATCTTTGTCTATTGATGAGGTTACAGTAGTAGATAATATTGCTTGGGTATGTATACATGTGTATATTGTTGAGAATTATATGAGACAACCTCACGTACTTTCCATTCACAAGATGAGAGAGAAATCCAATGCTAAAAACCTTTGTGAGTTGGTGATAAAAAGTTTGAAGGAGATCAATGACATGGATGATGCTATAATTGCATCAAAGCTAGTATGTGTCGAGGAAGATGGGGCATCTGTAATGCAAGGTCATTGTAATGGCCTATGTGTAAGACTCCAAACATCTCATTGCCATTATATGATTTTCATTCATTTTATGGCTCATAGAATGAACCTAGCTTACAAAATAGTTGGCAAATTTAAACTGTAGAAAAATTTGAAGACCTTGTTCAAGAGGTGCATGCTTATTTTTTTAGTCCTAAAAGGTTCATGGAATTCCAAATATTTGCAGAAGGACTAAAAATGGGCGTAAACTATTAAAATATGTCGACACTAGGTGGATCTCATTATACCAACCAGTTCGTAGGGTGTACGAAGAGTATCAATCCTTATTAGGAGTGATGTGGTAGAATCGCATGGAAGTGGACAAGGCCCGGGATTTGATACATCGTTTTTCTGATATAGAGTCATTGTTGATGTTGTGTGGTCTCCTTCCCATGTTGGAAGAAATGCATTATTTAATTAAACAAGCACAAGAAAGAACTATCTATATTGTTGATTTTTCTAGTTTGAGGAAACGAGTTTGTATGGCAATAAGAATATTTGTTTCTCAATGAAACTGCTTTTACAGGTCCAAAGTTTGATGGTTGGAATGATTTGATAAATATTGGAAATGCAAGTATCTTTCTAAAGCTCAACTTGTTTGGGGAAGTATGTGCTTCTGTACGTGGATATGAGATACCGATGTACATGTTTAAAGTAGTAGCCGGTAAGGTTGAGGAGGTAAAAGTCATAGGGCCGTTGTTTGATAACATTGTATCATCAACAAGGGTGAGGTTAAGAGAAATTACAGTGTCCCTACTAGAAGAAATAAGGGAGTGATTTAGAAGGGATGATTTACTTGAAGCAATGGTTGTAGTAAATCCCACCTTTTGGAATCATGTCCAAAATGAAATATTTATGCAGAAGACTACTTCAAGAGGTTGACTACATTGATTCAACATTTTTATAAGCCTGTTGATATCAATGTAATGAATATTGCAGGTATTTTAAGCAAGGAAAATTTGATTTCTCAATCTCATGAATTTGGCACTACAATGATTCAACAATTCAAAGATTTAGATAATCCCTTAGAGTATGAAGCAATATCCCGGTTATGGAAAAACATTGGGGTGAGTAATATTTTATAGCAAACCATGTCCAATTCTTTCACATTGGTTTATCTATGCCAAATAATGATTTTGGGTTCATTGAAGATGAGATAATTTTCGGTGCCTTTATACATCACAAGACAAAGTGGATAACTTTCCCTACGACAGGCTCGAAATATGGAAGTCGATTAATGAAAGGAGAGGGGTTAAAAAGAATGGCACAAATATAGTAGACGACCCTATTTCAGCAAGGTTGACTGTCAAAAAGAGAGAGTTGGTCTCGAGAGATCGATGAACCAAATGATAGAAATGGTCCATGTCCATCAAGTTGAAAGATTCTATTTGTGGATATCCCATGATATAGATACTCATCTAATAATTAATATATTCAAATATTCAGTACATTGTTCTAAATCTCAAACAAGGATTAACACTCACCCCAAACTTACATGTTCCTAAAAGTAATCATATTGATTCCATTTCTTTGATTTCGAAACAATATAAATTCATGTTTTAATGAGTATTTAATATATTTCACATACAATGTTATTGATATATTTTATAAAAAGCATACATCGTGGTTGGTTGGCTATTAACTCAAAATGCATTTACATTATTATATACTTTAGGAAGAGTTGTGGTGCTTAATTCGAGATAGAATAAGTGGCTTTGCTTGAATCATTATTGAAATGAAAATTTAAAAATAAAATTATTCCTCATTCAACTTACTTGAGACATGCCTTGTATGAAAAAATTGAAGATTGTCATTGCAACAAATGGAATTTTTTTCAAAATGGATCTAAATACACTAAATATTAAATCCATGCACATATATATAACTTGTGTACCTCTTTGTAAAAGTTTACTTCAACCGCAAGAAACCTAAATATCACATGTCTATTAATACAATAAACATAAAGATAACTCTAGTCTATTAATAATATAATTTACTATTTTTATCCATGACCATGATTTCCTCCCAACTAATAGAAAAAAAAATCAATCTGCCACTTCAACTTTGAATCAAGCTCCACAACTTTAACAAATTATATCATCTTCTGTAACATGCTCCAATCTTCATCTGTTGGAATTGCAATTTGTTGTAAATCAGAGTGACTAACATGTAACTTTGTTAGCAATTCATAACCGATAGTGGAGCTTTCCTCTACTATTGTATGCAAACTTATTGACAAGGTTATCAATGGTTTAACAGAGTCAAAAAAAATTATCATCTAGCTTCTCAGGAATTTGGTCTTTCTCTTGAGTCATGTTCTTCTGGAATGCATCCTTCTTAATGAATTGGCATGTTTTTTCAAAAGCCATTGACAAACCAAGCTTTGTGAACTCTTGTACCTTTCCATGCAACTCCTGTAACATTCTTTGACACTTATTCAACAATTCTTGTGCTTCACCTAACATCACACACTTCCGAATGATAGATGATACCTTTATTGAGGCATCAAACCGGTTTTGAATTCCTCTAGATGCTAGTTTTGTGTCACTGAATTTGTAGATAGCTTCCAAAATTTTCCTTGTTGTATCCTCTCTTAAAGCCATCACTTTTCTACTACCAGTTATGTATTCACAGAGCTTATCATAGATTCTCTATAGATCAGCCATAAATCGAAATAATCTAATCAAATCATCAATTTTTGGTTTATTTCACCCAAACATTATCTATCATATTAATCAATGCATTTTTATAAAATTTAGATAATTTGATGTTGGAATACTTGTATATCCTTTTTCACTTTCGCCAACTCCTATTGCAATATTTCATTTTGTTTTTTCTCTTCCTTCTACATTCTCCCTAATTTTTCTCTCTTCATCTAGGATTTGTTCCCATTTTTGGAATTTTCTTTCTCTTCCTTCAAAACCTCTTTCAATTCTCCCAATGTTTGTTCTAATCTATTATTCTTACTCATTGTTTCCTATAACTTTTTCTTGGCTTCTTCTAGTTCTACCTATTCTTGTTCATTCATAAAGACTCACATATCATAGAGGCAGATGATTTTATCTTCCTCTCCAACTCACATGTCTTATTAAGTGTCACTTTTCCTTTTGCTTTCTCATTTTCTAGGTCTACCTCTAACTTTTGAATCTTATTATTCAAATTATTTTTATCCCTCTCTTCGCCTTTAGAAATGTTATGTACACCACATCATTGTTCCTTTTTGAGACATTTATTTTGTCAGAAGGTTTCATTCCCTTAAAATCCATTTGAAGGGAGGTTACATTGTAGTCACTTTGGAAACCATTTGATTATCTGGTTTTATAACTTTAGGCACAACATACATGTATTCCATTGTATCTGTGTCTGGGTTATATGTTGGCAATACCCTCATTGTGGCGGGATTTGAACTTACGAGCTTTATAGAATTTGCTTCTTATTTTTATCTCTTTACGATTTATTGGAAAACACAACTCTGTAATAAAACTTGAGGTGTTTGTAGGAATGAATTGTTTCACCTTGAATGAAGGAGTAATTGAATTTTGTGGAGAATTTCCCTATGGAATGGAAAATTCTTGAGGGATGGCAGTGGCACCGCCTTCTGCAATTAGTTGCCTTGAGGCAAGAGTAACTGTACCTGTGTCTACCTCTTATGTTTGCCTCTTCTCATTTCCTTGTTGGACAATAGCCATAGGAACTTAAACTTTATGTATTGGCCTCTTTAAGTTTACAATACTCTATTGACTACTACCATCATCACTAGAACCACCAAAATTAGCAATACTAAAAATTCATGGTTAACTTCTCCTCTAGGATTTTCAACATGTGGCTGAATTGTTTGTTGAGGATTTGGATTTGGAGTAAATTGCATTGGATTACCACTTGTAGATGTTTTAGTATGCAGTGGTCCTTTCTCCAAAGGCGAAGCTCCAAGGCCTAACCTATCAAAAATTTTATAGGTTGTGCCTCTGTGGAAGCCAAATGCCTTGTCCTGTTGAACCCAAACCACCACCACTAAAACCCATATTTTCAATAATAACTACTCTTGTAGAATATCTTTGTTTCAAGCCTTCATCAAGACTTGGTTTATATGTTCCAAGTGGAGTGTGTAATTCCTCGAATCAATTTCATCATCACTACTTTTCTCTCCAGATGTGCTTCATTCCACATCTTGTTGAACGCTTCATCTTCTGGAATAGAATCATACTCTGAAACAAATTTTGGATGGCCTAGGTCCTGCCTCATAGACCAAAAGGCAGTAATTTTTGACCTTGTCCAATTTTTTTCTTGAAATTCATGATGTAATTCCTTTGGCATTCTTTTAGAGGAATTTTTATTAGATTTGCATTCAGTTTGGTAGATTGAAAATCCTCTTCTTGTTTTTGTGGAGGCAGAGGCAATCTAAAATTTTTGTTGACAAATCTTGAAAACTAATTCCTTTCTCAACATCAATTTTATCCATTGTTATTTTTACTTCATCCCAAGAGCTCTTGTTTTTCAATTTTTCTAGCAAGGTTTTTCTTTCATGTTGAAGTTTAGTGGCAGATTTCTTGTTCACCACTACCTTGTTTTAATTGCCTCACATGGGTCATACACCCAAAGGATGATGACATCAAACTTAAAAATCTCTAAGATTTCATGTGCCACATTGAATGCTTTTATTTCAAATGTGAACCCTCCACATGAAAATGGTAAGGAAGGAAATATACTCCTCTTTTGTTGAGTAACAAAATAGAGTTTATCTATGCTTTCCATCTTTTGTATATATTCCAAGGTAAAAACTCTCTCATTCACATGTATTGGAAATTTGCAAGGTTGTACTCCTGATCCATAAAACCTTAGCACAATATATTCCTCCATGAAGTACCATTCTACTAATTGTATTTCTAATCCCAATTGAATGCAATCTCTACAGTTCATAGGCAATCTAGGAAATGTACTTTTGAAATTGCTTTATAAATTGGAGCCCAAAAATAATCCACAAACTAATTGTAGTCCCTTCTATTATCAAACATCCTTATCTTGGGGTCCACTCAATTAATGGACGAATCACTTTTGGTTGGGCCTCAACATTATAGGGCTGAATTACAAGTTTTTGTTTCCAAACCATTCAGCAAAACCACCATAGAATTAAATAGCACAAGTAGGAAGTGAACCTAAAGGTCTTAGTGTCGGAGCCTTCTTTGATGGTTAAGAATTGTTTATGCATAGATTCTGCAATGTGCCCAAAAATCTATATGCACAAGGTGGAGAAATGAAATGGATATTGTATACCATTTCTAGGAGGGTTTCATCCACTTTCTCATCACTATCAAAGCCAAGGAAAAATACTAGCATAGAAATGGTATCCCTGACCCACGGTTTAAACATATCAATTGCATGTGGAGGCTTCCCTTTTGGTACCATTCCATCAACTGTTAATTTTCACAAAAAGTCATCTCTGACATTTTGAGTGGTGGCATGATAATTGCTAGCAATGTTTTCTAGGTTTATGTTGACGGTTCCTAAATATTTTATTTCAAACCCCAACGCATGGCCAAGATTTACCTCCGTAATGGAAAACATTTCTTCTTCATTGTCATTTGCAACAATTGTTTTTTTGTCCCATCATAATTCTGGGCACATAGAATGACAAATTCAGGGCAAGGTAAAACCTCGTGGAGCATCATGCGTCCCAATCCAGACCCCCATGTTATCCAACCTTTATGTTTTAGTTTACCTGATGGGTCCACACATTTACTTTCAATTTCCTTATTCTCATATGAGTATCTAAGATGTGAAGTTCTTGTGCCAATTATAAGATCATAAATATCATGATATTCATCAGTAAAACCAAGTGTTTTAAGCAGTTTGGCATATGGGATTTGGGTTTAAACTTTCCTTTGGGGTCCTGTGGAAGTAGACATGCTTGGAAGTTTGGATTCTACCTCTGGAAACCCTCAACCCTTATATTGAAATATTTCAAAGCGAAGGCTTATACAGTGCTACTTATAAAAAGATAATATTTAAAGAATCAAGATTCAAATGTAGGATGACACTTACTCGGAAATATGAAAATTTTGAGTCTTACATGGTTTGTAACTTCTATGAATCTATTATGCCTTCTGTTGTAGTATGCCTTCTAGAAACAAAATTTCAATTGTCAGTGGACGTTTAATATCACCTCGCAACTTGCAAGCAGTTACCACTACCATGGTCCACATCACTATAAATGATTATGTATTTCAATGTACTTTGTAGACGTCAAATTTAGCCTCCTTATCAGATGGCCATGTGGCAGGATTTTGGGCCTCCTCGAGGAAAAGGCATTCCCTGGACTCCACGCCCATAGAATTCACCGATTCAATAAAATTTCGGGTCCGTCGTGACAGTGTGGGCATTTAATGACTTGGTCATTGAAATTTTTGTGGGCCATTGAAATATTATTAATTTCTTAAATTAATTTAAAGTTTTCAATAAATTAAAAATCTATCACCCCACTTTTGTCCATGCCACACGGAAGAATTCCGTGGATTTCTTTTTTCCTTTCCCCCATGGACGTGAACCTCCCGATTTAGGCATGAATTAAAATTTCGGGTCCGGGTTTATTTTTTCATTGTTAGTCATGGAATATATGATGGGCCACAATATATTAATCATACCCTTTGGAGAGTTAAAGAGTTTCTCAAATTTTTACATTTCTTCTCTCAACATGAGAGTGTCTTCTTCGTCCATTTCCTCATCAAACTTAGGGCTGTCATGTTCATCCTTATTTGCACAATCTTCATCTTTTCTCCATGTTTGTTCTTCATTTGTGTAGGATCATTCACCAACTTCCCATATAGCTTCTCTATTCACCTCCTTAAAAGTTATGCATTTCTCTTTTCTTGCTTCACTTAATGATCTCAAGTCAACATGATCTAGTACATTATCAAATCCTTTACAAACCACTTCCTTAGGCTCCACTATTTTTACATTGCTCTTAAGCCATTTAGGCACAATATAACCATGATTTATTTATATATATTATTTACATATTATTTATATGTTATTATATATATATATATATATATATATATATATATATATATTTATTTATATTATTGATTTGTTAAATTAGATTCTTTCTTTCTTAAATTAATTCAAAGTTTTTAGTAAATTAAGAAGCTATCACAAGTTCAATTTTCAAAATACAAAACCAAATATCCATAGATGAGAATAGATCAAAGGAATTCTTTCTAAAGAAAATGAATATGAAGTAACTATTTACTAATGAAAATGAATATGAATTGAAGTAACTTCATTTAAAAACAATATTTACTATTAGTTACTTCATAGTTACTTAGTAAATAATATTTTCATTTTCATTAGTTACTTCATATTTACTATTTGAATTGAAGTAACTAACGAAAATGTTGTTTTTAAATAGAATTCAGAATTGTTGATGTCATTACTGATGAAATATAGTGTTTTCACATTTATATAGTGTTTTCAAAATTATTTTTAGATGTTATATATTTCATAATTTTGACATTTTTCATATTTATTTTATTCAAATTAATCAGATATATATTGAAAGAAAATTAACATTTTTTTATTTTTTTCTGTTGAAGGGTAATGTGTTTTCTAATATCTCATTTACGACGGGTAAAGCTTAACCTAGCTAGTCAAATTAAAGTATGGGGAGCCCTTCAAATTTGATCACTGAATGTAATGATGGTTGTTTCAATATATTTTGCAGCAAGTGCCCTTTTCATAAAGCTTAGTAACTTTTGAATATACATGACAACTGAAATATGTCACTTCCAAATTTCTAAAATATCATTTCTTATATTTTATATATGTAGTTAGTTTCTTTTTTTTTCCAAACGTGTCTCCTCATATATGTGATGAAATCTAAACAAATCTAAAAAATACATCAATCAAATGCTACTACAATTGTGAGAAATTATTCAACAATATTCTCATAACAAAATGGGGTTCTATTTTAGGGTCCCTGCCCTTGAAAGCATATATATACATACATACACAATATTACAAAATACATATTACATATTGCTTTATAAAGATAAAATATAATGGTCATTCTTCTGAAGACACAAATTCATCCCGAAACATTGGAGCACGTTTTAGCAACCTGTCCCTGCATTGGATAAACACATCTTTGTACACTACGTTGAAAACGAACTAGATATCTCCCACTAAATCCCACGACATGCCCATATTTAGCAGCTCCTGGACTCCCACCCGAGGCCCATTCAATATTTTGGTGAATTCTCTTTTCCTTTTATGTGAGTTTACCCACTCAGAAAGAGAGTCTCCCCCTCTTATGTATCCTTTGGTTTTCTTCCCAAAGAAAGTCGAGCTACATGGAATTGACGAATTATGCTAGTGCTAGAAGATCCCTCCCTCATGATCCTCCTTTTCTTGAGAGGAAAGGCATGGGTGCTTACCATGGACCGTACTTTGGCGAGGGCGGTTTCTAATGTTGTCAACCGCTTCTTTGTTTCATTCTCTAGAAAATTTGGGGGTTGTTCTTCCCCCTATTGAGTAGGTAGTGAGCTTGGTATTGAGAGCTCTGTGGTCAATAAATGAGGTTTGTAAAAATATAGGTTGAAACCCCACTGATCGCCTAAGACATAGGGGCAATGGCGTATCCAATGGTTCTTTAATTGTTTGGTGTTCATGTGATAATCTAGGTGAATCAGGTGGAAATGGAGAGCTTGGAAAATAGGAAATGAAGGACATAATTTAGACAAGTGATGCAAGAAAGATAAAATCATGTCCTCCGGAGAGGAAATATTGGGAGAGTCAACCCTAGTTTTAATTGAGATCTCAGGAATATTTTTCTATCATATTACAAAGTATTAGAGATGAATTCTTAATACATATAGGTCATATGGACTTGCCTACAGATGCATGGAAGCAATTAGAAACCATGCATGAAGTCAGTAGGTTTTCTAAGATCATTAAACTGGTTTTAGAGCTATTTACAACACCCATGAAGGGGGATGAGAAAATAGTCAATTACCTAGCTAAAATTAAGGACATTAAAGCTCAATTGGATGGTTATAATTGTGAATTATTTCAAGATAAGCTTATGTACTTCATAATTCAAATAAATATTCATGAAAAATTCAGAAATTACATCTCAATTCTTAATTCTAAGTATTAGAATGAGAATGATCTGCCTGATCTAGACACTTTGTCTTCTTTGTTGATTCAAGAAGAGAGAGTCATGGAGAACTTTGATTCAAAAGAGACTTCTTCTCAAGATTTGTTCTCACATAATCATAAGTCTTCTCATAATAAAAATAGTAACAATCATAATCAAAATTCTAATATCATATCTAGATTTAAATCAAATCCTAAGACTAACTCTGCTAAGAACAATCGAACTTTAAAGTCAAATTTAATGGAACTTGTAATAAGTGTGGAAAATTTGGGCATAAAGAGTTTGATTTTAGGGTGAAGACTAACAAATCAGCTAAGAATGCTAAGAACAACAAGCCTAATAATCATAAGAAAAATCAGAAGCAAACTCAAGCAAATGTGGTTGAGCAATCTATTGCCTTGTATACTACCCTTTCAGCTTCAAATGACAATGAATGGATTCTTGATAGTGGTGCCTCCAGGCACATGACTTGTACTCTGGTATCCTCTTAGATGTAGTTAAATGTGAAGAGAATATCTATCTAGGAGATAACTCAATCATTAGGTCTGAAGGTTGTGGCAATGTTAAGCTATCAAATGGTGTAATTAGGAATGTCTTGTATGTTCCTCAATTGAAAAAGAATCTTTTGTCTTGCTCTCAGCTAACTAAATAAAATTGTAAAGTTGTTTTGCTGTAAGATAAGTGGTATGTGAAAGATAAGTTTAAAAATGTTATTGCTTCTAGCATTTATAAAAATGGCTTGTATATCTTTGATGGTTTTATGTCTAAGTCTTGATTTTCTTCCTCTTCTAGGAATGATATTCAGCTTTGGCATGAAATACTTGGTCATGTAAATTTCAAAATTTTGTATGATATGTCTAGATTGAATCTTGTTGTTGGTCTACCAAAGATAAAGTCAGAACATGAAACTTGTGAAAGTTGCCTACGTGGTAAGCACCATGTCTAACCATGAACAAGTTTCTTGTCACAAAAAAAGAAAGGATTATCATAAAGGCAAAATATAAGTTGATATCATATTTTGTAATGCATCAAGTGCATTTATACATCATGAAATATGTACCTAGAGGTTACAAAGAATATGTGCATGTTCTTGAGAAATTTTTTTGTAAATCTGCCTCTCTGCCCTCCTCTGAGTATCCTAAAACTGAAACTATTCTGCAAGTTTTTTTTAGTTGCCTTTTGGTATAATGGATGTAGACATTGAGGGGGAGATCTTTCAATCCTTGACTCTGACTAGGATTCTTGTGTCAGGTGCTTTCACAAGCATGGTTTCTCTAACTATTTTTTGTTGATAATGATTCTTTTGTCAAAATAGTCATGATCTCTTAGTAGTAACAAGAATATAATTCTTAGAATCAAGAGAAGACAAAAATTTTTTTTTGTTAAATCATGTTTTTTGGCATAAAAATATGATCATATATGACATGTCTAAGCTTAAATTTTTCTTACATGGTCATTTTATTCTATGAATACTATGATCACTCTTGAATGATTTGATTATCTGATCAGCTCAGTTATCTATCAAGTCTTATCTTTGTATAAAAGGCTTGGAATAAGATATATATGTTTGTTGATAAAACATTTTATTTGATTACTAAAATATTATTATATGCATATCAAATGACACTTGGGGACACCTTTTTGTTTGTATTGGAGACATCCAATATTGATTGCATCTAATAAATATTTTAGTAGTATAATATGTTGAATTTTTTCAACATATTTGTAATGTAACATGGTTAGTTGTTAAGCATATTATTATGTTAGTTGTTATGCCTATTATGTTGTCTATCATGACTCTAACCATGTTAATGTTGTGATTAGATATGTAGTTGGATTTGTGTTCAAGTTTTGATGCAAGCGCCATCACTTGGAGCAACAAAAGAGCCATGTGGCTAAAGAGGTTGTTGGTAGTGATACACATAGGAGCTAAAGGAAGGATTCCTCCTCTATGTGAAGGCCATATTGCTCTTGATAAAGAATCTAATTCAACATCAGATATTATGTTGTAGATACCTTCCCCAATCCATTGTGTGTTGGGAACTACTACAATTTTTGTGCCTTGTTGGGCCTATCAGAGTTTCCATTGAGGGGGAGTGCATGAAAATGCCACCTCTTAATGGATTATTATAAAAGACTCGGGTTAACTTTTAAGAGTGGATCATGACCACATGATTTGTATGTAACAAAGTAATCCTTTAGGGATTTTTTACACATGGTTGTAACATTGTATGTGAACTGTAAGTCTCATGATAAAATGCATAAGGTAGTTTGTTGTAAACTTCCAATACTTCCTCCATTTTGTAATAAGTAAATCTGTCACTCTATGTGAAGTTACTTGTAAATCCTAGCGAAGCTTTAGTTATGGGTATGCCTTAGTTTATAAAAGGCTCCATAATCTGATGTAAGTCTTCATATGTAAATCACTTGTCTTAAGAATTTTTGTATGGGAAGATCTCGTTGATTTCCCTTGTTTGCATGCTAGCCTTGAATCATTGTTGTTGATTCAAGGATCTGTAAATCCAATTTGGCATGTCTATTTTTTTCCCACTTAACATTAAGGGGGAGTGTTGGGGTGTTAATTTCAAGTGGGGATACCATTTGGTGGACCACCACTTAAACAATCCTTGTCTTAAAGATTATTTTTAATAATCTTATTTGGTCTTTCATAGATTTGAAAAAGTGAAGCAGTATAACCGCTCACCCATCTTATATAAATAGGATGACCCCTCACGGGATTGGACTTACTTCGTAGTCTTACTTTAGCTAATGCACTAATAGATTTATCTAATATTAGATACTTATGTGATTTGTTATACAATGAGAAAAAAGTATGTTATTGTTTACTGTGAGACCAAGGAGTGAAGTGGAAGTGTTGGGTGAAAGTTTGATAAATTCTTAATATAAGACAGTTTTTTTTCAATGGAGTTTTTTCCTTCGGTATCTCCACCTAAATCTGTGTCTCTTGTCTCATTTACTTTTAGCTATTGTTATTTTCTTTCATTCATGATATGTTAATTGTTATATGCATATGTAAACATTTGTTTAATGTCTACACATTATAATTTATAATCCTCAACTATTTATTTTTGGATCTATAATTCTTCAATTATATCTTCTTGCATTTTTCTAACAATGAGGGCCTCATTCAGCCTGTCAGCTAGAAACACTCACCCAAATGGGTGATTTTTGCATTAAGAGGATTCAATTTTGTAGATGAAGAAGACATGGATGCAGGACGGTTGATTGAAAGCAGATGGTGGAGGACGCTTGGAAAAGTTATGTGGTAAGTTGGTAACATGTCATCACCAGTTTAAATAAGCATGTATTTTGAGCTGATGTGTGAGGGAGAAATCATTTTGCCATCAATGTCATATCCTCCCAAAATCAATAGCCTCGGCCCTCGACCTGAATTTTAATTGAAATTAATTACCTATTCATGTAAAGTGTTCCACCAGATATTTAATCGGTACCCTTACAGTTAAGAGATGTCTTATCAAATTTAATTCTTGGTCATTGTTAGTGCAAAATCACAGCACACCCAGATGATTTCTATAGGTCTGATTTTCTAAGGCAGAATCATCTGGTGTGATTGCATAACATGGGACCATCTCTCAAGTTGTGGGACTTGCGGAATTGAGATGGCCCTTCGGAGAAAGTCGGCTTCTTCTTCCTGATTCTAATGCTAAACTAATCCTAATGCAAAAATGACGTCTAACTACACCTATCCTAATAATGCCAAGGAGACAGGGAGAGAGAATTGCATAAAGAGGGAAATCCTACACGAACGAGGTGATATCACCAAGAAAAGGGAAGTGCTGGTCATAATATCAACCGCTGCCGAAGTGGAAAGAGGTGAGTAGAGGAGATGGTGGACAAGATGCACCATAGACCAGAGATAGATTTCACATATAACACCACTTCAAAACCCATTAAACACATCTCCCATGACCTACAACAAACATTAGAATATGCACAATGATACCTTGCAATGACGAGAGGCGAGGAGAGACAATAAAATAAGCAAAGGATGGACATATGCATCACAAAACAGAATTTATTGCTTCAAAAGTTCACACAGTACATCGTTAGTGGGCAAGAGGCAAGAGAATTCCATTATAGAGCTGTGAAAGGAGGTTCAAAAAGAAGAGGGGAGGCAGAGAAGAAGAATGAACAACCCTTTACAATGAATATTGCCCCCGTATTTATAGATTTGATCATAGAGAAGAAAGAGAGAGGGAAGTGAGAAAAGTAGGTTGAAGCTCAACCACTACTATTAATGCTTCTAATAAAATATACCCCCAAATCCATCTTTACTACATGAATATTTTATTTGGCACCTTGGAGGAAGAGGAAACGATGAAACAGATCAAATCTGATCTGGTTGTTGAGGCAAGCAAATCCTACATTAAAATCCCAAAGATGTTTCTTCCATTTTCCTTCACCTAACCTCCTCAAAATTAAAGTTTCAAACCTCCATGGCATAGGCGATGCCGAGATCTTTCAAACGATGTCAGATTTGTAATATTTTGAGCCTTGAGTCGAAAGATATGCCCCTTCAAAGTTTGTATCGGGTCCGTACAGGAGGGCAAGAAAATAGCTTGAAAAATGGGTCCCCTTTTGATATGGGACACGTGGCAGCCAGATTGGAACAAAAATCGGGCCTACGAGTCCGCAATTGTAATGAAATTACTTTTATAATTCAAATTATGAAAAATAGTAGAACACCAAATAACACAATATTTCGAATAATGATCTCAATATACAATTAGAATAGCTTCGCCACTTCAAGGGGGCAACCTCCAAACCATATAATAAGACTCAAATGCTCAAATGATAATTAAATACTACCTACAATCCCATATATATACTATTCATATGTTATGGCCATCACCAAGGCCACCCATTAAGCATGAGAAAGTATAAATGATATAATAAAATGATATGGTAAGCCACAAATTTGCTACTCATATCCTAATTTACAAGCAATAGGTTAAGGGTGTAGCATGCCCTTCCCCTTCAAACCAACGTTGTCCTCAAGGTTTAATAATCTCGAATGTTGCTGCAGAAAACCTTCATCCTCCCGGTGTTGCATCTTCTATGTTCGATTCTTCCACTTGATCGATATTCCTTAATGCCTCTCGGTCCTTAGCCTCTTAGTACGTGTTTGCAGAATCTTCTCTAGCTCTAAAATGATTCTTCCTTCCTCATCAAGCTCTGGTAACTCTATCTGGGCTTCAAATTTCTATCCAATAACCTTCTTCAAGCATGAAACATGGAATACTGGGTGTATGTGTGAAGATGGAGGCAAGTCTAGTTTATAAGCAACACTGCCAATTTTCTGTAGAACCTGATAAGGGCCATAATATTTAGGAGCAAGTTTGTTGTCCTTTTTCTGTTGCTTTAGGGACATCTATTTGTAAGGCTAGAGACGTACAAAACCCAGTCACCAATTTCAAAATGTCTTTCACTACGATGTTGATCTGCTTGTTGTTTCATCCTATTTTGTGCTAATGCTAAATTCTCCTTCAAACTAGCCAAAACTTATTATTGTTGTTGAATGTGTTCCTCAACATCTCTGACCTTAGTTTGCACCCTCAAGGAGGAAGTGATAGAAGGTGGATGGTAACCATATAATGCTAAAAATGGGGTCATTTGAGAAGAGGTATGAAAAGATGTGTTATACCACCATTCTACAAGTGGTAGCCATTTAATCCACCTTTCCTGCTTATCTGATACAAAACAACGTAGATACCCCTCTAAGAATTTGTTGACCACTTCTATTTATCCATCAGTTTGAGGATGATAAGATGAACTGTGAGCTAGTTGAGTACCCAAACATGAAAATAATTCCGTCCAAAAATTACTTGTGAAAATAGGATCACGATCACTTACAATTATCTTTGGGGTTCCATGTAGCCTTTGAACTATCTCCAAAAATATAGCTGCGGCTGTACTGGCTGTAAATGGATGTGCTAGGGCACAAAAATGGGCATATTTTGTGAGCCTATCTACAATCACAAAAATAACATTCTTACCCTCTAAACAAGGCAATTTGGTGATGAAATCCATGGAGATCTCCTCCCATCTCTAGCTAGGAATTGGTAAGGGTTGCAATAGCCCTGGTGTCTTAATTGTTTCCCCTTTATTCTGCTAGCACACTAAACACTCTGATACAAACTTTTGTACATCCCCCTTGAGTCCTTCCTAAAATAATTATCTTTTTATTCTATGATATGTCTTAAAAAACCCAGAGTGCCCTCCAACAGGTGAGGCATGTAGCTCTGCAAGAATCTTATGCTTCAACTTAGAATCTTTACTCAAGTATAACATGTCCTTGTACCATAGGGCATTACCTTTCCACTCAATTTTTTTAGATGTCATATATCCTTGCTTGATATTCTGTATTACAGATTGTGTGTCCTTGTCTTGATCCCATTCCAATCTTGCTTCATCCACCCAATCAGCCGTCAACATGGACATTCCACATAGTAAGGCATCTATAGATGTATCCCTTCTAGACAACGCATCAGCTACTACATTTTCTTTACCCTTTTTGTATATGATTTCAAAATCATAACCCAAAATTTTTGTTACCCACTTTTGTTGTTCCTCAGATGATAACCTTTGCTCCAAAAAGTATTTGAGACTATCATGATCATTTTTACCTTGAAGTTTCTACCCATGAGATAGGGCCTCCATTGTTTGACCGCATGAAGAATAGCCATCATTTCTTTCTCATAGACAGGTTTGAGCAGATCTTTTCCTTTGAATTGGAGACTCTCAAATGCAATTGGTCTTCCTTCCTACATTATAACTACTCCCAATCCTGATCCTGAAGTGTCACATTCAACAATGAAGGTTTTTGAGAAGTTGGGAGTAGCCAAAACTGGGGTGCTACACAAGGCTTCCTTCAGCTGCTCAAAGGATTTAGTGGCTACGTCTGTCCAATGGAAGGCATCCTTCTTTAGCAATGTAATGAGTGGGGTTGCTATTCTACCATATCCCCACACAAATCTTTTGTAGTACCTTGTTAGTCCTAGGAACCCACAAAGATTTTTGAGATTTTTGGGCCTTGGCCATTCCACCATAGCTTTGATCTTCTGAGGATCAACTTTGATGCCTTCATGGGATACAATGTGACCCAAGTACTCTACCTCTTGTACACCAAAAGAACATTTGGATGGCTTTGCATAGAGAGTATGTTTCTCCAAAACTTCCAACACTTTATTTACATGTTGTAAGTGTTCTTCCCATGTCTTACTATAAATCAATATGTCATCAAAGAAAACTAATACAAATTTCCTTTAAAATGGCCTAAAAACAGTGTTCATCAAGCTTTGAAAGGTTGAAGGTGCATTTGTAAGACCAAAAGGCATTACCAAAAACTCATAATGGCCCTCATGAGTTCTGAAATCCATTTTATGAACATCTTCCTCTTTTATTCTAATTTGATGGTACCCCGAACGAAGATCTAATTTTGTGAAATAAATAGCACCATGCAATTCATCAAGTAAATCATCAATTATTGGAATAGGAAACTTATCTTTGATGGTGTACTTGTTGATTTCTCGATAATCTGGACACATCCTCCATGTTTCATCCTTCTTATGTACCATGACCACTGGTGAAGAATATGCACTCTAGCTAGGCCTGATGATACCTACCTTCAACATTTCTTGAACCATTTTCTCGATCTCACTTTTCTAGGAATATGGGTATCTGTATGGTTTGATGTTAGGTGTTTGGCTCCCTAGAATCAACTGAATGGCATGATCATGATCCCTAACTGGTGGTAGTCCCTTTGGAATTGCATAAAAACAGATGAGTGAGCATCAACAATCTTCTAAAGATCGGGTGGCATTGAAGACTCTATATTTTGTACTTCTATGGAAAATAACTTTGCTATAAATCCATCTACTCCTTTTCTGAGAACCTTCTACATTTGATGAGAGCTAATAATCTGTGGAGACTTAGCTACCATCCCATTCAATTATATTTTCCTTCCATCTGATTGAAATCGTATGAACAATTCTTGGAAATTCATCTCTATAGTACCTAAAGGTGTGAGCCATTAGACACTCAAAACAATATCTACCCCTCCCATAGAAATAGCAAACATAGGTGAGTCTAACATGTATTCTCCCATGGAAAGCTTGATACTATGGCACTTTCTTGTGCACTTGACTATCCCACCATCCGCAATCATAACTTGCATTTCTGGAGTTGGGTAAATAAAACAATTGAGGCGGGAACTAACTTACTATTTATGAAGTTATGAGTACTCCCCGAGTCAATAAACACCATCACCTTCTATTTTTTGAGATAGCTAATAACCTTGATTTTTTGAGGAGTACTAATACCTGACAATGCATGGCAAGAAATTGTAGGTTGGTGATCCTCTACTTCATCTTCTACTGGTTCCTTAGCCTCTCCTATCTTTTCAGCTTCCTCATCATCCTCATTACCTCCGGCAATATAGAACAACTTCTTCTCGGCACATTTGTGTCCCGGTCCATATTTTTATCATAGGTAAAACATAATCCTTTTGCTCTCTTTTCTTCCATTTATTGAGGAGTTAGTCTAATTGGCCTAGCAAATGAAGGGGAAGAGATACTACGGTCTCTGGTGTTAATGAAAGGTGGCCTCCTACTACAAATAAATTTTTCCTCTGCTTGACGTGCCATGATAATAGAATCGAAATCTTGAGTGGATTAAACATTCGTACCTCATGCTCAATGTGGTCCTTAAGACCCCCAAGAAACAGGTCATTCAGATTCTCTTTTGGAATATTCTCCACCCTTAAGGATAAGTTCTGGAATTGATGCACATAATATTTGACTGATCCTATTTTCCATAACTTTGCTAATTGACTAAAGTAGTTCTCTGAAACACTGGAACTATAGTGCAATTGCAACTCCTCGATAAAAATTGTCCAAGTGACACCAAGACCATTCTTCTGCCTTTGAGCACATAACCATCAATACCAAATGAATTGGTTTGGTTCAAGATACAAGGATGCCAATGTCACCTTTTTTCTTGATGGTGTTTGATGTAACTCAAAGAATTTATCCATTTGATTTATCCAATTCAGGGGATCCTTACCATCAAATTTGCGCATATCCACTTTCAACATCATGTTCCGTGGTTGCGAATAAGTTGGATTCTGATTGGGTTGGAAAAGTGATCCAAAATGGTTATTTTGTCCATGATTTTGAACTGAAGATCCTCCTTGGTTGATATGGGCCGATTTGGGCCATACTATTTACCCTTTACATGTTGCATGATATCATCCAACCGATGATTGATTTGGTCTATGTCTCCTTTAGAGGCCATCTCAGATTGTACATTTCGCAGCTCATACTCAAGTTGGCTCACCTTATGATCAACTGAGGTAAACCCTAGTGCTGAGGAATCTTTATTTACCCCTTCTAAATCTATTTCTTCAATCACTACCCGTCATTATCTTAGGTTTAACCCAGAGTAACCGGATTCTTTTTTACTCTTGTGGAAGGCCCCGTCATGATGTCAAACCTTAGGGTTTAGGGTTTCGATACAAATTTGGCTGAACAGGAAAAAAACACCAAATATACTAATACTATTTTTTGAGATCTTTCCGAAAATGTAAAGAACTTGAAACAATTCCACAATTTGCACCCTAGGGAGTGATTTTATGAAAAACCCTAAATTTGTAATAAATTTTGCAAAATAAATCAAAAAGTATTAAATTTTTAGGAAACCTTACTTGAAATGTTTCGTAAATTTGGTAAAAATATATCCTACCAATTCTCTTGGGTTCACAATATATGGTGGAAACAAAAATTAGGGTTTTTACCCTAATTTTGGCCCAAATCACAGCTTTGATACCACTTGTAATGAAATTACTTGTATAATTCAGATTATGAGAAATAGTAGAACACCAAATAACACAATATTTTAGAATAATGATCTCAATATGCAATTATAATAGCTTCGCCACTTTGAGGGGGCAACCTCTAAACCATATAATAAGACTCAAATGCTCAAATGATGATGAAATACTACCTACAATCCCCTATATATACTATTCATATGTTATGGCCATCACCAAGGCCGACCTATTAAGCATGAGAAAGTATAAATGATATAATAAAATGATATGGTAAGCCACAAGTCAGCTACTCATATCCTAATACAAGCAATAGGTTAAGGGCATAGCAGCAATTTACCTTTTCCCCTTTTCGTGAAACACAAAACTCAGAAAACCCCCGCAACCTCGAAGCTCCACCTTTTGACTCTGTTTGACCATTTTATCCTACCTCCATTTCGTCTTGATACACATGGAGATGTGGTGCTTGTTTGAGCTTCTCTTTTTGGATTCACCTTTGGAGGAGTGTCGTTAGGACACGTGGTTCCCTCTGCTAGCTCTTCCATACTTAGTCGATTCTGGATTCTTTCCTGAATGGTTTTGAGCCCAAAGACCTTGAAACTTCACCGCTTCTTTTCCTTCTTGCTCCTGGCTTCTCTACGACACTGCTCCTTCATTTCCAACCCTGCTATTTCATTTCCAAGCCCATCTATAACCTGTTTGATGAATTTAAGGCACGGTTCGCTTGACAGTCATTTCTTCTCTTTCTTCTCACACAGGGTCATTTAAACTTTTGCAGGCCCCGCCATTCCATTGTAGAGTCTCCCTGCAACCTTGTTTGTCATCCTGAATGTGAGCTCACGGGTTTGAGTCATTTCCTTCATAATTTCCTTATGTGCAGGAGTTTTCTTGACCAAATTTTCTCGGAGGGACGAATTTGGGATAACAAATCACGTTATATTTTCGAGGATGAACTTTAAAGGTCCAAAAAATAAGATATTTAATAAATATGGAAAATAATTTTTCCATAACTTTAGTCTTTAAAGTGATGCATTTAAATTTTATTATTTTTGATGTGACACATTTTATCGACTACTTTTGTATCAAATTTTAAGTGATAAATTGGCAAGTACTAGTCCCTATCTTTAGTATTTACATCTACCCTCACCAATACCATTATAATTTATTGGTCCATGCTCGATGATTAGCTCCTCTCTCTTAATATATTGCTTGAATCTCGATATGTCTATCCTTAATGATATTTTATTCATCATGATAAAAGGACGTTTAACTTTAAAAGGTGGAGGCATGTGGGATAGTGACGCCGGTTTAAGGCAAAAATTTCACCACAGCCCATGATTTGTATTTAATATTAACCGTCAATACATACCCGGGTTTGGTGGACATGTTTCAAGGTCCAGTCGAATAACTCATTCGAAATTATAAATTCAAGGCCCATGGTCATTTTCTGACACTTAGTTTCTTTTACAAAATCATGGGGGACCAAATTGAGTGCATCGAACCAGTATCAAGCCATGAATATGTTGAGGTTTCTTCTAGTTCGATACAGAATCACATGTGGTTATTGTTGGGAAATACTTCACCCTCTCTGCTTCTTTTTCTCCTTATGACGGTTCTTCTACCCCTTATCTCCCAGTGGAGTCCCGCCTACCGCCATTGTTCCCCTTCATTCTCTTGAAACTTCTCCTGCAGAGCTCAATCGGATCCCCAGTATAAGCAGCCAATTCCCGAAGTATTACGAGAACTATCTATTCTTTATCCAGAATCCCCGGACACGAACCTATGGATTCTCCACATGTTGCTACAAATGATGTGGATATGGAAATTGATGGAAATCTAAATCAATCCTCGACAATGACCCCTTAGATGGACAGTCATGTTGAAATAGTGTCTTCCATCCTTACAAAGTTGTAATGAGATTTTGAAGTGTTTAAAACCTAGAAATACTTAACAGACACCATCGAGCTATCATTGATAAATAATGTGTCGGGGTTCTAACCACGCCGACACTCTGGTGAAGAAGATCGATATTGATGCAGTTAGGAAAGTGGTACAAGAACTAAGAAATATATTATGATATGTAATATTTATGTTATAATATAGTTATAGGCTTATAAATTTTTTGGTATGCCTATGTTATGATCATAGTTACCAAATATGGTGGATTTGGAGAAATTTACCATTTTTTTCGTTTTCTTCCATCCACCATATCAAACACTAAATTTTTTGAGATTTTATAGTTTAAAAATAGAAAAAAAATCAAAACCTGCATACTCTTGTTTATGTTAAAAACAAAAACAATTTTTTTCGAGATTTTATAGTTTATGATATGTAATTTTTATGTAATGTAATGTTTATGTTTCAACAAATATATGAGATACTCTTGTGGATACTCTTGTTTATGTTTCAACAAATATATTTTTCCTTGCCAACACCTGTTCTTGTGGATACTCTTGCATTGCTACAGTGTTACACCTTTTGATTTGTCTTCTCCTTCTTGAAACACGGAATTTGTTCTTCATTTTAGTTTATTTCCAATGCAACATGGAAATCGTGTTCTGTGGGATCATTCACTGCCTCAAGATGTTTGGGAAAATGTATTTCTTTGGCTTCCATTAGAATCCATATGCAAGTTCTCTCTAGTTTCTAAGGAATGGAAAGCACTCATGACTTCCACCAGATTCTTTAGGCATTATAGTGAAACAAGGAACAAACATCCATGGATACTTGTAAATCATGATCATGGTCATCATTGGATGAGATACGACTTTTACAGTAGAACATGGAAAATTATCAAATTTTTGTGGTTATCATGCTTTGATTGGGTACGGTTTGAAGATTCACATCGAGGGATAATCTTATTTTGTTCGTGTGACAGTCATGTTTCAAGGGTATGTAATCCACTAAAGTTGGGAACCTCCTTCAAGCTTCCTCATATGTTATCAGCTCAACTTAATGGATGGCACTTTTATATTTATGTGCGGGGCATTTTGGTGGTGGATGACAACAAGGGGTACAAAGTGGTTCAAGTAGGCGCTAATAGATCTGGAGTTAATGCAGGATATGGTACTATAGAAATTTATGATTCTTCTATGGGGACTTGGAGGATTATGGCACAATTGAGAGATTGTTTCTTCTATGGACCTCGTTGTCTTCAAAGAACAATTTTTTATTCTTAATGTCTTGTTTTGGGTGTGAGAATTTATAACAGTCAAGATTATGCTACTGTGCATTTTGTGTTGTTACCTATAAGATATGGTAGAGACCATTTCCCTCACTACAGACCAAGGTTGGTTGTATCTGAAGAAAGGGTGCTACTTGCAGCACCAATTGTAGATGGGGACCATTTGAAGGACATAATTGTGTTTGAGCTTGAGCTTGAGTTTGGAAGGAGGAGAGGCAATGTTTGGTCTTGGAAATAAATTGCAAGGATGCCCCATGCAATGTTCTAGTGTTTTTCTACGAGGAAAAGGATGTTCTTATTTAGTTGCACTATGGTGGGAGAGTTCTTGTGTTTCAGAAAGGTGCTTTCCGAAATATCCTCATCCTTTGTTTTCATTTAAAGTGTTATGCACCTAAGGAAAGGATGTTATGATGTATATGTATTGATGGAGATGCCGACATGTGGCACACATCCCCTTATCTTATTATATCATTCATTTATGATTTACTATGCTTAGGAGGTCGGCCTCAGTATTGGCCATAGGTTAGAATGGTATATATAGGGGTTAGAAGGTTGTCATCATATTGAGTATTGGAGTGTTATTGTATGGTTTGGAGGTTACCCCCTCGAAGTGGCAAGGCTATTATATGAGCATATTTTCATCATTTATCTATATTTTGGTGTTCTCTCATGTTATTTTGTTGTATATGTTCTGATTTATACAAGTAATATCCTTACAAGTGGTATCAGAGCAGCAATTTCGGCCAAAATTAGGGCAAAAAACCCTAAATTTTTGTTTCGAGTATATCTTGAATAGAGTATCTTTTTTTTTCCCAATTTTTTCATAATAATTTGGAAACACTCTAAGTCAGAATATCTGAAAAATTCAGCTCCATTGGATCTATTTTGCGGATGTTATTTGTGTTTTAGTTTTTTTCATAAATTCACTTTTCAGAAGCAAATTGTGGTATTTTTTAGCAAAATTTATATTTTCAAAAGCTCTTGAAATTTAAGTTAGGGTTTATTCTTTGTTTTTTTATCCATCTGCTGAAATATTTTCAAAATTCCTAAACCCTAATCATGATCACAAGGATAACAATTTTTATGGAAATGGTGAGATGGATGCTAAAGAATGGTGGATAAAATTTAAGAATATATATTTCTCATATTTCATGACAAGGAATAAGTTTTCACATTATCTTGGTGGTCCTACATGGATTTTGTTTTCTGAGTTAAAAAATGACAGGAAGGATTGGTCTTGGGAGGAAATGGAACAACTTTTTATGGATAAATGGGACCACAAAGAGGAAGAAGAGTCAAAGGAAGATGATGGGGAAGAATATATTGAAGAATCAAGAGAGAAAGAAGATGAAGAGGAAGGTGAAGAAGATTCAAGGGAAGATGATGGTGCAACATATATTGAAGAATCAAATGCAGAAGAAGTTGAAGAAGACTATGAAGAAGAGGAAGAAAAACAAGATATTGATGCAGAAGAAGATATTATAGCTCCCAAGAAGGAAGATACCATATTTCAGTTTCATGGATGCATTCAAAGGAATAATATAATTGTTTCCATAAACCCTAACAGCAAGTATAACTTCATCAACAAGGATATGGCTCAACATCTACATATTCAAGAAAGTAATATCAAAGAAGCTCAAGTGAATGGTAAGAAAATTCAAGTTTTTGAAGATTTAAAACTTACTATGGACAAATATACTTTAAATTCAGATTTTTTTGCCTTATATATGGATGGTTTGGATATTGTTTTTGGTATCCTTGGTTAGATACATTGGGGACAATTAATATTAATATGAAAAATAAGTTTATGAAGATTTGAACAAAAAGATGAAGGTCACTTTACAGGATATCAGGCTTAATGGAAATCAAAGAAAAGTCAATATAGACCATGAGGATGATTTAGAATATGGAGAAGAAGGGAATAAGGATGATTCAAAAGAGGAAGATGAAGAAAAATAAGGAAATGATGATTCATCTACTCAAGAGAAAAATAAAATATCAAATGTAAAGGTGGAAGAAGAAAAGAAAGTTAAAACAGGTTGATAAGGTTGAGGATACTACAACTGCAAAGATATTGAAATCCACATCATATTTCCAACCAATATAGATATACAGGTAATTGGAGGAATAATCACTTTATTTATATAGGGGATCAATGGAGCAACAATTATGAAGCATGGAATCCTTATTATGGTTATCCTTATTATGGTTATGCATTAAATCCTTATGTTGGTTATGCATGGAATCCAAGGATGATAAACTATGGTCATGAATGGAATCAGAGTAGCGCAACGGAATATGGATATTAGTTCAGATATGTATCATCTACCAGGATCACATATGGATGGATGATCGATCATGGCGCAAAGTGTGTAAAAATTTACAACACACTCATTACATGGTTTCTTCTTATGTTTCGGGGACGAAACATGTCAAGGAGGGAAGGAATGTTATGCACCTAGGGAAAGGATGTTATGATGTATATGTATTGATGGAGATGCCGACATGTGGCACACATCCCCTTATCTTATTATATCATTCATTTATGATTTATTATGCTTAGGAGGTCAGCCTCAGTATTGGCCATAGGTTAGAATGGTATATATAGGGGTTAGAAGGTTGTAGTTAATGATCATATTGAGTATTGGAGTGTTATTGTATGGTTTGGAGGTTACCCCCTCGAAGTGGTATTGGAGGTTGCCCCTCAAAGTGGCAAGGCTATTATATGAGCATATTGTCATCATTTATCTATATTTTGGTGTTCTCTTATGTTATTCTGTTGTATATGTTCTGATTTATACAAGTAATATCCTTACATTGGTCAACATCGATAAACTCATCTAGAGCATATTTCCATATCCTGCGAATTTATTAAACATCTTGTTGAATATTTGTTATACTTATATACACTATTTGAGCACACCATGTTATATTTTGTGTGCATATTATGTTGATTTCATTCCATTCCTTAACCCTAATCACACTTTATCAATTTGTGAGTAATGTAACAAATGAGAAACTAAAGTTTTACATAATTCTACTTATTTTAGGATTGCATTTATTGATGTTGAATTATTGTTATTTGTTTAGGTATATTATGATTAAAACATAATTTTTATATCACATTTTTATAGGTATTTACCGATGTGAGTGAAACTACTCCATCCTTTCAAACCATACCTTGATTCCATATGAAACCATGTTCAAGGAGAGACTTTAAGGCATGTTATTTTTTTCAAAAAATTGTATATTGGAAAAATGTTCATAAGTAATTGTTTCACTATATGAAAGTGAATGTCCTTTGAAGTCTCTCCTTGAATATTGGTTTATATGGTATTTAGGTATGGTTTTAATTTAATAAGTCTAAGTGAATAGTTAAAAGATATGGATGTCACATGTCTAGTTTACGATTAACACATGTGTGCAAACCTTCACTTTTCTAGCACACACCAAACTAACATATCTCCCAATGTCATCCTATCACACTAAGGAAAGAAAATTTATAATGCTCACCCAAGGAATGAGAGATTTCTAGTTCTCATCATGTTTAGCTTGTTGTTATGAAGTGTTTTAACAAGACAATAAAGCGAAACATTCACGTTATAGAAATATAAATATAAAAAACATACTCATATTCACAAAAATAATGACTTCATAATAACCTTCTTAGTGAGAAACGAAACATATCTCTCTTATAATAATCGTCTTTGTGATCTCTCCACTCAACAATGTTTATTTTTGGGTGTGTCTATGTGTCCCTTATAATGATCCCCAAGGGGTATATATATTAGTGGGGACTTTCCATTCAGTAGTTGAACAAGAACTATAATTATAATTTGGGTTCTAATAACTCCTCCTAACTATTACATAATGGTGGATTTTATGCCATGTGTCTTCATCTCCTAGCTCCTTATCCTGCATGGAATTTATTCTACTTTTGAATGGTTTCTCCTCTATTTTGGATGCTTTTTTTTCTATCTTTAGGATCTCTATTTTTAATCCCAACTTATTTTCCACGTGCCACCTACTTTTCCTTAAGATGCATATGTCAATATTTGTAGTTACTTTTCTTTTCTTATCCCAACTATCCTTTGTTTTCCCAGCATTTTTCGTCCATGCAACTATCAAACTATCTATATGTGCCTTCTTTTCATTAAATCCATGTGATTAAACTTATCCCCACCTTCTATTTTCATATGTGGGTTTATTTTGTATCTTTTGCATAAATTTTCATCCTTATCCCACAAATATATGCACTTTAAATAATATCAAAGAATGAAGAATAAATGATGGAAATTATTTCCCAATGTGGGACTTGGCCAAAAATGTATAAGAATTCGGGGCCCAACATTACACCATACTAATCTTATTTCTCGCCCTCTCGAGTAACCCTTTATCCACTTCTTCAAATATCTAGAACTTCCTATCTTACAATATCTTTGTGCACCTTCCACTAATCTAGGGTCTTCTAGACAAGTGAACCCATATTTTTAATCCGCACAACAATTTACTTCAAGGATTTGGAATTTTTATTTGGATCTTGTGCCTCAACTTGAAATTTTTGCAAGGTTTTCCCTGCCTCTATTTTATCTACATCCAACACACTTTATTCTTTGGAAGTTATCTTGTATAGCTCCCTAGCTATTGCTTGATATTTTTCTCTCTTTTTGTTGACATTTTCCTTCAAAATTTCAATAACCTCTAGGAGTTTGTTGCATCTAACCTTGTTAGTGTCCTCACTATCCACTCGTTTCTCCAATATATTTTATTGTTGGACCTTAATAAGCATGCACATGTCAATTATCTTGACTGATTAAAGAATCCCTTTACTACCTTGCTCTGCGTACTCATCCTTATATCCAAACTTCGAGACCAAGTCCACGGAAAATTTTAATTTTTCTACACATAGAGCTCTAGCTTTCTCTTTCTCTATTGCATGCAATGTCTCCTCCTACTTCCTTTAGCTTTAGAATCATGTTGATCAAAATTTATAGTTTAGTCACACCTCCCCCGATTCTATTGTTATTCCTTGATTAAATAGGGCTCATTGGTGACTATCCTTTGGTATAAGTTTAGCACCTTCAAATCATCATGTGTATGTTTTTTCAATAGGTCCATGTGCTCTCTAGAAATATCCCATATCTTCTTTCTTATCTCCTAGAACTCTTTGGTTAACTCTTGTACTCTTCATCTATGTATGGGGTTGTATGTGTTGTTGATGAGGTTTATTTGAACAACCTCTCTTGTCATCTTTAGTATTGTGTCTACAAATTGGGTTTCTTCATCTAAAAGTTGTCCACAAGGGCCACTCCTTCCTAATATGTGATGTCATTTGGAACCTTGTGTAGACTACCAAAGGGTGTTTCAAACATGGGCTCCTCTCAGACAGGCGTCTAAGGTAAATAATAGCGCCTTATGCCCTTATTTTCCCAACATTATCCTTTAGATAGTTCTAATTGAACATTTCCTTTTATGGATTCCTCTTTTGGAATTTGGAGCAAAGAGTCTTTAGAGGTCATTTCTCATCATACTACATTTCTTCTTCCTCGTCATCTTCTTCCTCGTCCTTCACACCCTTTCCCTTATCTTTGCGGTATTGTGTGTCTTCTTCTTCATTCTCAACACGTATTTCCTCAACATTCATCACTTCCTCCTCATCATCCTCACAGTCTTCTTCATCATATTTTTTCTCGCCTTCTTCATCCTTCTTCTCCTCCTTCATCTTCAATATTTATTACTTATGGGATCAACTTTGGATGTGCAATGGTTCATGCCTTTGAAGTATATAGGATTTTTGTCTCTTTTCTTGATCATCTCCTACATGTATGGGACTTTTTATAGGATAAGGCATGTTTTGAGGAGTATTCTTTGTGGGTGCACTGTGCCCGTCTTTTCTCCTTCCTCGGGTCATTCACTTCTATGTGACTATCCCTAGTGTCGATTTTCATGAATCTGGGTGTGTTATTTTACTCTAACCATGTTCTCCACCCTCTTGATCACTACCTCTAGGCGGGTAGATATTTTTGCATTCAACTCATTCCTAGCATAGAAGTTCCTACCATATTTAACCTTTGTCTCTTCCTCTTCTCCAACAACACAATATCATAGTCATCCTCCTCTTCTTCTTCCTCGGGATGTTCTCACATGATTTGAGGGATTTTATCTTCTTCATCCTCTTTAACCCTTTATTTATTGTGCCTTGGGGGCATGTGTATTACTTCCACGTAGTAGATGGTGATAGACTTGCACAACCGTATTTCTTGGTTTCCTACTAATATGATTTTCACTAGGTCTATCATGTAGATGTCAAATTCGTGCATTTCTACATACACACTTTTCCCTGCATACTTGTATATTATGTAAAGGGTATATTGCGTGTCTGCATTGATATTCAACGCATTGATGTTCAGATTCTTTACATCCCTGATTTGGTTTATGAATCACATGAATGATTCTAGAGTGAAGGTGAAGGCCCAAGGATACATTTATTCACTCTTCATTTTGAACTGCACGTAGTAGTAGTGTTGCATCACAGTAAATTCTGCCTCTCCCTCTACTTCCTTCTGCAATTTTCACGGTATTCTCTAGTCTCCTTTAAGGACATCTCCTAAATACCTTAGCTAGTTATTGATTCTGGATTCATACGTGTTTTTAGAGTGGTAGGAGTCAATGAATCCTTAGCTCCTTGGGTGACTCCTTATCTAGGGATATACCCATTTTGTCTTCTCTCTTCCCTCTGGAATGTCTATCTCATTGAATACCAAAAGGAGGAGGACTGCACCCCAAATAAACTTTCCTCCATTATTATGCACATTTTCTACATCTTGTTTGATTCCCTCTGTTATATACTGGGACAATTTGTAGTGCATCCCTTTTGCCATTTTATACTCAATATACAAAATTTTCTTGTTAATTTTTTTCATCATTACGCGTCAGGAAATTTTGGATGTCAGGAGGTACGCCGCAACCCTTATTCTTTGGCATTCAATATTTTTAATTGGAAAGGTGTGTCTTCCTTTCTTATACTTAAATAGATCGCATGTTTTTTTATCTCATCGTCATTATTTCGTGTGCTAAGGCATCTCCACTATTTATGTGGTAATATATTTTGGATGATCCAACCTTAGTCTTCCATCTCTCTCTTTCCAAAACATATTCTGGGTACTGTATTTCCAGGTTTAGGGGTGGTATTGGCGCGGGATTCTTGTACTTGGTCGTTCCCTTTTTCTGCTGAAAACCATGGTCTTTACGTCCTTCTTATTAGCTTGTGCGGAAGAGATAAGCTTTATATTTGGCTTCGGCATCAGATTTCTCTAACTATTCTACAATCAACCACTCTTCTTCCTCTTCCTCAAGTTCCCTGATAAATTTTTTTATCAGGTCTTTCATCCAACATTGGTTCCTCTGAATCACTAGAACTAATTACGCTTGAAAAAATTGCTGCACGACTCCAACCTCAAGCAATTCCTCCAATTTCGTCCTCCTCGCGTGCCTAATTCAAAACCCTCCTTGATTAACTCGGGTGGTTTAGAGCCCCAAATTTCCTCATCTCACATAAGGAGATCGACCCCATGTTAATGGCGGTTGAGAGTCTACATATCCTAGAGAACTAGTTTTATCCACCCTAAATAATTAATAACGTCATCATTGGATTTTGTTTTTCTCCTTAATATAAACTCTTATAATATTCTTTAATGGGGAAAGTTTCATGTTTTTTATTTCTTAAAATTGATTAGTAACTCGTGTGTTGTTGTTTTCACTTGGTTTCACTTAGAGCTCTTGTTCATTTGAATGCAAAGTAACTTCAAAATGATCTCTTTCCTTCCTTTTATGCCCCTCCAAATGGGTAATAAAATTGGTATTAATTCCATTCATATTCATGAATTCTCACATATTCACCAATTACATTCAATAATAAGTGGTTAAGTGGTTGTGATTTGTTCCCCACTCCTTATTTCACGCCTTTTCTCCATTTTAAACTTGATTCAAATGACTCATCCACTTTCATATATGTGCCACAAATTTACGGACGTTAGTTTCTTTTTTCCCCATGCCTATAATCTGTAATATGTAGCTTATGTTATTACGTTATGTCATATTATCCTATGCACTTCCCTCTTTCTTGCGCACTTCTATGCCTTGTAGCTTCCCTACAAACACTTTACCCTTTCCACTTCCACTTTTTCATGTGCTTTACTTCTCCTCTCTTTCATCGTCGTTTTCCTTGCCAATTTTTCCAAAGATTTACCCATTTCCCATTGTGCTTTATCAATTATTGCACACCAAGCACACCACCTTTTTTAATCAACAATTTTTTTTAAGTCCCATCCCAAGTACTTTGTCATTTTATTGTGCACGCTCTCTAGCATTTTCCTGCATACCCCGTGTTAATTTTATGCTCCATTTTCTCGCACGTGACCATATACCAAGTCCTTTATTCCTTCTTTCAACGTGCATAAATTCCCCAATCCTTAGAGTATTGTTGCTTTTCCCCTTATTAATTTTTTACATGTGGTGGACATTAGTTTTCCACATTTCACAATCTTTTAAAATTTGGGATTTGACCTCCTCTACCCATTATATCGATTTCGTCCATGTAGTATGTATTATTGTATTCTTTTTCACGGTATTTTGGCGTTAGGTGAAGATGCAAATTTTTCCTCCCCACTTTGAAATTGTAGTCACAAAATCACGCACTTACTATTACATTTATACCACTAAATATGTTATTTTATATATGGATCTCGCGTAAGAAAAGTATTCACTAATGACCCATCCCCTAGTCATGTCGTCAGTTAGTTGGTCGTCGTTGTCATTTGTCTTGCACATTCATCAGTTGTTTGCACAATTTTCATCTCTCAGGGAGTCTCAAGTGTCATTATTTGGTCATTTTTCGTCTCTAGTCTTTGACTAGGGCGCTAAAATAGGTAGAACTAGGCGCCCAGGCGCCAGGTCCTTTTTTAGGCACCTGGTCCCTGCCATTTACGTCTAATTTAAAGTTTCGAGGTCGGTCTTTGTAATTTTTCCTCTCATTCCCCTAGGTACCAGTCGGCATGTTGGATCATTAGTGTCGAAATTTGAGCAAAACATCCTATATAAACATAACATACCTACTATATTATGGGCGGATTATCTACTATCAAGGGTTAGCTATCTACTAAGGTAAGGGGCTGCATTTGGGCATCATTGCATCACACACACACTGCATAGAAATGGTTGTATTCATTCTATTTAATCCACCATTTCCATTTTACATCTAGTTATTGCCCATATCTCTGTGTCATTGACGCTATTAAGGCACCCTAGGCACACACAAACACACGAACTACATAGGATCTGGAATGTAGTGTAGCGCTTAGTTGTAAGTCCACCATTGTGGTAGCTAAGGTTAGTATAACCCCTTTATATGCATCTTTCTTTTTTAGGGATTTGATGTTTTGTATGGGGTTTTGTAGGTAGATCTTCATTACAGGTTTACGAAGACATAAGTGAAGTTACTGTGACAACCACGCGATAAAGATCGAGACATTACGAAGATCTAGCTACGGTTCAGTTCGAGATCTGAGTTGTTCTACAAACCAGGCGGCCATATCGAAGACTAGGGTGCCAACATGCACCCCGATCCTCTCCCAGCGCCCTAGTCTGTTAAATATCCATCTCGCTAAAATTTTCTGCGTTGTATACTCTACTCTGTTGACACATCGGCTTGTTTAGTCCATGATCACGGCAGACAAGTTATTTTAGGTTAGTACCTTATTTATCCTATTTCAATTATTTAATTTCATTTAAATATCAAATAAAATTAGTTAACATCTACATTTCAGTTTACACTATTTATTTCATTATTATACTATCTAGATTAACTCTTAAAATCCATATTTTAGTTAATCATTTTAGTGAACACGTACTTTAGAATATCTTTCCCTAGGATTCGTTTCAAACCTAATGGCTAAGGATAGTTCATCTTCTTCGCCCATCATGTCTCATTTCAGTGTTAACCCTATCTATGATGAGGTTTCCATCATTGAGCTCACGACTCTCTATGGTAATCCTACTCTTATGGCAGATCATATCAAACAATAGCTTCTAGATGGTCAAATATATGTGCCTACTCATTTTGAAGATTCTCCCATTGGCATGAGTATTGTTGAGGATCCAATAGCCTTCATCGTTGTACACCATGTTATACAGCTACTTGTGATCCTCCTTCTGACCTTTCTAAGGAAATTTTATACGATCCTCTTATCAATTACTTGATTGGTATTGACAATCACTCACATGTGCATATTGACTCTTCTCCTAGTCAAACCACTCTTATAGCTCCTTCTCATGATTCTCTTATTTCGATATTTCTTCTCATGATACATCTCATACTAGCTTGCATACTCCTTCAAATTATGTTGATGATCCTATTAATAGCATCCTCAAGCCCAACATTCTCATTTCGAGTCTCTATCTCGATAATGATCAGTGATTGATAGCCATGGTTCTCCTTCTTTTCATACTTGTCGAGTGTGAATCTCATATTCCATCATTGCCTTATCTTAAAATTTCTTCTAGCATTTTCGCATGATTCACCTCCATCTATCACTTCTCCTTCTCCCTCTTGTTTCATCTCCTCCTATTAAATCATTTGCACCCATTTGTTCGTCTTCCCATATAGATTTATTCCATCAGTCACCTCACTTATTAGGGATTTTTTCGATGTTAGTCCTACCATTGCTATGGATATTCTATCCACACCATCTGTATGTAGCTTCTTCGGCACCTACTACTAGTGTTCCCTTAGCATCGGAATCTCCTTTGTCATCTCTAGATATTCCCATGATCACTCACAATGGAAATTTACAACATCTTACATTATTCCTTCATAGGATATCATCTATCTCATGCATGTCATAGGTCAATTACAATCTCAATTTCAGTCTCTTACTCTAGAAAGTAGGGCTTACTATGCTTCTATTGATAACAACTCATTACATGGTAACCATGTCCCTAAGAAGATTCATAATTCTGCATTTCCTAAGGACTTTATCATTATTACGTTCACATGTTTTGATGGTACCGGTGACCCTCATGCTCATCTTCTACACTACCACATGCTTATGACCTCTTATTATGATGATAGATTATTGCTTAAGGCCTTTTGATACAGTCTTATTAATGAGGCGTTGCAATGGTACACTCATCAACACCCATTAAAATCCTTAGCCTTTGGTCATATGGTATGGTCATATGAGGGCTTAAAACTTGTGATTGCTACTAGTAGGTGCTTAACTTCAGCCCCCTTTAATTTTATTTGTGTGGCGAAGGCAACAACATTTTATTTTGTTTTAGTGGCACCTAAAATAAATAACAGAGCAAAATATTAAAAAGCTTGTAACTTTTGATCAATAACTCGGTTTTGAGTGTCGTTTTTGTAAAAGTGCTTGTTTTTTCATGCTCTTTCCATTGGAGTTATATTTTTTGAGACTTGCACTATACTTATAAAGTGTCAAATATGGAGGAGTGTTGTAATCAATTGTGGACGCAATTTCATTGAGCCCACGTCCTAAATTTTTGAAGTTGTAGTTTGTACCTATCATTCATGGATTCTCGAGAATGATATGCTTTTCTCTCGAAGTATGTGGACTTCAAGAGGATATCGTAAGATTTGTGGAAGAAAATAGATCACTCAAGAAGCAAAATTCTCTTCTGCAATCACTCATTCACGATAAGGATACAATAATACACTTCCTGCATAACAAACTTGCTAGCCTACAACATCACCATCATATTGTGGACAACAATATCCATGCTCCTAGTCCACTTACGCATTGTTGCTTTGCTATTGTACCCACTTGACATTGATCTATCGAGTCTTTGAGCTCGAACCTACTTTTGATGCTTCTAAACCTATGAGGCTTGTTCTGCATGCTCTTCCACATCTGTGTGCCTATTACAGGACCACATGTTGTGTATCCTACTTCTACTCATTGCATGGCTTTTTAAGAAGCATACCATTGCCTTCGATTCTCGCATGTGCTCCGTTCTATGGGTCTCACTAGAGGAGTCAACTGGAAGACATTCATAGGGTATTGTTTCCTCTATTCCACATGTTAAGTGGAATTCTCGTCATGACATTAGTTTTGAGCGGATACTTCATTTGGATCACACATTGACAAAGATCCTTTTTTGGTTCTTTTTGAGGATCATGAGCAACACATGAGTTCTCGCACCTTAACTCAAGATTGAGAAACCTGAGATTTCAGTTGTCGGACATGATCAACCTGACACACATTCTGATGTTCTTTTGCATGCACCCATTGTGTATTTTACACCAAGTCATATACAAGCATCTTCTTCATCCATCCGTGTTGATTTGGGGTGGATATCTGATCACTCGTGGAGGCGACATAGGCATTCGTTGAGAGGACTCTACAGGCGTGGCTCCTCCACCATTCGGCCTCTTGCTCCACTTTCTATACCTTTTGCATTGTGATGCTTCTTGTTTTGAGCATTTTTATTTAGCAGGTGTAGTGTATCTCTCTTGTTTGTTGAGAGATTTTGTATCTGTATTTTTGACACTTTTGGCATGTTGACAGTCTCTCTTGTGGGGGAGCTATTCTAGTGGAGCCCAGTGTTAGTTTGTCAGTGTTCGAGTAGTTGTTTTGACAACTCATACAGATTTGTAGCATCACTCCACCCATTCAGCAGTATGGGAGGGTGTGGTGTTGATCCTGCTTCTTCAGGTTTCATGTCCTTGCCTTGTTACCTTGGCTTTTCTTGGATCATGACACTCTGGAGTTTGTGTCCTTGTCTTGTTGCTTTGGTTATTGTTCTTAGATCGTGGCACACTTATTTGCAGATGGGTCGAATTATGTTTTGTGTTTTTTTACACTTTCGCCATCACTCATGTTGATAGTCTCCTTGTATGGAGCTATTAACAGTGAATCCAGTGTTAGTTTTTTTTTTTGAGTTCGATGATCGAGCAGTGGATTCAGACCAAACTTCTTTAGCATTGTATGAGTTTTTTGAGTTGAGCTTCTTGGGATGCCTTGGAGCAGATTTTTACTCTCTTTTACTTTGTTGCTCCTGGTTTTGGGTGCCTTGTGGTGTCCCTTTTTTCCCAGTTATTGTACATGAGTACCTCATCAGGCCTAATTGTTGGGACTCATACTATGGACATGTCACTTCTATTTTGGCCCCTAGCTTCACTTGAGGGGGTTGTTAGAGTAGGTATTTACCTTAGCTCATGTTCACCTAGGTACTTTATTTACCTTTATTGTATTTATCCCCACCCACTTATGTGTGTGGATATTTCTTTTATCTTATTTAGATATTAGGAGATATTATCTAGTTGTTAGGTATAGTTCTTTCCTTGATCTATGGTATTGACTAGTTTTTTCCTAGATCTATGGTATTGACTAGATCCTTGATGTCTAGTTCTCTCCTAAATCTATGGTCTTGACTAGTTCTTTGATGACTAGTTTTTCCTTGATTTATGGCTTGATCTACGACCTTGACTGGTTCTTAGATTGTTATTCCTTTCCTATTTAAGCAAGGCCCATTCTCAATGTATTGCATTGAGTTCCATAATAATATATGATATTGCTGCTCATTTGTTTGCAAAGGTTTTATGTAAAGTTATTTTGATAAATTACTTTCATCTTATTGATCATGGTGTTTGATTAGCATCTGTGTTCTTGGCTTGGTACGATCTGTTTATCGTTCCTTTCATGACATGCGAGGACACTTTCCTCCATCGGTTTATCATCAACAACGGTCATAAGGTTACTTATGACCTTTATCTACTTTACATCAAGGATCATCTAAACCTATCAAGGATTATATCTTACGGCTCAATGCTTATATACATCAACTCATATTCCAACCTATAGACCTAAAGAAGAAATTCCTTTTCTATCGTGATTTGATTCTTGCATGCTCAAACAAATATTACAGTATGATACATGTGAGTCGTTCAATATTCTCTTCTACAAATTCCTAGATCTAGAGCATTTTCTTCTTTTAGTAAATATCATCAACCCTCCGCATACATATATTTCTATTATACCATCTCGTCCTCCTCCATCAAAATTGGTTGAGCGTCCTACACAGTCTCTACCTTTACCTCACAAACAAAGCAAGCAAACTCAACCTACTCCACCACCACAACGTACTTTTTCTCTACTCCGCATGACCAACTTCTTATCCTTCCACTCCATCTATGTCGCATGATCCATTGCATTTCTCCCATCATGTTAGACCTCATGATGTGTTTTTTTCCTTACTTGAAAAGCACCTAATTCACTTACCATCCAACCAGCATCATCCATAGCTTATTTGCTACGGCATCATCCATAGCCAAGCTACGGACATCGACATTACCAACCTTATGCTAATTATCATCACGTAAATGGCCATGGGGATAGTGATTGTCTTTCCCTTCATGATAGATTGCAATAATTAAAGGATAAGGGCATCATCTCATGATAGATTGCACGAGGCTACTCTGCCCGTTCATCTAGCGCCCTCAATCATTCCCCCACGATGATTCATTTGTGTTCTTACAATTCTTACATGACTATTGAGGATTTTTATCTAAGAACCTTTCATCATGTGCTATGTTGTTCATCTAGCACACTAAATCATTTCTGACACACTCTTGCTTTTTACAAAGTTCATTCTTGTTGATCATTAAGGGGTCTTAATTAAAATGAACCTAATCATCCATACGCTGGGGCATCACTAATTCCCCCATTTATCACACTAACATATTATGATTACATTACATTACCGTGATACACATTCCTCACAACACGTTAGTTCAGTCATCATACATCATCTCTTTTTATATTCATTCTACTAGCATCATTATACTAACTATGCATTACAACATTCCATTTAATTTCTTTGATAGCTCTTAACCATATATATGGCTCTGGGGTACATCCTGATCCATGCCAAACTGTCGTGATACTCTCTCCACCTAGAATAGTTTTTCCACTCCAGGAATCATTCCTCCAACCACATAGTCCTATGAATACATGTGACTCATTCGCATCATCGCCATCCTCCATAATCATGGTATGGCGTCCATGTAATGCCTCGGGCCTTATCATGTCTATCGATGCCTTGTAGGTATCTGTGTCCATCATACACCCATGAACATTAAACCACCTCCTCATGTATATATCTAGCCTAGCCCACTCTCCTCATGGACCTCCAACTGGCTCAACATTGGTATGTGCTCATAAGCCCATACGTGCAATAGTGTAGTGGCTCCTATCCCACCACCATGCTCATCATGAGTAAATCGATATAGATCTCTATATAGGTGGGCGAACACATACCACGTCCACACATATCAAGTACCTCATATCAAGTACCTCCCTCCTCTATATTTTGGCATATATCATGCATCTTATATAAGATTCCAACACTTTATCCCTCCACTATTATACATGAAGCAATCACAACTCCTATGAACTTTCGTAAGCACGGAACCACTGAACCGTAAGATAACATCCAGATTGATATGGGCCTCGAGGTACTCGAGTCTACATAAAATACCATCTAGCGACATGCATATGTCTCTCTATATCCTCCATGGCATGCCTTGTACTCTCTCTCAATGAAAAAGAATCGCAATATGCGATATACATCCTCTAAAGTAACAATCATCTCCCTCATAGGTAACCAAAACATGCATGTATCTACACACCACCTCTCGCATAGTGCAGTCAACATAGGCATATTGTGGGGCACATCCCCCATCTCGTGATATGTGTCACGAGCCGGCCACAGATCCATGACATCCCAATCCTC
This sequence comes from Taxus wallichiana var. yunnanensis, assembly GCA_018340775.1. NCBI lineage: Eukaryota > Viridiplantae > Streptophyta > Pinopsida > Cupressales > Taxaceae > Taxus > Taxus wallichiana. Next base: position 182,215,801 of record CM031238.1, on the reverse strand, counting down.
ATCTAACGGGCCCAATCCAAGCAACATACTCAAATGACAACCACCTGCGGAACTCCCTCAAGTGAATATCCCTCTGCATATCACAAAACAACAACAAACGTAATATTAGAACACTAAAAAATCAAAACACACTCGCTTATCACATCACTATACACTACAAATCTGATTTTCACCATTCTAGGCCACATACACACTTTCTAGACCAAGGCACCCGGATGTAGGGTGGGGCGCCCAAGAGTAGGACACTAGTGCCCATTTTTGGGCGCTCTACCCCAAGGATCACTAGTGCCCTCACCACTCTTGTCCAAGTCTCAAACGTTGAGAAAATTAAAAATCTCAAATTTGTAAAAAAATCAACAAATATGACTACTACACCATACATTTTTCGAAAAATAACACACTTACCAACTCTGTGGTCGTGTGTGACACTATGGTGGTCATTACCACCTCAAATCGGCTAGGACATGTTGCTCTCACTTACGGAATTTTCACTCACTTTCAGACTCAATCTCACAATTGTGTAAACAAAAAATGAAGTGACTAAACACTTTTTCACTTTACTACTTATAGTTACTTTTTCACCTACTTTACTATAGTCATTATTTCATGCTTATTCTCACAACTAATACACACTACATCATTTTTGTCATATCTTGAGTGTTTCTACTCTGATTTATACCTGTTTGCAACATTCTTTTTCTACTTACCACCGTAACATACACATTACCTATGCATTATCTCCCTTTGAATTTGTCTTCCATCCAATTCATACACATTTTTGGTGATTTCTAACTTTCTATCTATTTCGTGCTTACTTTCAGCTTAGCATTCGTTCTTCTCATCACTTCCCCTTTCAAAAGGGGAGCATATCATTGGGGTCATCTTATAATTCCCCTTACATTACCATGTGATTAATCAACACTACCAACTCATCATTTTCAAACATTTACTAATTCACCGCACGACATCTCACTATTAATTCCCCCTAATGACCTAATGGGGAAACAAATATACAATTTTTCTATGTAACATTTCATCACTTCCCCTAATGACCTAACTTGTGAATAGGTGTTAAAATCCCCTATGTGCGATATTTCACCGATTTCTATCGATTCCCCCTAATGACCTAACACGGGGCAGTGGTGTAAAATATCTCTACGAGTAATAAATAAAATCAAATCAATCAATCAACACATTCAAATTTCTAACAATTGAAATCATATCAATCAATCGTTATAATACAACACAATCGGCCTCCCAGATGACAAAACTTGGGAGTTACATGCGACCTACCAAATGACCTAACTTGGCATTTATATCCATTACTTTCCCAGGATGACCTAACTGGGAAGTTATTCTATCTATTTTACGTTTGCTACCAGATTACCTAACTTGGAATCCATCATACATTTCATGTTTGCTTCCAATGACCTAACTTGGAAGCCATCACATTATGGCGACACCCATGGAGTGGGGGCAAGATTTCCTTTCCTATACCACTCCTACATGGGTCAATTGTTTGATCAAAATTATTTAGATCCAAAAACCACAAATCTTTGATGTGATTCCATCTGCAATGACTAGATCTTGAGGATGTAGTTAGAGATTTGATAATAACACACTTTTCTCACTACACTCTTCCTCGACAACAAGACGCCCAAATCCTCCGTTCGATTATTTGTATACACCCGTGCGGGTCGAGAACTTATCACTCCCTACCCCATCTCATTGTCATTGCATGCATTTGAAATCATCAATCATCCAACATTACAATCATCACTCTTATTTAGTACACTTCATCACGACATTACGTTTCTCACTATGTTGCATGGATCAACATGTTGATCCATGGTTCGGTATGTTATATGGTTCTTTTAACATGCTTTTACTACCACATTTGTGTGTTCTACTGACAACACGGGCTTTTACTGAACTACTCTCAGTCGCATCTCTATCTACTTTATGTTACCAAGCTTTTTGCTCACCAACATAAAGTGGGGGAAAATGTAGTCACAAAATCACGCACTTACTATTACATTTATACCGCCAAATATGTTGTTTTATATATGGATATCGCATAAGAAAAGTATTCACTAATGACCTATCCCCTAGTCTTGTCGTCAGTTAGTTGGTCGTTATCGTCATTTGTCTTGCACATCGTCAAGTTGTTTACACAGTTTTGGTTGTCTCTCAGGGAGTCTTAGGTGTCGTTATTTGGTCATTTTTCGTCTCTAGTATTTGACTAAAGTTCTAGGGAAGAAGCGGGTGCCCATGGGCACCCCGGTCCTTGTTTTTAGGTGCCTTGGTCTCGGTAACACTTATGTCTAATTTAGAGTTTCAAGGTCGGTCTTTGTAATTTTCCCTCTCATTCCCCTAGGTACTAGTCGGCATGTTGGGTCATTAGTGTTGAAATTTGAGCAAGAGATCCCTATATAAACATAACATACCTACTATCTTATGGGCGGACTATCTACTATCAAGGGCTAGATATCTATTAAGGCAAGGGACTACATTTGGGCATCATTGCATCACACACACTACATAGGAAGGGTTGTATTCATTCTATTACATCCACCATTTGCATTTTACATCTAGTTATTGGCCCCTATCTCTACGTAATTGACGCTAGGGAACCCTAGGCATGTAAGCACACGTAACTACATTGGAGTGCTGGAATGTAGTGCAACGCTTAGTTGTAAGTCCACCATTGTGGAAGCTAAGGTTAGTCTAACCCCTTCATATGCATCTTTGTTTTTTAGGAATTTGATGCTTTGTATGGATTTTGCAAGTAGATCTTCATTACAGGGTTTATGGCGACATAAGCAAAGTTATTGTGACAACCATGCATGAGGGACTAAGACATTACGAAGATCTTGTGACACTTTCATATTCAAATCTTGAGTTGTTATGCAGACTGAGCTCCCATCTTTGCAGAATAGGGTGCCCATAGGTGCCCTAATCCTATTCAGTGCCACTGGTCCAGTTAAATCTCAATCTCTTTGCAATTTTTGGGTTGTACCATCATACTCTGCTCCATCTCGCACATCATCCTATTTAGTCCAAAATCACAATGAGGTAAGTTATTTTCAGGTTAGTACCTTATCTCTCTTATTTCAATTATTTCATTTCATATAAATATCAAATAAAATTAGTTAGCATCTACATTTCAGTTTACATTATTTATTCCATTGTTATACTATCTAGATTAACTCCTAAAGTCCATATTTTAGTTAATCATAAATATTGCAGCACGCGTCCTCCACATGTTTGTTCATATTAATGACTTAGAAGAAAAGAAGTAGAGCATTAAAAATAGAACCAAAATGTTGCACCTTCGTTATGAGAACATGTCTTGAATATAACATATGGGATGCATTCTCACATGAAATATGCACACTTATTGCAATTAAAGGAAACACGTGAAAGCAAACTAACTGTGTACATAAAATAAACTACCCTAGGAGGTTAAATAGCATCTATCCTAATGGCATACACCTTATTTGATTACAAACATGACCTTCACTAGTAGTAGGGTTTAAGCATACTCGAATTGAAGTGACACAGGTAAAATTCACCATTCAAGTCCTTGATTTATATGCCTTGATGGGAAAGATTGCATGTATTTCATAGGTATCCAACTAGTTTGTCTTCAATTTTCTTGGGTGTCATGCAAACTTTGAGTCATAAAGTAATACTTGCTCACCTACATCCAAAGTTTTGTTTCTAATTTATCATGCCATATTGTGTAGCTTGTTTTATCTAAGCCTTGGCTCGAGTCTAAGTATCCACTCTCCATTCATCCAGTGTATAAGTTTAGTAAGAAGCTTCATTATTGATACTTCATCATCCAAGTTTGCGATGTGTACTATCCTTAACAATAGAACCATGAATTCAATAGGTAGTACTTTTTTTTCGGACACTAATTGGAAAGGTGTTGTTTTATTCAATTATTTGTATTTTTTCGTGTATACCCATAAAGCTGTTGAAACCTTATCATCCCATCCTTAGCGCCCAATATCATAAATTTTAGTCAAGATGTTGTTTAATATCTTATTGAGAACCTTGGCCATTCCATTGTCTTGTGGATAGTAGGGAGTTATCTTATGGTGCAAAATAATGAATTCCGATAAAACAATATATGTAATGTCTCATTAAGGAAATATGTTCCCTATCACCTTTGACGTTTAGTGAATACCCATACCTATTTATAATATTCTCCCGATAAACCTTGAGGCGGTTATTCTTTTGTACATTATTTTATCGGAGCACCTCGAGCCATCTTGTCGAATAATGTTTTTGATAATGTAAAGACGTTTGAGTTCTTTGCATGGTCGATTTATTGTCCTACAAAGTCATGGCATGTTTCTCAAAAGGTTCATGTCTGTGACCATTGGATGCAAATGCATTGCATCTCTTTTATTAGGTTTTCCAATGCATTGAAAAATATCACATGTGCACACATACTCTTTTGCGTTATGAAAAATGTTTTCCACCATAACCTACTTCTTTGCCCGAAATCTTGCACTTGATTCACGAAAAGTGTCTACATGTTATTCCGTCATGTGCTTCTTGCATGATATTTACTTTTGCTCATGCTCATTCACAATGCATTAGTACTTCATCTCGTCCCATTTTGTGGAGTGTGCCAATAATTATCTAATATGGTGCAACCTTGACAAAAATTTGATTCTTCTATTACATACTTCAATTAGCGGCATAATTCCTTTTTAGAAACAACATGTATAATTTAGTTCTTTTGGTATGCTTGTGATTTGTAACAATTATGCATCATGCATTATGTCTTGATAGTTTCATCCTCTCCTCCAATTTTAATGTGCAAAATGTAGGACTTATCCAAAGAATGTATAAGAATTTAAGGGACATAGAAAATTTGGTCTAGTTCTTTTGGTATGCTTGTGATTTGTAACAATTATGCATCATGCATTATGTCTTCAATAGTTTCATCCTCTCCTCCAATTTTAATGTGTAAAATGTAGGACTTATCCAAAGAATGTATAAGAATTTAAGGGACATAGAAAAATTGGTCTTCTTATTATTTTGTATGATTGAATATGTTGCACATCTTATAAATTATTATGATTTCACGTCTATTAAATAACACTACTCTATATAACATTATCCTTCTCTATCATAATTCTTTAATGACAATTAATACAATAACTCGTGAATTAAATTTTGATATAAGAGCATTTTCCCATAAAACATTAATAGAAAATTGCACCATACAATATGTGAGTTTTTATGTTCCCTTTTATTATTTAAAAAATTAAAATGAATGAATAAAGTATTTTTAATCTAACTTGGATCTTGCGAATGGAAACGACATGTTTTTAAGTTGTCATTTTCTAAGGAACTTTACAAAATCTAAATTTAATCATAGAAACATCATTAATTTATCTTAAAAATACAAGTGAGGTTATGTTAAATTTAGAGGTAGCTACTTAAAATAAACAAACAAACGCGAAGGGGAAGTAGTATCTTTAATAAACCTTGTAGCATTGTAGTAATAAATTAGTGCATTTAACAACTAGACTTGTTTTAGTATATGTTGAATGATCCACCTTAACAATGATATATGAAGAATGAAACATAATTCTATTTTTTTATAAATTATTTATTTGATCGGTTTATTTTTAAACAAATATTTATTCAATATGTTAAATATATAATTAATGAATGTTATTTCTTTATTTTTTGAATATTATTATTTTGTTCAACTCTATTCAAATGTTGATTATAAAATTTATTGTTGTGATATTTATCATTTAAAATAATTAAATATAAGGAATAAATGTGTTAATGACAATTATGGAGGGCAAACATTTAATGTTTGTACATGATCTACTCCATTTAATATTACAAGCCAACTCTCATTAATAAAGTATCAATAGAAGTACTCCATATAAACATAATTATTGGTGCTTTAACAAAATAATTGAACATATATTTCAAAATGTGTAGTAGCATAGTAAAATATTAAAATATACTTTTAAAAAATTTACATCTTCTTCAAAATATTATATCCTTACAACATCACCTTTCACCTACAAGCGCTAAACCCAATTCCCAAAACCAACTTTACATAAACATGTAATCACAAGTACTATATACTCTCTAGATTTGGAGTACATCAACTCCCATAGGTGCATCTACTTCATTTCCTTTTGATCGTACTTTGATTTTCATGAATTATGTACCTTAAAATTTAAAATTATACTTGTAAACCTCACCATAATACCAATAAACATAATCAATGAGAATTTGAAATGTAAATTTTCCTAGGGACATGACTAACCAAATAATTTAATCCATTCCAACACATGAAATCCAATAGATGCAAGTCCACATATCATAAAACAATTATCTATAAAGAAACATCTCAATTAGGGTAATTATTGAATTTCATTATCAATTATTAGGATTTGAAGATAAAGTTATGTAGAGAAAGATTCATAATCTACTATTGTGGGTAAACTCCAATCAATTGTTGCGGTCTTTGATCTTTTTATCACGATTTTTGAATCTTGCAACTCTTTCCACTTTAATAGTTTCAACTTATAAATCGCATTGTATGCGCTATAATCTATAACCTAAAACTATTAAAGTTATCATATTCATTTAGAAACTTGTAAAGTGAAAAGAAATAATCTAAAAGAAACATTTTGCACTACAAGCTCTATAATGTTATAATATTGTAAATACAGTTTAGGGCTTACTTAAAATGATATAAAATATTAGAAATTATGTAATGCTAAAATTTTATACTCTTTTTCAATCTCATTTATTACTAGTTCATTTTGGAGGTGTTGTTGGCTCTTTTAGTTTGCATGATTAAAACTCTTGCAACTTTCTACTTTAGTAGTTTTAGCTTATAAAGCCCGGTGCTTACATTAGGATATATATGTTGAAACTACTAAAGTGGAAAAAAGATCGTCTAATATAAACATTTTGCACTCGAATGTAAAAGATGAAGTTAGTAAATTGGCAAGAAATTATTTAATTTCAATCATGAATGAGAAGAATATTACATTACATGAGAAACTCAAATAAAAATGGACCCGCTTATAATATTTTATTTTAATTGTCCAACTCTTTCCATTTTCAGCCTATTGATCCCAAACATGTCTCTCTATAAATTTTGATTAAGGATAAAGTTATAAGATTTATATTGTCTTTCCATTATTTCCTTTTTACTAGTTTATGTTTATAAATATCAATGTCTGAAGGATGTTTTTGTCAAATGAAAAGATATTTGATTTTTGGAACATTCTAATAAAAAAATTAGAATGTTACAAAAAAATAGAAATAAAAAATATATTTGACACCTAAAAATTGAAAAACAAGGCATTTAAAACATTTAAGCACCTTAAATGTTGCATGTAGCATTCATTGTTGTTGTGATTGCAAACTATCCACCTTTTTCACCGATAATTGTGAAGTGAATTCCTTTACATGCCATTTCAATATTGTTCTACCTACTTTTTTAATCGAATTTCATTTCATTCTTAATTGATGTTGGTTCATTTTAAAATAAATGGGGCATATTTAAGTTGCATGATACAAATAAAGTGTTTGAAATGAGGTTTGTTATCTCAAGGATAAAACCCACAAGTGTGAAGTGAATGCCTTGTCATTCCATTTCAATATTGCAATATTTGAATATGTTATATTAACTTGAATTTTGCAACTCTTTCCACTTTACTAGTTTCTACTTATAAGTCCCGATCAGGATGTTTTCTTCCTATTCTAATTGAGGAGTAATGGTTATTTCATGTCCATTCTTTATATAGTTAACCTCAAACGTATGCATTGCATAAGATTTGAAGTGAACATTCTTGCATAGCTTGTCCGTAAGCTTATACATTGCATAAACTTTGAAGTGTGCACATTTTGCTAGCCATGAATGAATTAAAGACCCACATACCAATTTTCCAATTGAAGGATGAGGAACAAAAAGGAAACAACATAATTTTTATGGAGAAAGCCTTGTGCAATAATACAAAACATATGGGTGAAGTTAGATTATATCAAAGATGATGAAGTTGTTGAAGAGGATATGTGTGCTAATAAAATATAAAATCAACCAACTATCAAAGTGAGAGGAACTTTTGCTTTGCCAAAAAAAGTCTTCTACGGTACATGATGATCCAAGGTTGACATGAGTAGTGTTATGATGTAGAGGATAATGGGTACCCCATAAAAATTGTAGCATATAAGTAGGGTATGAAAGCAAGCACTTTGTACAATTTTTGAAAAGGGGTTACATCAACAAATACAAGGGCCACCCACTATTTTATCGAAAAAGAGGATTCGAGCTCAAACAATTGGCCAAGGACTTAGTTGACATGGTCCATGGGCTTGACATGTCACATTTGAAATTGTAGGTTGTTCATATTTTCAAAACTAGGGCTAACCCTTTAATAGATAGGGTTCTTGACAAGTCATGGTGGATAGGGTTTAAAAAGAGGCATCCTAATTTTTAATCATAACAACAAATGGAGTGGATAGAGATAGGGTTATAATGCTTAGGCACTTTATAGTTGGTTTTTAATGAGAATGTGAGAAATGTGTATGAACTAAACCAATATGGGCCTCACAAAATATGGAATTGTGATGAGACAAGACTACAAGTTAGAAGGAATTGTGGAATATGATTCACTTCCAAAAAATGGTCAAGGAATATGTTCCACATAATATCTAAGAGAAAATAATGGATCACAATCTTAGCACGTGTCAACGCAATTAGACAGAGTATCCTAGGATTCTACCTATTCAAAGTAAAAGGTAATCGTAAAACTTTTTAGGGTGTGAACCAAGTGCATGCATGGATGGCTAAAGATTTATTTATGAATTTGATGCATCATTTCACCAAATTTATACTAGGTGGAGATTTACCTACAAATCAACATCTTCACAAATTTGAAGGTCATGGCAACCATATTGTACTACTAGTCATTGAAGAGGCGGGGGCTTTAGGGGTCGACCTTCTTACATTATCAAGCACACAATATCCATTGGATGTAATAAAATCATGGTTCAATAAACATAGTGGTCTAAATGTTAGCAAAAATAATTGTACACTTTAGATAGTTTGGCATTAAAGAGCACGCTAACTCTCGACAATATTAAATATATTTTTATAAGGACATGTATATGCCTTCTTAACCTTAAAGCACTATCCAATGACATTATTCAAGTCGAAATTCATGTAAAATAAGATGAATTTATCTCTACTGAAAATATCATGAGGTTGGCAAGCTTTAATGACAAAGAAATTCAAGTTTGTTATAACATTGACACAATACGTTTTGGAGCAAAGGAAAGAAACAATTGTTATTTAGGGAAATGAATGGGTAATAAATACAGTATATTTTCCCGGCCAAGTATTAAATAATATCCCTGAAATGAATTGGCACGCTAACTACAAAACTTTATTTTAGGGTGTGAACCAAGTGCATGCATGGATGGCTAAAGATTTATTTATGAATTTGATGTATCATTTCACTAAATCTATACTAGGTGGAGATTTACCTACAAATCAACATCTTCTCAAATTTGATGGTCATGGCAACCATATTGTACTATTAGTCATTGAATAGGTAGGGGCTTTAAGGATTGACCTTCTTACATTATCGCACACAATATCCATAAATTGTATCCATTGGATGTAATAAAACCATGGATCAATAAACATAGTGGTCTAAATGTTAACAAAAATAATTGTACACTTTAGATAGTTTGGCATTCAAGAGCACGCTAACTCTTGACAATATTAAATTTAGTTTTATAAGGACGTGTATATGGCTTCTTAACCTTAAAGAACTATCCAATTACATTATTCTAAGTCAAAAATTCATGTAAAATAAGATGAATTTATCGCTACTAAAAATATCATGAGGTTGGAAAGCTTTAATGACAAAGAAATTCAAGTTGTTATAACATTGACACAATAAGTTTTAAAGAAAAGGAAAGAAACAAATGTTATTTAGGGAAATGAATGAGTAGTAAATACGGTAGATTTTCGCAGCCAAGTATTAAATAATATCCATGAAACTCATGAATGTTAGACTCAATAAGCACCAACAATTGAAGATACATTGACTAACCCTTCAAATAAATGGGATGCATCTTTTTCTTTCAACAAAAAAGTTTGAGTCTTCCTACCCAAATAAACCCCCTAGATTGGGTAAAGGAGACTATAACGAACCTTGGCCTTAATTTTTATTCCAGGAAAGCATATGTATCAATATCAATGCCATCACCACCTCCTCTCTCACTAGTATTCCAAGATAGTTATTATGAATATTTGGGTGCAAATGAGGATGTAGTACCTGACATAGATGATAATACAAATTACAGTCAAACATAAATGAAAAAAAATCATCATAATTGTCATCTTTTCTTAAATTATAAATTGAAAGAGTTGTTAAAATATCATGAAATAATTCACTCAAGTTGGCAAGACATTCCCAAATTCTCACATTTGATGAGTATAGGAAAACACTTGTAGATCAAGAGACCTATTGGAAGGATATTAAAGAAAATAAGGCAAGGAAGAGAGAACAAATTGAAGAGAGGAGACCCTCAAGAACATTGAGAAGGAAAGAAAGGAACAACTAAAGTTTGAAAATGAAATTAGAAGGTAGAGGAAGGAGCGAGAAAATATTTTGCAAAGGAAATAAAGGGATCAAAAGAAGGAGCATTGTATAGGGAATGAGAATTTGAGAATGTCTGAAAGGAATTGAAGAGGAAAATACATTTAAGCAACGAAATGAACCCACTACCCAAAAAACGTCATATTTTAAGAGGCATGGTAAACATCCTTATCCTAATTACTTCCTATACATGTAATATTCCTTGTGGGAGTCCTCCTTCAATAAACATGGTATAAAATTCCAGCAATAAACAACCACTTTCAAATTAAATTTCTTCCAATGAAAATCCAAATTCTTCAAATGCGGGGATCAAGTCCAATGTTCATTATTTCTACCTTGGATGCTATAGATTTATGTTCTAAGATTTATTTAATGTTATAAGGTATATTTTGTGGTCACACATACAATGTTAAAAACATAAATTAAATGGTTTTGCAGTTGAAAGAATACAACTATGTAATGTAATGTAATGTGCTCAATAAGTATTTATTGTAGTGTATGGAACAACTCAAAAAAATATATATTGTATGTGTTTACACATTTTTAGTAGATTGAACAAGAAAAATTGATAATGCAATGTTTATGTTTCATTACAACAATCTTTCTTAACAAGTGTAGAACTTTAAATTTAACTAAAGCCCAACACATGACACAATATAAAGAAAGGGGTGATATTATGGGTCATAGACTTAATGAGGTTAAACAGATCTCTCATGAAAGTTGTTTCCACCATGTTCTTCATTCTCCAAAATCAGCCATTTTCATATTTGTGCACATTCAAACACTACTCTACTCATCACTCTACTCTAGAACATATACAAAAATCATATTCAATTATAATCTAATAAGTAAAACTAGAAAGAGTTGCATGATTCAAATACAATGTTAGAATTGGGATCTATAAGCTAAAAATGGGATATATAAGATGAAATTTGAAAGAGATGCATGACTGAAATAAAATGTTAGAAATGAGATCTATTTTTATATAACGAAACATCCTTACACTTTGGGATCTATAAGCATCAACTAGTAAAGTGTGAGGATTTACATGATATTATAAATAGAATAATGTATTCCTCAATTAGAAATGCTACGAGAGACATTGAGAACTAAAGATGAAAATTACAAGAGTTGCATGGTTAAAATAAAATGTTAGAAGTGAGGTTTGTTTTCATTTATTTTTTCTCATGAAATGTAATATACTTCTCATTCATCATTAAAATTAGATAATCTCTTATCGGTTTACCAATTTCAGTTTTACATTCAATTGTAATTTTTTTCTATTATATGATCTCTTTCCAATTTAATAGTTTTAACTTATAGATCCCTTTTAGATGATCTCTTTTCACTTTAGTAGTTTTAACTTATATATGTCGGTCTGAAGCACTCGGCTTTATAAGTTGAAACTACTAAAGTGGAAAGATTTTAGAACAGTGAACTCAAAAGAATTGGCAACACCTCTAAAATGAACCAACAACAAATAAGAATGAAAAGAAATTAGATGCAAATAAGGTAAAGCAATACTTTGAAATGGCAAAACAAGATATCTTCTTAACATATGTGGGTTTTATCCTTGAGATAACATACCACATTTCAAACATTTTTATCCAATCATGCAACTCAAATATGACCCCAATATTCTAGAAAATATTAAACCCTAATCATTATTTACAATGTTATATAATTATACATCTTCTAGTGTTAAATGTTTTATTGGATAATCTCTTTCCACCTTAAAAGTTTCTAAATTTCTAGGAGATAAAAAAACCATTACTCCTCAATTGAAATAGGTACAAAAACATTGTTGCATTTAAATATCTTATAATTGTGTAACTCAAAAGAACTAACACCTTCAAAATGAACCAACATCAAATAAGATTGAAAAGAAATTTGGTACAACTAAGCCATAGTAATATTGAAATAGTTTGTTAAGGTAGTTGCTTCACACTCATCATGTAAGAAAGGTGGGCAATTAAAAATAGTGGTGGCATTAAACATTTATGAGTTTTATCTTTGCGATAATAGTCCCCATTTCAAACATTTTATTTTAATCATGCAACTCAAGTATGTCCCCATTATTTCATAAAACCATAATACTTTACAATAACCCAACAAAGAAATTTGATGTATGGGTCTTTAATTCATTCCTAGTTAGTGAAATGGGCACACTCCAAAGTTTTTGCAATGTATAAGCTCAAAGGCAAGTAATGCAATAATGGACACAAAATAGTGATCACCCCTTAATTAGAACAGGGACAAAAACATCCCCGCATTGGGATCTATAGGCATAAACCAGCTATGCGAAAATAATTGCAAGATTCAAGTTAATATAACATATTCAAAGATTGCATTAATAAAATGGAATGACTATGAATTTACTTCACACTTTTGGGTTTTATCCCTGAGATAACATGTCTCATTTCAAACACTTTATTACGGTCATGCAACTCAAATATGCCCCTAGTATTCCAAAAAAGTGAGCAAAGATTGTAATAACCCTAAACAAATACATAAACAAGCAAATAAAAAAGAACTCTCATGTGCAAAACAAAGCATTTACATGTTGTGATGGTGTGAAAACACATTGTTTACATACAACGTGTGACAACATTCCCTCCATATCAATGTTCACGATGGGAGAAAGTAACATCACCTCAGTAACAAATTCACAGAACCTGTAGAATGAATCAACTTTGGAAAAGAATTAAATGAAAGTTGATGCAAATGAATAGGAAAACAATATTGAAATGGTGTGTTAAGGAATTCACTTCACAATTATCGGTGAAAGAAGGTGGACAATTTACGGTGGCATAAACATTAAATTTGTTGCTGCAACATTTAAGGTGCTTAATTGTTTTAAATGCATTATTTTTCACTTTTTTGGCACCGTTTTTTGTGATTTTATTTACAAGTAAATGTTATTTTGGTCACAACTATTGGTACAAGTAGGAAAAATGAAGAGTTCGTAAGAAAACACGTTTTATCATTATACGTGTTATTTGAAAGTCATAACAAGTACCTCTATAGAATGATGATTTGACAAACTATGTGAATATGCAATTTTAAGGAAAAAAATTTGAGTGGTGTTATATGCCTCTAAAGTATCAATTACTAGTCCCTTCCCTATTAGAAAATAGAACTTGTGGCAACATGTTCATATTATCAATGTAATTGTTTTTTTCTTAATGTTTTTTCATGCAATAATGAATAGATGTTTTTCAAATTTTAAAAATTCTTCCACAATCTTTTCAATTTAATTTTGTTTTTAATAAAACATTTATTATGTATTGAATTAGCGTTGTAAGGATTTGAATTTTTAGCTAATTTTTATCATTCTTACAATTTTAAATATACTTTTAGTTTGGTTATTATGTATCTATGATTATATGTTTAATTATTTATGCATATTACGTATGTTTCTTTTGTAATTTATTGTTGAATGATTTTAATTATAATGTCAATTTCTTCAATTTTAATAAATAATAATTTGTTTTAAATGGTTGAGAGAATTGTTTCAAACAAATCATAATAATAGTTTAATTGAATGTTTTAAATTGAAATTATAATGAAACAAGCATTAAATTTTGATGTAAAAATTATTCGTATTCAATTAATAACAATTTGAAAAAGACGCTCACTTATAAATTTGTTTTTTATTAGCATGTATTTGTCATAATAAATTTTATTATTAATACGTTTATATATATAAAGATATCAATCTTAAAATGTCTATCTTAAATTTTAAAAATATTTTAAATTTTATTTAAATCTCCTTTCTCGATTGACAAATTCAAGCCTATTAATAACATGTATTGATTGGGACATTGATTTCCCATGAGATAAATCTTTATGTGAAGGCCATGGTCTCTTTGATCAAAGATGGTATTAATATGTGTGGTCAAACTCCATGTGTAGTTTTATTATATTTTTCAACTACTTTATGTAATTTTTAAATAGATTCACTTATTTGTTAAATAAAAGAATATTTTTGTTTAATACAATCGCTAAAAAAAATGGAGTGATATTTATCTATTGTTTTCCCATACAAATAATGAAAAACTAAATGACATGTATTAGAAATATATGGATTTACTCATAATCAAATATTATAAATTAGAGTAATAAAAAAATAGGGTTCAAGTTTATTTTGTTTTTGGGAACGAGTGAAAGATAATTGTCTAATTTTGAACATTCAAATAAGAGTTTTTATAATACATAAAAAAATTTTAAAAGCTTGCAATGACCATAAAAGCTTGTGCAAAACATAGTAATGACAAGGAAATGGTTTAGAATTCAAAAAATTTGACAACTAGTTTCAATTGTTTTTACTTATAGAAACATCACTCAATTTTTTAAAACTTTATTTTGATAATTGGAAATTCAATTTTCTTCTTGCCTTATAAAAAGAGCGGTTTATTTCAAAGATGTGTTCCAATTAGCTTATTCGTATCAGATTGCATTATTTAATATAAAATCAAAGACAACATACCAACTATATGTGATTTGTAAACTCTCTACTTTGGAATCGTTAGAATCATAATTAAACGTTGATGTTCTACTTTCGATTTAGAAAATGACATATATAGCTAGTGAATGAAATTGCTTATGCTTAGAATCAACAATTGCAGGAAAGGAAAGAATGCAAGCTCATGAACACCAACAATTTATATCTTGAAAACCTCGAGAGAAGGGAAACTAGTCGGGAAGGGCAAAACGCTCTTTCTTCCCGCTTTTTATTGGCCAACTCAAATAAGAAGTACAAAATTTACAATAAGTATGAAAGAGAAGTAGATAATATCTCACTCTTCCTCCCAATTACTTACTTGCTCTACCACAAAACTCCTTTCTTGTACAAAACAATTCAAGCACTAAGAATTCCTTACTCACTTGCTTTCATGCTTCCATGATCAAAACTCTCCTTCCTACATGTATTTCTAGTCTTTCTCATGTCCTCCCATGCACTAGAGGATGGGAAAGGTCATGGAGGAGAAGAGACATAGACATCCTTTCCAATTATGGGACTGTTCGTTTCAAATTTTATTTTCTGTTCGAAAGTGTTAGGATCGCCGCCTAATGTAGACCGATGGTCACAGGACCACCGCCCTAGGCGGGCGGCATTATAGGGCTCGCCACCCTAGTCGGGCAGCTTTTGTATCCACCACTTTGCACAAAGCAAAGCAATTTTGTTAACATAAAGACATAACATTGGTTTCTTCATTTTCCTTCTCTATTGCTAGCTGATCTGATGAAGTAGAGTCATTTTGGATACCTATGGATCACACCTCCCCTACTTAGGAGGCTTTTGGTCCCACAAAACCTTAGTGGGGGAAGTAGATTAGGAAATAATCCCCTCACTTGCTCCTTCGAGTACCACCAGGCCTGCCTTGGTGTCTTCCCTTTCAATCCAACCTACCAAGACTCCCGGACCTCTTCTAGTCTCCTTGACCATTTGCTACAGCACTACATCCTCCTCCAATTCACCTCGTGAGTCCAAGATGCAATCCTCGATGGAAGGTAATAATTGTAGTTCTTCATCTTTATCTAGCATGGATGGCTCATATAGGTGAGAGTTCTCACGATTTACTACTAATTACATCCTCATAATCATGCGACAAATCAAGTCGAAATGGCATTTTCTCCAACCTGCTCCAATATGGTGAAGGGTTCATATCGTAGTGGCTTGAGCTTCTGTGCTTGACCTTGTAGTCTCTCCTTGCTCAAGTAAATCCAAACTCTATCTCCAACATGAAGCTTATGCTCTCCTCTATTGATCGTACCTAGTGTGTACTTGGCTTAGGATTTCTCTAACTATTCTTTGACTTTGAGATGGATTTGTCGGATCCTCTTAATGAATTTGTTTTCTCTAGTCACCTTTGTGTCTCATGTCTCCTCCTCATCATGTTGCCCAACTGCTATGTCCAGAGATTTGTAGGTAGATATCTCAAGCATTCTTCAAATGGTGACTTCATAGTGGATGTGTGTATTGCCCGGTTATAGGAATGTTGAATGTAGGCTAAGGACTCATCCCAAGTCCTTGGGTATTTATTATTATACCCTCTGATCAACTGTACCAAATTCATATTCACTACCTTTTTGTATCCATCTCATCGTGGATGGAAATTCGTGCCCCTCTGTAACCTAGTATCCATCTTGTCCCGAAATTAGTCCAAAACTTCCCCGAGAACCCAAAATCCCTAGCGAAGAAACAATAGACTTTAGCAAGCCAAAATGCACCCATACATTAGCAAAGAAAATATATGTTTCCTCATGTGCTTTTAATGTCTTCTTACATGCCATAAGAATACACATCTCACTGAATCTATCAACAACAACATATAGATAGTCATATCCATGTTTAGACATAGGTAATCCTCCTACAAATTCCATAGAAATGTCCTCCCACGAACGAGTAGTACTTGGAAAAGGCATATACAAACCATATTTCCTAGTCTTTTGCTTTTTGGTACAACAAAGTTTACATCCACATATAAATTTTGATACTTCTTCTTGCATATTGGGCCAATACATGTACCTTTGCAAGTGGGCTAGGGTCTTACCAACACCGAAATGTCCCACTACTTTCGAGGTATGTGCTTCCCTCATCAATAGAAGTCTTTCTTCTTTAGGCACACAAAGCTTCCCCCATCGGTAGAGTAGCCCGTCCTTAAGATAACAATCTTCAATCCCCATCCTTTCAACCCCTTGGGACTACAACTATTGAAATGTCACCCAAAAGTCTCTGTCTTGGGCATATGCCTCTCCATAAGCTTCCTTCATGAAGGGCTCGATCTAAGAGATAATGGCCAAGTAGGAGAACTTCTCCTATGTAGGCGGCCTAGAAAACATGTCTTGCCACCAAGTTTGTACTACCCTTCTTGTATTTGATCACCAAATGAAATTGTTGAAGGAACCCCATCCATTTGTAGTGCCTTTCATGTTGCAATTTAGATTGTGCTTGCAAATACTAGAGAGGTTTGTGGTCAATGTGCACAATAGTTTCTTTACCCAACAAATAATGCTTCCATTTTTAATTTCCTGAATTAGTGCATACATTTCCTTATCATATAATGAATATCCTTTAACTCACAAGTAAAAGTTTCATAATGATAGCATATGGGTTTACCTCCCTAGAAGCAACATTACGCCCATAGCATAATCACTGGCATATGTCTCTACTTCAAAGGGATGCTTGCAAATTAGGAAGAGCAAGTATTGGAGCATGACTAATCTTGTATTTTAATAACTCAAAGGATTTGTCTTGTTCCTTACCCTAGTCAAAATTCTCACTCTTTGTTGACACTATATGTAGAGGTGTTGTAATCACAGAGAAGCCCGTAATGAACTTCCGCATGTACTATATTGTTCCCACAAAACTCCTAGTCATTGTGGTTCCTATTGCAGTCTTGCCAATTGGTAATGGCTTCCACCTTCTTTGGATCCACTCGTAGCTCTCCTCCTCCAACCACGTGCCAAAGATAGACAAGTGATTGTTTAGCAAATTCACATTTCTTCATATTACAAAGCAATTGTTTCTCCTTGAGAACTTGCAAGACTTGCTGTAAATGAGTTAGATGTTCCTCCCACGTGATACTAAAAATCAATATTTCATCTAGATAAACAATGACACTGAATCTATGAAATCCCGCAATACATCATTCATCAATCTCGTAAATGTAGCGGGTGCATTGCATAAACCAAATGGAAGTACTAACCACTCATACAAACCTTATTTTTTCTTAAAGGCAGTCTTCCATATATCCTCCTCCCTCGTTCTAACTTGGTGATAACCTAACTTGAGGTCCAACTTCGTGAAGAATTTAGCATGTCAAGCTGGTCCAAGAGATCATCTATGTGGGGAAGTGGATATATGTTCTTTATGGTGATCTTTTTCAAAGCATGGTAGTCGATGCACATTCTCCAAGAACCATCCTTCTTTAGCACCATCACAATAGGCGAACCACATGGTGAGGTGCTCGGTCATATCAGCCCCTGGTCTACCAGCCTTCGGAGTTGTTTCTCTACTTCAAGATCTCCAAAGAAGGATTGCCTATGTAGCCCGATGTTCTGTAGAGGGGACTCTGGCAACAGTTGAATCTCATGCTCTACTTCCTGTTTTGGTGGTAACCTACTAGGAGCCTAAAAATCCGAATAATACTATCCAAATCATGTATTCCCTAGTTAGAAATCTCTCAAACTTCTAGCCCATCTTGTTTATCTTTTAACAAAATTAAACAAAATTGATTATGATTTACACGAATAAGGTGTTTGCGTGGTTAGCACTCACCATAGTAACTCGTGTCTTACGCTGGTGTGCCCGGATGTTGTAGTTGATCCCATCCTTGACCCATCTATATCATTTTTCCCTTCTCATAAATATAACATCCCTAATATACAAGGACTCCTGAAAACAACATCAAAAGCATCAAGTGGAATAACATTAGCTTCCAATACATCAATATACTGGGAATTTATCCCAAACTTGACCTTACATCTTTTTGTTACCTGAATTTCAACACCCTTCTTCACCCAACCCAAAGGATAAGGGTGTGGATGCTCGTAAGTCTCAAGACCAAGCTTCTTTACAACTACTTCGAAATCAAGTTAGACTTGAGAACCGGTATCAACCAAAGCATTTACCTTAGTTCTCTTGATCTAGAATAGTCTACTCATCTCCTCTTCTGGCTATCCATGTTGGTGGTCGTGCATCCAAGCCTCTCGTCTACATTAGAGTCATCTTCGATTTCCACCTCCCCTTTTGTCTTTATAGCTGTCATGGACTTCTTTGAGTCCTTGGTTTGGTTCTTCGGATGTAACTCCAGATGCAACTTCCAACATGTAGCATCAATATGACCATTGATATCACAGTTCTTGCAAAATTTATTGGGATCTTTACAAGTACTTTAAGTAGTGACAGCTTATTTACCTTTCCCTTTCCACTTACCTTTGTTACTTGTTTGCCCATGTTCTTTCTTCTACTGATTTTTGATTGCTTTGCCCTTGGATGTGCTTCTTATTGCTTCTTTTCATCATCTATATAGTATGCCTACACACACGCCTCGTTGAGATCTTTGGGCTTCGTGGAGATGACTTTTCTTCGAAGGTGAGTGTGAAGTCCTCCCAAGTACTTAGTCAGAATATCCTCATCCTCCAAGTCCATGTTCAGCAACATGGCCTGCCTCCGAAACTCCGTAGTATAGTCTTGCACACTTTGACCACTACCTTGTCTAAACTAGTGCCATTTAATCATTTGGTCACCTTGTGGCTAATAGGATAGAAGTTAGCTCTAAGTAATTATTTAAATTCTTGCCAAGATTTTACAATATGACATTTCTTCTTTTCACAAGTGGCTAGATGGGTTTCCACCAAACTAGAGCGTGTCCCTCCATTTTGAGATGTGTAAAGGTGATCCTCTATGCCTCAGTGACATTATGGATGCTAAAGTAGACTTCTAATTGTTTTAGCCATTTATCAAGCAACTCTACATCTACTTGTCCTTCAAAGCTTTAACTTCAACTTTCGTCTCAACTTTAAAGGGCGCATGATCATATTTTGCCTTTTCTCTTGCATTTGAAGTCTCGTCTTCAGCTCTTCCCCATATTCTTCCTCACAGTGGCTCCTCCTTATGCCAAAATTTTTGGCTAAGCCTCGAACCACTAATTCCATGGAGTCTTTCTTAACAAAAGTCGTCTTCTACAAATCTGTAAGTTCTTCTTGTCTTCTAAACATCCTATCCATCATGGTCTCCAGCATCTCGATTCTACGGACCAAGTTCTCTTCCTCCATTTGTCCTCTGAATTCTATGTTTCCACTTCCTTGTAGAAATATCTGGATTGCAAGGTAAAGCCTCTTCGCCTTTGGATCTCATCACTATCATACAAATCCAAGAATGAATACCACATTCCTAGATACTTGTTAGCTCTGATACCAAAATGATATGTAAACTCTCTACTTTGGAATCGTTCACAGAATCACAATTAAACGTTGTTGTTCTACTTTTGATTTAGAAAATGACAGATATAGCTAGTGAATGAATTTTCTTATGCTTAGAATCAACAATTGTAGGAAAGGAAAGAATGTAAGCTCATGAACACCAAAAAAATTTATCTTGAAAACCTCCAGAGGAGGAAAAACAATCGGGAAGGGAAAACGCTCTTTCTTCCAACTTTTTATTGGCCAATTCAAATAAGAAGTACATAATTTACAATAAGTATGAAATAGAAGTAGATAATATTTCACTCTTCCTCCCAATTACTTGTTTACTCTCGCCACAAACTCCTTTCTTCTACAAACACAATTCCAGCACTAATAATTCCTTGCTCACTTGCTTTCATGCTTCCATGATCAAAACTCTCCTTCCTACATGTATTTATAGTATTTCTCATGTCCTCTCGTGCATTGAGGATGGGAAAGGTCATGGAGGAGAAGAGACACGAACATTGCCTTTCACAATTCTAGGACTGCTCGTTCCAAATTTTATTTTCTGTCTCGAAAGTGTCATGACCACCGCCCTAGTTGGGTAGTAGTTTTATAACCATCGCTCTGCATAAAGCGGTGGTTCTATTAACATAAAGAAAAACCTTTGTTTCTTCATTTTCCTTCTTCTGTTGTTGGTGATCTAATGAAGTAGACTCATTTTGGATCCCTATGGATCAATATGTGATTATTCCTTAGCCGACAAACGATATAATGCAATGTGTGATACAGAGCATCACTCCATGTATATGAATAAGTCATGAAGACATCAATTTTGGCTTGCAGGTGTGGTTATAGGTTCTAGGGGTTAATTGAAATCATTTAGAGGTATTAACTTGTATTTAGGTTCTTCAAAATTCAAATGGAGCATTTCCCTCCAAAATGTAAAATTTGAATGTGAAGGCCATTTTTGGCTTATTATTGTTGTTTTCATGAATTCTTGGAGCTTGTAACCTAGTAAAAGGATGAAAAGAGTTTGTAAATGTGTGTCTTAGGTCCTCTTACGGAGTAGAAGTCATAATGTGAGTTAGAAATCAAGGACTTGATCTTTAGCTAAGGAACTCGTGTTAAGACTAAGGATACTCACATGACCAATGGGTCTAAAGACTAAAACTCAGTTAGAAACTGAAGGGATGATTATAAATTGTAAAAGGTAATCAATTTCTCCATTCCCATTCGAATGAGAATCAATGTGAAGCTTCAAGAAAGTGTTGGTGTATTGTTTCTTGTATGTTTATACTTTGTGTGATTGTTTGAACAATTCTTTTCATGATGATTGATTGGAACCTTATGCATGTGTTGGACGAGCTTTAAGATTGGTATGAAGTTCATCTTTGTTTATTTTGCATGGTTTTGTTGATCCATTGTTTGAAGGAGAAATATTTGCATGTAAAATGAGATTACACACCTCTGTGGCAGACTATTTAAAGCATTTTGTTATCTCGAATGTGACTTTGGCAAAGGTTTAACCCTAAGAATGATGCATGTGAGTCGAGAGAGAGTGTGACACTTGTACACATCTTGAAATATCTTCACAAGCTATGGTTGAAGGATTTAATCATGGTTGTTTGAGTTCTTAGAGTAACTTCTTATGTAAGGACTAGTTAAACGGCAAGGGAGGAGTAATTTATAGGCATAATTGCGAGCTTTGTAAAGAGGAGAGTTTTGTGGCATATAAAGCCTTTATGGGAATCTTCACAAGAGAAAGGAAGAGAAAAAAATCGATTAGAAACCTACCTATCAATGGTTTTCACCCTATCCCGAGCACTCTTTAGGTGACTACGTACTTAGGAATGTGACTACAATGGAGGTTGTGGGCTTGATGATGAGTTATTGTACAAGAAGAAAGTTGGTAAATATTTTTATAGTCATTGTGAAGCTTGCAGTAAAGAGGGAAGTGGAGACATAAGCAAGAAACAACCATTTTTGCCTCCTCGAGCTCCTACAGTCTTGTAAACCCTCAAACTAGGGTTTAGGGAGAGGAATCTCATTTATCTCGAGATTCAACCAACCAATTCCCTTGAAACTTTGAAGAAATCATTGTGAGGGGGTTGTTTAACGTTGACGAAAAGAATTTAATACAACTATTTTCTCTCCTCTCGAGTTATTCGTGATAGTTTTCTCGAGCCAAGTGTGACAGTTTAGTGATGTCTCGGGGCTTAACAAAAATAAACATTTGGAGGTGCTAATGAAAGTATCGGAGCTAAATTATAGAACTAATGATCCTTCCCCCATACATTCTTTGGTTTTGGTGGGTTGAAGATGTAATCAATCCTAATTCTTGAACAATGCATGACAATTAGCAGTTGCAAGGTGACACAGTCTAGGGAGATCTAAATTGTACTATGAGAAGTAGGTTTAGAGTAAGCTTGTGTGAAGCAAAATCTGTGAAGACAAGATTTGAGGTATGCCTAAAAAGATATACATTAAAAGAATTAAGGGTTAAGAGACTCCTTTATTGGGTATGTGTCTAACAAGAAGAGACCAGTTAGACTATCACAACACAATGAGCACTTTGGAGAACAAAAATAGCAATTTAGAGAAAATGAGAACCTTGATACTCACTAGAACTATACATAGAAGATGGAATAAGGGATTTGCATTGTTGAAAAGTTGGAAGTGTTTCCTCGATACCCAACTTGAGAAGAGGATATTTTTGGACAATGAAGACTTATTAAAGGTCTAATCGAAGACCAACCACAAGATTGAAGAGAAATAGAGTAATTGAACTCCTTGTCGGATGAAGGATCTTAAAGAAGAGGGATTTGACCTTGGAAAAATCAATTGGAAAAGTAGGACATAAATGAAAGGCTATACTAAAGGGCTAAATGGTTGCACAAAGAGAGACCTAGCCACTCAAAAGCGATTCAGTTTTTCAACCAACGTATGAACAATTGTATTTTGGTCTATTAATGCTCTTTTAGATGGTATCATAACATACCCTAGAAATAATTGAACAAGGTCAATGGATAGCAAGATGGGGACCGAGAGCCAAGATTAAATTTTGAGTTTACAAACTTGAGAAAAGAGTTGTTTGAAACAATCCAAAGACAGATGAAAATGCTTTAAGACAAAAAGGCATCTTGAATGCATGAAATAATATTTGTTCTGCATCAATGTGTCTACTATCAATCTCAATCCTCGTCAATGTTTGACTTCCCTCAAATGTTGTAAACGTTGGATAATTGTCTTCTCAAACTTTCACTTGAAAACACCTTAATAACAATGGATGCTTAAATGGATAGAAAGTGGATAAATGATAGATGTGTGAATGAACCATGATTCATGTATTAATAGACAAGCTGAAATTCAACTTAAGACCCTATTGGCATGCTATCCAACCTTCAATGATTATAAAAATGAAATGAATAGACTAAGGATCAAATGAAATAAATGAGAGAAGGATTCAACAAAATTTCATTATAACATATACTCTACATTTATACATGGGAGTTCAACATGAATTAAAATAAATAGATAAGTGACAAGTAGGGTGTATACGAGATGTCCAAATGAAATGAATTGAAGCCACTTAAAGTTTAAAAAAAAATTGTGTCAACAAAACTCTAATTTAAGTCAATAATTGACAAACATATAAACACTCCATAAATATACAATTTAGCAAGTAAATTAATAATATCATTTTTCAAAGTGAAAATGAAATATGAATATCATCCCCGTAAAACATCACACCTTGCATAATTAAAAGGAGATCAAATATTGCACAAGTTGTGTACCATTTTGAGACTTTATATGTGAAGTCCGTCTATACAGGAATAAGATTTGATAGAACGGTCACTTGTCGAAGAATTTTTGGTGACGATAAAATATTTTTACAAGTCTTTAATACTTAAATATTTAACTAAAATTGATACTTTTATATTCTTTGAAATTCACAAAATAATGTAAATTTATGATATTAAAATTGCTTTACATATTTTCTGCATATTTAAATATCCTTAAAGATATTAATATAAAGCGTGGGATGATAATAGTATTGTGGTTTTATTTATATCTTATGGATAACTAGAATATGCATACCCTTTCTTAAAAATCATCAACCTTTGCATATAAATGTTTGTATAAAAACACGGTTGAGAGACGTCAAATCTTATCAATAAATCCATTGTTTTCAAAATATAATGAATATGTACTTCAATATCCTCTATATGTTTCAAGGTCAAATATTTGGAGAGGGCACAAACCCATACAAAAGGCGATGGATAATATTGTTAGTTGAATACATCATAATCAATAACCATATGCTCCATCATTATTTTCTTTGAGGTCGTTTGATTTGGATCATTTTTGCCGCATCCTACACAATTTTTATTGTATTTCTTGTTCAAAATAACTTTTTATTTAATGTAAGAAAATTCAAAGCAATTACTCTTGCTAGCATATTAAACAAAGTGTCCTATCAAACAAAGTCAAAAGGGAGTGGAGGCAATTGAATCCTAAGTTTGTTCAAATGAAAGTAGTCCATGTAAAATATAGTTCAATTGAGGCTTCATTATGTATCATATAGGTAATATGAAGGGTAAACTAAAGGGAGAGGAGGAGGTGTAAGCAACCCCTTAGTTGCAAGTGAGAAGAGGTCAATAAAACACAACAAATTTATGAATATTAAGGACATCTCATTTTTATGATATAGGTAATGTGAAGAGCAAACAAAAGGGAGAAGAGGGAGTGTAAGAAAACCCCTTGATTGCAAGTGAGAGGTCAAAAGAACACAATAAATTTATGAATATTAACAACCTTCCCTCTTCCCTTGACTATAGGGAGCAGTGAGTGTAATCAAAGACTTAACTAAAGGGATGATCAACTTCCAATGAAGGGAAGGCATCAAAGGCTTGACCAAAAGGAGAGTGGGAGAAAAGGGACATCAAGTATAAGTGAAAGCTAAAAGACTAAAGGAAGAGAGTATAAACAAAGGTTAACAAACTAAAGTTAGCATAAGAGAACAACAAAGCAAAGGTGGAGTAAGAGTGATGTAGGAAGTGAGTGTAAGCAAAGGCTCGATCAAAGGGTTGGGAGCTCAACTAAAAGGAGATCACCTTTTTCTATCAATCAAAGGGAGAAGTACAATAGATTGTTAAGCATAATGAAGTTGAGTGTCTTCCCTCAACCAACATTAATAATAAGAGTAAGAGATCCCATTGACAAAGTGGAGAAGAGATTGAAGGCCCACTCAACTAAAGGGAAAAGAGCCATGGTTATAAATAAAAGTTCAACTAAAGGGGAAGAGACAATGACTATAAGAAAAGGCTCAACTATAGGAAGAGGAACAATGATTATAAAAAAGGCTCAACTAAAAGGAAAGGAGCAATGATTTACAAGCAAATGCTCAATTGAAGGAAAATAGGAACATAAGACGAGTCATATAGAGCTTAGCAATCAATTATAATGTGTAGTTATGATGAAGGGATAAGTAGAACGAAGTTCAAAGTGAGAATAATGAAGGCTAGATTGAAGGTAGAGAAAACACAAAGCAAATGGCGTAAAGTTTAGACCAAATGGGTTAAGACCATATGGGACAAGGGTAAAGCAAGCATAAGAAAAAAGTCAAACAAAAGGTAGTGTGAGCAAAAGTGAGCATAGTCAAAGAATGGATTGGCAAGACAACAAGGTTGAAACATAAAGCAAACATAAGCGAAGGCTCAACCAAATAGAGAAGAAGTTGAGGAGCAATAGGTAAAGGGAGAGGAAATCAATTGATTTAGGTGGTTGATTGCCTTCCCTCTTAAGTTCACTATAAGAAATTGGAGTATCGTGTGTATACAAACTCAATCGACATAAGGGAGAGGCACACTCAACTAGTGTAGAAAGGTTGAGGGCACTCTGCCCTTTATTTTAAGGGAGAGGAAGGCTCAACCAAAGGAAGAGGACATTTGGGGACTCAATTGACATAATGAGAGATGTTTTCCTTTAAGCAATTGGAAAGGAGTTAAATCGACACATTGAAGGCTAGTTTGAACACCATGTATTTTCCCTATATCCTCAATTGACATAAGAAGACAGGTGTAGGTGAACCCCTCCATCAATGGGGAAGAGAAGGTTCAAGACCTGCCTTTAAGAGATCTTTCCCCTTACTTCTCTTGACCGATGTGAGGAGTGAACTTTAGCAAACTCTTCAAGCAAACAAAGAATTTTTAAGTGCTTAAATGATAGGTTCAGGTTGTTTCCTTCTCCCATCAACACTTAAGAAGAGGGCCTTCTTCTCCACTCTTCTTATTTACACCATTCAAATGAAAATAAATATTGAACAATTTATAGTGTGCCCTCAATGACATGCAATTTAGTGTAATTGTTCATATAGTTGTTTAATTATCAATAACATAATTAAAAGCTCATATTGGTTTCAACTAGCCCAATACCGAGTCGCTCCCATACCAAGACATCAATGTTGGAATCGCCAAGGTTGTCCCAATACCCAAGCAAACTGGCCAATCGTGGCTAATCTGAATGAGACTATCTATATCTATATATGAATGAGACTATCTAAATGAGACTATATGAACTCTATATTTATTTATATATGAGACTACCTGAATGAGACTATATGAACTCTATATTTATAAATGAGAATATTGTATAAAATCATTATTAAATCTTGGAAAACCAAGTTGCGTAAGGTTTCATCCCCTTAAATGTTTTTAATAATTAAACATGTTTGTCAAGAAATGATTTTTTCCTGTAACACTATCTTAAACTAGCGAGCCTAAGAATTGTACTCACAATTAAGGGTTCTTGTGAACAATACGGCTCTTGAACTTCTAAAGTATGCCCTTGACCATAAACACAACCATTAGTGCTTTCTTGTCTCAATAAAAATACTGATTCGACATTTTGCTTGCTTCAGGTTGTTCTTGTGGCCAATACCAGGATCCTACAAATAATTAAGGTGATCAAGTTAATGAAAAGTGTGAAGAAAAAAAAATTATTCATTATTTGGATTTTATACCATACTCTCTTTTAGTTTCATTAAGTTTTGTGTCAATTTATTACTTCATTAAATTGAGTATTTTTAGCATTGATTTTTTTGGCAAAGGCCTAATATATTCCAGAACTGATGGCAGGAATGTGGTTGTTTCTTGTTTCTGGGGATGCGTTACTGCCACCATAAAATGTAAAGCAAGGCCATAAACAGTTAGCTCCTGAAAAACATGTTCTGGACCCAGGAAACAGAAACATAATCACATCTCTCACTGGCAAATGCAAGAGATTGCTTACAACGATGGTTGTTATACTTGTTCCAAAGCAAAATTGACACATCAACTTCTTTCTTGATCATGTCATTCACTCTTCCATCTTATTCTAGAAGTGGGGACTAAGAGCTTGAGGCTTTCCTTTCTTTACAAACAAGTTTATGGTTTTCCATTGACGAAAAAGGAGTTTCTCAGTGTTCTGCATCTAGTTAGTTCATCGCCACATTGCTGGAAAATGGTAGGTTATCAAACGTCTTATATTCTAGACAATCCCGGGGATCATATTGCAAGCACATACATAGAGTTCAGTGTACAAATGCCTGCACTCATCACCCTAACATGCCCGCTTCAAGAATTTAAAATATAGTACAATTTGGGAAAAGGAATTGATACCTAGAGAAAATGTTTTATAGACTCTCACTGATTACAAGGTAAGTTCAGAATCCATCACCCTAATATGCCTGCTTCAAGAATCCAACATCTAGGACAACTTAAGGAAAAGGAAATGATAACTAGAAAAATGTTGCATAGACTGTCACTGATTACTAGATAGGTTCAGAATTCATCAGCTGTGATTTCAATGAAGCCGATCTGCAGTGCCACAAATCAAAGTTAGAAGCATGAAGTTACAATTTCAAATTGACAAAGGTAAGAGATTTTACAAAATATTTTCCCTGTATCATTTCCATTGATATTTTCCTCAATGGGTATCTGCACAGTGGGATTCAACTGACCTCAACCTGATTCATAATGTACCCTCAATTTTGATTTGCAAATGTCAGAGGACAAATGTGCTGTTTCTATCAATGCCAGCAATAATTTGGCATTACTGATGCAGAACAATAAAAACATTGTCTGATTTCTGTCAGAAATAACGATGTTGCAAGTCATTAGTAGCCACCTGAAGAGGAATAATTCTTTTGAGTTGCACGGTTCATGGACATCGGTATAGAAGTAGGAAACAAAGCTTTATAGAGTACAGCCAAGCCACACCTAGCAATTCCCAGCAGCACTAAAATAAAACTAAAATGCAATGACAATGTAATTGCTAGCCTAACAAAAGTGGAAAAGGAACAAGTGAAAGTACAACAGTGAGACAGTTCATTATCCTTGGTTCAGTTATAAGACAACCAAACAATATATATCTCTAATGTTGTCTTCTTCCCTCTGCTGCACCCACCATTAAACAGGATTCTCAGCTTGAAGAACCAAGCCAAAGTGCTATTTATTCTTTGCCATAGGCCCACGCACTCTTCGTTGCCATAAGCACATGGACTCTAGGAGAATCATGAGAACTTATTCAAATAAATTTGGGCCTGATAGTATCCAGCTGATCTCAAATATCGTGTTCCTTGCTCAGAAATTTCCTGCCACCACTTTGCTTGCAGTAAACCCTCATCAAACATGCTACTCTTTGAATCTGTCAAAAAAATAGTAGCGAAATTTCAACAGATAATTTGTTGCAAAACCAGTCCATTCTCCTTGCAAAATGCCAATATCTGGTATATTAAGAACAAGTAGACCCAGTTGATATTGTTTGTTTACTGGAAGTATAAATACATTGCAAAGGCAACATTGACATGGTTTTGAATAATTTGGTACGAACGTATCTTGCCAAATGAATAAAGTAACTGGACAAAAAGGATCAACAAATCTGAAAACTGATACAGAATAAAGTCTGAAAACTGATACAGAATAACGAGTGCTAATTAGAATACTAGAACAGGCAAAACCTGTGCTTAAGTGAAAATTCTGCCACATGGTTGCTTATTCAACCAACTGACAAAAACCATTCAAATTCAAACTAGATTTCTCACAATTGCAGTGGCCATTGTGTGTGATAAACAGCATGGAATTTTCACATAGAAGCACGAAAACCATTCAAATTCAAACTAGATTTCTCTCCATTTCTTGCAATTGCAGTGGCCATTGTGTGTGATAAACAGCATGGAATTTTCACCTAGGAGCACAAGGATGCATACATATCAGACTGGTATGTTGAATCTCCGTTTCTTCCGTAGAACTTTATTACCTACAAATTGCAGTACCAAATAGTATGATGTTAGAGAATGCATTCAAAATCGAACCTGCAAACTAAATGTTGAATATAAGTTAGTAAACCTGAAATGATGTTACAACCTATTTTACTATTTTAGAAAATGAACTCACTGTAATTCAATTTACAGTTGACTCCTTTCCAAGGGCTGAAAGCCAAATGAAAAGTTTGTTCAATGAAATGCAATTTAAATTTCACTTCTTTGAGCTTAAATTCTAGATTGAAATCCAGGCAAGACCAGAATCATTAACCAACGAGAAAGTACTTCAAGAAATAGACAGCTCTGTTTGCTTGCATATTATGCATTAATGCCCACCAACACAAGCAAACCTATAGCTTCACACATTAAATGCTCGCACAGCTCAAAAGTTGGAACATACCTTGCAAGCACAAGTTATTATCAACCAGCCTTGTAATAAATTGTATGATAATCAAAGTAAATTACAAAATTAAGTGGTAAACACTATATTGCAGATAAATTATACTAACCAGAGTAAACGACAACAATAATAAGTCATGAACAACATTTTATTCAGATATACAGTAAGTAAAAAGAGTCCATTCACTATTATAAAATTTTGTATTTTTCTCATTCAATTCTTGAAGACTCTTTCCCAAAGATGAGCTCCTAAACACCATTAATTTCAAATCGTAGCTTTTGTGAATATATTGTATCTATTGTACTAAGTAAATTAAACTAGGGCCATTTCTTTTTAGTTTTTTTCATAGTTACCTTTCAAGCACCATTCTCACATTCTATGCTGTATATTATATCTTTCAATGTGAGTTCTGTACCATTCTATTACTCCATTATTTCATTATAGTATTTCAACCCAGCCTAACCTTACCATCCTGTCACATTACAACCATTCCCATTATGACTAACTTCCATACAATTAGTACTGTAAACCAGTTTATTTCATCTCTTGTGCAATGTCTTTGAAGCAATGTTTCACTGGGACACGTCCCCACCTGAAATAGATGTTTCCCTCGAAGAATGTTTCCCTCAAAGAGAAGACATTTTTGAGACGTCCCCCAATTTTGGGATTGGGGACGTCTCGGAGACTTCTCGAAATCTCTTGACCCGTCCCAGAGACTCCCAGCCATTCACAGCGGCACAAGAATGTTACAAAGTTTTTTTAAATCTGTTTGTTTTATAATCTTTTAAAAAAAAAAACTAATACTCAATGGGCCCCACCCACCCCTTAAGCACTCCAAAAAAACTATAAATAAGAGTTACACCCTCACTCCAAATCACAATCAAAATTCAAAGCAAGAGTGAAAGCATTAGCAAGAAAGAGTGAGAGGGTGAGAGCATTAGCAAGCAAGAGTGAGAGCATTAGCAAGGAAGAGGGACAACATTAGCAACAAGTAACAACAAGAGTTAGAGCAAGTGCCAAGTCTTCATTGCATTGAGCCACTGGCCAACTATATTTGAATTTTGAATGTAATCATCATTTTGAATATAAATATTAATATATTGATATTTGGCATTTTCACTATTCAATGCAATGTGTTTAGTATTTCAAAGTTTCATTTGTTGTTCCTTCTACATTTTTTTATAACTAATTTTTCAAGTACATTTGCGCCACCGTCTCGCTGCTGTCCCCAAACCTAGGCCCTTGGTCCCCCATCTCCAAGACTCCGTGGAACACTGCTTTTAAGTGATGATGCATTTGATTGCCAATTATCGTATATTTCAATCCATACAACCAGTACAAATATCTTAAATTTATCTACCTGAAAATGCCAATAGATATCTATCTCAAAGTTCCTATCTTGAACTTTGATATAGTTTCAGGGTCACCCATTTAAGGTTCCACATTAATTAACATATCCGTCACATTCTCTGAAAAGTTTCTTTTAAATGGTGATAGATGGCCTTAATATAGCTGCATCAATGCATTGGGCTCTAAAACATATTTCTGCGAAAAGCAAAGGGCTCTAGACTCTTACCATATGCCCAACATATCAATATTTTCCATTGCCTTCTTTCCAAGAAAAAAATGGGCTCCAACCCCTACTCATGCCCAACCAATTGCAATTTTTCTATCACCTCCTCCAAGCAAAAAGAAACACTACCCTATGACAGTAAAATGAATGTCAAAGTTAAGGTCAGCCACTTTTATTGATATCTCACACTATCACACTCCACCACCCCACCAATTGCCATTGTGGGTTATGTCTATTGGCATACTTATTTGGATACCTAACTGCACTCTGCATTAGGAATACCAGAATAAAGTGCTTAGCAACCAACAAGCTTGTTCCAATTTTATCACACTTGTCAATCATTAGAGTAATGACTACTCATGGAGGTCATTTGGTTAATGACTAAAATCACACAAGTAAAAATCCCATAAAAATATGTTATCTAATTTAATACACTTGTCAATCATTCTGACAAATGGGCTAACCCATTAAATCCTTGTCAATAACTTTCAATCAAACATAGAAACGGGCATCACAGTGCAAACAAAACCCACTAAAATGGATAGTTTGATAGATAGTTATTAGCTCCTGTGTCAGATCTCAAATTCACTCCAGACACCATTCTCACTGCCAACCATAGCGCCAAACACTACCAGGAATTGAAAATTAGTCAAAACGCCTAAAGACTAACAGTTGAATTAGCCCCCAGCAAAACATTGGCTAAAACTTGATTACAACCCAAGAAAGAGTTGACTAATTGCCATGTTAAAACCCTCTAACCCAGAATTAATTTGAAATTCCATAATTTGATTTCTTTAATGTCAATTTCTTAGATAGTCTGATTCTGCTCATTTTCCCAGGGCATACAGTCAAACTCAACAATACTTGGCAAATTGGAAGGGTATTGTCACTGTGAAGTGAATAGAGAATCTTCTTTTCAACCTATGTTTTTATCACTAAATAAACCAGCTATGTACCCTGTCAGACCCCAATGTTAGGTCATTTCATTATCTATCTCCATCGGCACCCAAGGCAGGTCAGTACCACTCCCTTATTGTATAAACTGACGGGCAAGAGGAATAGGCCTCTATCTACATGGGGAGTGGCTATATATACTGTAGTTGGGCAAGTCCTGACACCCCACTATATCTATAGGTAATAGGGGCCCAGCTAGAGTTGGGTAGCAGATTGGGTGGGCCACATAAAATATGGGGAGAGACCCTCTTCTTATATATCTTATCTGTGAGGTGGGGCGGGCCGGCGGTCGAAGCAGAAGGCTGGTCAAATTTCCTAATTCCATGGGCCTGACGAATCTATTAGTTTACTTAATCCTTCCTCTCTTTAGTGTTGGCTACTCCTGCAAACCGCTCACACTCTAGAAACACCCTGATTTTGGTAGCCACTCAATCAGTTGCTTTAAATAGTGAGATACTCTAGCTCTTCTGAGAGGAACCCATCCACATGCTCTTAATTTACAGTGGATATCACTCTTTTCAATTTATTGGTGGCATTCGTTTTCTGTTCCATGGCAATGTTCAAATATGTTGACATCGGAAAACAGCTTTACCCAAGAAGATTGCTATAATGCAAACAGCATAATTAATATTCAAGTATATTCTAAAATACAGATAATTCTTTTCAATCAAAAAATAAAAAAATAATGATAATTCAAACAATGGTCAATTAATCTCCAAACAACTTTATTCAAGCAGATTGCTGTAATGCAAACAGCACAATATTTTAGTATAATTTAACATGTACTTTAAAAATACAGAGATTCTGAGAATAGTAAATTAATATCAGTACAAGAATTCTTCTGTTCTTCAAGGATATGTTCCAATTCTGTTTGTAACATTCCCTCAGATTAAACAAAGCTTCAGTAATGTTGTTGACGGGTGACAGGCCAATGGAACAAGTTTCAGGCAAAACTAAAGAGTGGATCCAAACTTCAGAAATGACATAGGAAATAGGGAAACCAAGAAGAGCATAACAAAATGGTAACCAATATAATACGAATAAATGCATATATATCAAATTAAATTCAAGGAAAGACAGATGGGAACTAAAAATGCCAATAAATATTCAAATACAAATTCAAAAATCTCCTTAAGTGTATTTATTGTTGCAATCTACTTAGATGTGATGCAAAAGTGTATTCTTTTCTCTTTGTTCCTTTTTATTTTGCATTGATTGTCTATTGTTTTTACTGTCAGTCCAATTGATTATTAAGGGTCATCCTGTATGAATGCATATCAATGCTACATGTATCGTCTAGACTCTAGCCTATATTTATACCCTGTTACCGATCCTGTTCATTTATTTTCTCTCCAATATGTGAATATACCCATAGTCTTCCTTCATACACCTAGATGGTATATAAGAATAGGTGTCAGGGCTCGGGTTGGCTCTCTGTCAATTATCCCAGAAAATCTATTATTGAAATAGTTTTTGGCTCGTGGACAGATTTTAGAAAATAAAAAAATTCAAGAAAAAGGAAAAAGAAAAGAAAATTAAAAAAATGGATATATTAAACCTTGTTCCTTTCAGAGGGAAAGATAAAAAT
The DNA here is from genome assembly GCA_018340775.1 of Taxus wallichiana var. yunnanensis. Lineage (NCBI taxonomy): Eukaryota > Viridiplantae > Streptophyta > Pinopsida > Cupressales > Taxaceae > Taxus > Taxus wallichiana. The sequence continues at coordinate 182,181,394 of CM031238.1, read as the reverse complement.
ATAGTAAAAGATTAATATAGATATAGAAAAATATTTTGTATAAGAATTCTAAAGCATGCAGCCAGGTCAATAAATTTTATACAGGTGGCATTAAAGAATACCCTAGACTGGAGATTCAGATAATCACAGCAAACCTATTGGATCGGTGTCTTCCTGGGTTCCGGACAACGCTATTTATCCCATAGTTCAAAAACTCGTACTCAGACATTACTCGGCAGCCCAAAAAATTGACTTGTACTTGGGACTCGAGAGTTTCTCGACAATTACTCAACAACTTTATCACTACTTTAAAAACATACAAATTCATAAAATAAACTTGAATAACATGAGAAACATAGTTAATTTGTGAAATGAATGTAGAGAAAGTATAAATATCTTTTCTATTAATTTTCAACCCAAAAAGAATACAAAGTACAAATTACAATCATTGACTATAGTGACATAATCCTCAATGCACCAAAATATACTAATATGAAATATACATCGTTGGCTAGAGACGGGTACAGGTTCGTGGAGATGGGCATGGGTACCAATACGCCATTTTTCAGAAAAGCAAGAGACAAGTACGGGTAGACAGCTACATATAATTGTATGAAAATTTTAAAGGAATATATATATTTTAATTTTTGCAATATATAAAATCAAAATGCACTAAAATTTAAAAATAACTATCAAGTTCTTAACTTTTCGATCCAATTTGGTCTCCACCACCTGAAGGTTTCATGAAACTTAACTTTGATGGGGCAGCAAATGGAAACCATGGCCCTGCAAGGGGTGGTTGTGTTTCCCAAGACTCTAAGGCAGAAACAACTTTAATCATTGCAACAAAAATTGGGGATTAGCTCCAATAATTGGGCGAAGATCTTGCGTATCTTGAAGATTTAAAAGTGGTGGTCAAACAAGGATGGAAGAAATTGAAGGAGATTCTCAATTATGGATTAATGGTTTGAAGGGTTGCAATATTAACTCTTGGTCTCTACAGGGCATTCAAGATGAAGTTTTAATGGTATCTTCCCTTTTAGTTGAAGTTAGATTCTTGCATATCCAAAGAAACAGTAATCAAGTTGCAAACAAAGCCGCTAACATAGGAGTTCATCTTCTCTATAGCTTCAACTCTCCAACTCAATCTTGGGCACATGATATACCGGCAGACCTAAGGCAATTGGTCGCCAAGGATGCCATGAACTTTTTCTCTACATAAAAGACAATTAAAAACAGGATTGTCCATTGGTGTTGGAATTGCAGACGGCAACAAACATGTGTTCATTTTCTTGAATATGGACTCAAGATTTGGCTTGACAATGACTCGTGAGTTACTCATTCCAAAGACTGACAAGCATTCAGGGGCTCAGCAGCCACTCATTGACAGGAACTTTGAAACCAACTTGACAAGGACTGAGGAGACGCTCATTCCGAAGATTGATTGGGACTCAGAGACTCAAAAACCATTTACTCCAAAAAAGACTGAATAAGCAACTCTAAGTTCTAAAAGTGGGTATTGTAAGATTAGTCCTTCACCAATCTAAGTTGGATTTGATGAGGTGAGGATGTTTAGAAGAATATGGCAGCTGAAAAGATCAATCAAAATCTCAGTGGCAATCAATTGTATAGCACAACTCTCTATTCTCCTCTCTTTGACACGATAAGATGCCCTTTTATTTGTAACTTAGTGAGCCTTAGTGTTACCACGTACCTGTATTTAATGTTTATTTACCGGGCTAGGGCCCTCTTCCTAAGCATCTTTAGTAAAAATAAACAAAATATTACCTTTTAAAGTAAGAAAATCAAATGTCGACAAAAGATGAGTAATACTAATTATATTGATATTTGATATCTCACATATCAAGAGAAGAGTACCTTGTAAGTGTAAGTGTAACACTAAAATGCTAACAAATAGGCATGCTAGAAATGAAAATCCCAAATGTGAACATCAATCATATCTCATCCAATACAAAGAGGTCAACTATCACGTTAATCATGTCCCTTTAGATGCTTCGCTTGGATGCTCTCTAGATGGTCATCACTCTCAAGTTGTGGCTCCTCTGCAGGCAATATAACAAGGAGTAGATCATTGAGGCCATTTGCCTCAAGCACATCATCCTCCACATCTGTTGCTGCATCAAGTGGAATTTGGTCCCATTTTGCTGAAGGACCTTTTTTGGGTCTACACGAGTAAGAAGACAAAGTGTGCTATGAATGTAGACTAGGTTCTTTGCCTTCTTTGACCCTAGTTGGTTCCTCTTCAATGAATGAATGAAACCATAAGTACTCCAATTCCTCTCACAAGATGAAGAACTAGCTACTTGTGAGAGTAATCTTATTGCAAATGATTGCAATTCAGGTGCTTCACTACCATGGTTCCACCACCACTCTATTGGGTCCCCAACTAGAGAATTTGCCCTAATTAAATGTTCAAAACTTTTTAAAAACCTCTTTCAAATATAAATTGCAGGTAAACTTTGAAGCCTCCAACCTAGTTCACAACACTTGGAAGTCAAGATAACCCTACGATTCACGGGATTGTAAATCCCGCAATAAACACTAAATATCCCATGGCAATTGTTGAATATCCCACAAATAATAGTTGTATATACAAGAATGACTTTGAATATGAGCATTGAGGTCTAAAATTTGAGTTTGAAGTATATTGAGGTTTCTTTGCATTCTTTTATGATAAGTTTGAATGCATTTTAGGGTTTTTCAACATGGCCAAAGCTTTTAGGGGACGACACGATTTTTAAAGCGGACACCAATGGGAGATGTTGAAATTTTTTGAAAGGCATCTTCGAGTATGGAAGATGTCTTCATACTTGTTCCTCGTACAAGAGATGCATGCCCAAAACAAAGACGTGTTCTAGGTGGCAAGGGATGTGTCTCCCTACAACATTGGAAATATACAATCATCTCCATCACCTAGTATGAGTCTATTGCCCGCTAGAGTGGAAGGTTAAGATTCCTTCTCAAGGGGCGGGAGGTTGAAATCACTAATACATACACCTATCTGGGAGTCCAGCCTCTCGGGGCCTAGATTCAAGATGAGGCATGCTCTTTCAACCGAGGGTGAATAAAGGGTATGGATTTCTAGCCATTTTCGAGAGACAGTGCTTTCAGGGTGAAGATGTTTCTTAAACTCCCTCATCCGGGGTTTGTTGTGGGGCCTCTTTTTAGATACAGATTGGGCTTCTATCAAGAGGATACGCACTCTCCTCCTTCTTCATCAAATGCAAGCAAACGGTCCCCAACATATTGTTTTGAGCACTTGAGACTATATTTGACATACCGCCTTTCTTCATCATCGGAGAGGTTTGGTGATCTCTCCAATGGGCATGACTTATCTCGCATCTCAGTATTTCCCGGACTATAGATGTTGGATTTCTTATGAACTTCGGTTGGTATCTGACGATCGCCCTCTTTTCTTTCCCATGGGTTCTGCCCACCAAACAAGTGTTGAACAGTCCATCCAGAAGATATCTACAGAGCCTCTACTTTTGAATCCTCATGATTGGCACCCTAATATGTCCTTTTATGCAGAGGACACTTTCCATCACCTGATGCATGCCCTCCTCCTTTCGGGCCCGCGCCCCGCAGACTCATCACCACATCGCAATGACAAACTTTCAGCGGTCCCCAAAACATATTTTCTTTACGCGCCCAGATATTTGAGATCATGGCCCACCCGTTTCCACACTCTGGAGACTATATTTGACAATCTGTCTTGCCTCTCTACGCCCGTTCTCTTCCGCTCCGGGACCAAATTCTTCATCCCCTTCGAGAGTCATTCCCACGAGACAAATTGGTGATCTCCCGCAATCGAGTAACTAAACGACAAAGCCATTCTCGACAAATGCACAATTCATCCCCGCTCGACCTATTCCCCCACCTCTGTGAGTATTTCACCCATTCGGCCGCCGTTGTACTATAGGCCATTGTTGGATTTCAAGACTTTTTGGGAACTCGCTTTGTGGATTGTGATTCGGTTCGTTTGTATATTCTTTGTCAGTCAATCTGCCCTTTTCATTCATTGGTGTCTTGCCCTCTATCCCGCACCTGAGTGTAAGTCAAACGGGACAAATTGCATTCTCCCCTTCTCAATCCATCTATTCTCTTCATGCTCCCTATTCCATTAATGCCCCTATGCGTTTCTCATATCTCATCTCTTTCAAGAGCTTTCGATTTTATCATCCCACCTTTCTGTTGACAAACTTTGTAGCCCTTTGTCTCCTTCTTTCTTGAAGTGAAGCCTCTCTATCTACTTGCCTTTCCTTTCTTCTATTTTGGGAACTTTAGTTCGCTCGCACTTTGTATATTGTCTTGGGTGAATCCCACACCTACTTTTGTGGTCATTTTGACACAATATATCTTATCCTATAATAATAGTCATCCGCAAAGATATGTCCTTTACAAATCTCTATTGCCTCAACGTTGCTTCATTTCTTCCCTTCCATTTGTGGCATCTCGAGACTCCATTATCAACAAATCATTCATCCCATTGGATCGATATCTCCAAATCAATTGAGCTCGAGACATCCCATTTACTTGTCTCCGCATCGCACCAAGGTCATTAAGACGGTCTCAATCTCAGGACACTTCTTCTTGCCAACTCAAATATGCTCCAAATTTGTTCAACTATGTTAGGAGGGATGGCTAACACAAAATGTAGATGGTAAGCTTCAAGATTTGCCCCCTTTTACACCATAATCTTCTCCCTTCTATAAATAAGACATTTAGAATTTTGACAAAGGCTTCAATTGAAATAATTTAGTACTTTGTAATGAGACCTTCAATTTGATTTTACTCGTTTTGAGTTGTCCATAGCTGTTTCTTTTTATGCATAAAGCCAAGAAAAGAGCCTCCTACAATCTTGTAAATTTGGAACTTGTCAGATATTTATCTCTTTCTTCATCAAGGATCATCCTCTCTATCAATTAATTGCTGATTTTGTGGCATCATAGAGAAAATGGGCTCAAGTTAAGCCACTTCGGCATGTGGAGTTCATCTCCGATCAATTATGTGCTCTACGTCCGTTTTACTTTATCAGTGTGACAAATTTTCGCACAGACCATTAAGATCACGGCCATGGCCTTGTAAAACTACCAATATGCTTTTTTCTCCCATCCACTAACTATAGAACTCTAACCAAAGGCTGAGTGAGCACTCCTTATCAGTTACGAAAGCTAATTAGAGTTGAACACAATCCAACAAAAGTAGTAAAATAATGCACAATTTTAAATAATCTTTCCCAACAAATTATAAATAAATTTTAAATTTTGAACTTTTCAAAATGATAATTCTAACAAACACGTAGATGATAAACTAAAAACAAATGAATCAATTATTTTACAGGTTACCTTTCTTTGATTTCCAAATTCTACAACACATCATCAAAAATGGTCTTTAATTACCGTTTTCCTTCATCAGGATCATCCTCTCTGATGCATGCATTAAAGCCATCCTTAGCCTCCTTATCACAAGAAAATTTAATGAGGTTACAATGGGGTTCAAGTAATAAGCCATAAATGTATGTTATGACTTCCGATCAATCTATGTGCCAAAACGTTTTTCTTTATCCTTCGCATCATCACGGCCATGGCCTGATGTAAAAATACAAATTCTCCCATTCACTAACTATAGAACTCTAACCAATGGCTCTACCACCTAAAACAAAATAATGCACAATTTTAAATTCAACATTAAGATAAATTTTAAGTTTTCAACTTTACCGCAGATTATAACAAATTGATGATAAATAAAAACTTAATTACTTGAACCTTAATGATTTCTAGCACCGCTTCATCACACATCATCAAATAATGGTCACACAAACCGCTTAAGCCCTTTCCTTTAGTGGGATTCCCATTCAGAAGACCAATATCCCTTTGCCACAAACATTTGTTTAATGTTCAGTTTTATCATCTATCCACCCATAACGACAAATGCATCGAAACTCTTTTTGTGCCCTCTCCTTAACACTCAATGGTTTACCATTCCATCAACAATGAGCCACTTTCATAAATGTCCTTTTTCCTATGTCCTCAAATAGGATGTTGGAGGGATGGGTTTTTCGCCACATCATTTATCAGAGTAGCTACCTATACTTCATTGTTGCCTTCTTTTCGCTTTACAAGAACTTCTTCAAGAGAAGATTGCCCCCTACTTCATGCCCTTCATCTAACATATTCTCCCTTCTTTCTTGTTTGCTGTTCCATTGCACACAAAGCTGTTTGCATTTCACTTAGTTTAATATTAAGAAGATTTTGAAGCCACTTGAAAATTAAACTGTGTCATTTTTCTCATCTATCCACCCATCGAGACAAAATACCTTTGTTTTGCAAGTAATGTTTTGCCTTTCTACAATACTTTGCATATGGTTGTGAGACTCCTCCAACAATGAGCCACTCGAATCATAAATAGGAGCCTTGAACCCCTTCACAAATGCTAAATTCTCTTGGTATGGGTTTTTCTTGTTTGGAATATTTAGTACCAAAAATTCCTTTCCTTACTCTTGTGCACTATTTTTTCAAGGATTGTTGTCCGCCAAGACTACTTCAAGGGACAAAAAAAGGGACCGGAATTATTTCTAGTAGATGAATTACACCCCCATCTTTGTTTAGAGTCTCAATATCATAATCATCTCTTGCCCTCCTCCTTTTAACTACTTCTTGCTTCAATTTTCCTCTTATTTTCATCTTTTTCTCCGCATAACTCGCATTGTCCATCTGAGCCTCAAGTGGCCCTTGTTTGCACAAGCACATCTTTTCCTAATATTTGTATGATGTGCTATTTGAGGTGATTGACAACTCCACCCATCTTCATCCCACATAATTGCATATCACATAATTAGTGTCCCCATTCACAATGCTTCCAAGAAGGGCCATTAGAGTTAGGCTTGCTTGAGTGTGGTCAACCAAATGTTGATGCCATTCTTGTAAATGTAAACAATAGAAATCTACAAATATCGATAAAAAAATATGGAAACCCTAATTATCATCAAAGCAAGAAGCAAAAGATTTGAATAGTTGAATATGGAACATCAAAACTCTAGCATAACTAAAACTATATACTTGGAAAAATAGAAAGTGATGTCATCAAATTATCATTCCTACTTGTATGCTATGAATCTCTATTTCAAACTTGATTTTGCCTAAAGTATATGCCAATGTATTCTTTTATATGTTGTAAACCCTAGCTCCTGGCATGCCATAAATCACAATCATTGTATTTGGGGAAATGCAAAAAAACACAAGCTTTATCATAAAAATCCATTCGGCATTTGTTGGAATCGATATCAAAACTCACCAAGTTTCAAACGATGCAAAAACTGTAGTTTATCGACAAGTTTTGCAAAGTTCTGATCCCATTTACTTGTCTCAAATGAATAGATGCATTTTTTCATTAATTTGGGTGTTATTTGTTGTCACCTGTGTTTCCCTAAGTTTTGCTCTGACTCAACTCACCAAGTTTACTTTCTTATGCTCATGTGAAATAACTAGTTTATCACAAGTTTTGCTTCTGATCAAATTTGATGAGTCAAATGCATAACTTGACTCCTAATCACAAAATGATGGAGGTTATGGTAAAGATGGCTAAGGGCATATATAACTGTCTCTAGAACAAGAGATTTATAGTGCATTTTTCTACCTTAATCTGGCAGCAAAACAGCTCTTCGTGTGAACAAAAATGGTGATGTACTAAATAAAATCAAAGTAATGATGGGCCTTATTTATTTCTCAAATATTCAGCTCTGATTAGCTTTCATGTTTCTCTTTTCCATTCTTTGAAATCCATGAGATTATGGATCAAGAGTTAAAGTCCCAAGAGGCCAACAAACATATTGTCCTCTTTCCATTCTATGTTTCTAATTCTCAGGTAGTGACAACAGTTAGAAAGGAATGTGTCATTCTTTTGGGGAAAAACCATAGCTTGACAACAATTTGGCTAAGATTTCAACTAGAAGGTTGGTACAGTTTGCGTAGTGTATCAAAAACAGGCAGAGTTTGTTGTCTTACATATGGCCCAAGAGCACATTCAACATTTGTGTGATGGAGTTCATTCTTCCTAGTAACCTTCTGGCTGGGCACATGATGCATCAAGTCAATTAAAGCTCTCTATGCAACTTTCGAGAAGATAATGGAGACAAGGGGGATGAGGTTCCTTTGTTTATATAACTTTTTTCTCAAGAACCGTATGCATAGCATTTGGCCCTAGAGGTCCTACATTGTACTTTTGCATGTGGTTCTTCCTTTGCCTATCATGTTGGGCCAATTTTTTTAAAAACCAGATATAGATACCAACAATTACAATCCATTTTTTTGTTCTGCATATTGTTTGAGCTTCATGCAAGGATTAATATCATTCTTTGAGCCTCTATCGAAAGGATCTCCCCAACCACACACCATATTCGATGTGATATACACCACATCTCAACTTCCACTCACGAGAGTCTTTAGTGGATTTTATATGTATAAGTGGCGTCTCATGTTATATATTTGGAAAAGGCAAAACAATTAGTCGAGAAGGATCGTTATATGAAAAAGAAACTAAGGGAGGCAATAAAGATTGGTAAAGATCTCAATAGAGATGAAGGTTTATTTAGAATTGTGTGATTCGCAAACTTGAAAAGCTATGCTAAAAGTTGGGGATCGTTATATGAAAAAGTAAACTAAGGCACTAAAGATGTATGTTAATAGAGATGAAGGTTTATTTAGAATTGTTGATCATGCAAACCTAGCAATCAATTCTCAAAGCTCGTGCTAAAAATGATTCATGAGACTTGTAAATAAATAATGCTTGACTGACATTTATTTAATAATATTGATGGGTATTTATTACTGGGTATTGATATCTTCGTTATTTTATATTTTGGGTTATATATACAAGGAACCCTTACTTGTAGTCTCGGTTCCTGATGGGACCACCAAATGTGGTCCAAAAGAACAATCCTCTAACCTTTATTGCAATTTCTTTGAATGTTTGTTTCTTGAAATATTATAATGATTCCTTGCTAATGGAGTATGAACATATAGCAAATCTTGACTTATAAAGAATGTGGAAAAGGCCGCATGGCGATCAATAAAAATGAACTTTGACATGGTCTGCTAAGGTCAACTTGGTCCACCAAGCGGAGTTAAAAGTCAAAAGGCCGACCTATTTATCCTTAGCTATCCATATTGGAAATGATACAGATGGTGGGAAAAAGCTATGGCATTGCTAAGAGGACTTCAAAGCGCATATGAAAAGAGCTAGAAGTTAGACATGGAAGACGACTCCAATTCTTAATCAAGGCAGGAGGACTATCAACTTCAAAAACTCCTCGAATTGCTATACATTGACCTAATCAAGATGAAAATTTGAACAAATTAAATGTAACTTCAAGAAGGAACTCGCACTATTAAAAGAAGAAAAATGAAAATACACATTGAAGTTGTAAGTTGTTGAGAAGACTACATTTCAAAGGGCCTCCTCTAGTAGAACAAGAAACTACTTCGGGAATTATTCACGTTGCCACATACATGAGGTCTACAGAACACATTCACATGATTTCATCAACACATGTTATGGCTTCCTCACAACTAGAGAATCAAAAGTGATGGATGTAATAGTTTGCATATTCGTATTCAACAAATATTCGGCAAACCCAAAAAAATTGACTCAACAAAAACTCGCGAATATTCGAGAATATTAGGCAACTTAAAAAGTCCTCAAATTTCTTAAAAACATAAATTTTATGCAAGATATAAACAAAATGTATCACATGAGTCTTTAAAATGTTGGAGAAGTGTTTTCTACTAGATTTGAATACAAATACAATACAAAATTGCATCATTATGCGAATACAACAGTCGGTTGATAAGTGCTATGAATTTATGATGATTGTCATTGAAAATTATCATCATAAATTTCATATCTATACAAAGTTACAATATACAATAAGTTAGATTTTCCTCTTCCCCGTTCTAAAGAAATATTGGGGAGGGTCTATTGCCTCTACTAGTCCCCACACTCGGTTGCATCTCCTCGCTCTTCCTGAAGGTCATGTGACTCTAGCTCCAACCTCGGTAGTACATAGTGATGGCTCCTTTGTTGCATGTTCGAGATCACCTCCAAAGATGTCATCCAATCCAATATCTCCTACTAGTGCTTCTCCCTCCATAGCTTCCCTCTCGAAAGAAGCAATCTCATCCTCTGTGAACGCAGGGATTTCCTCTTCTTGCCCAATCCACTCATTGTATGGATCTATCTCATCCAAATCAATAAGCTCCTCCAATGTGGCCTCCACTTTTCTTGTGTGAAGCCGAAGATTGTATTGCACAAAACCAAGTCGTTGAGTCATTTTTTAGTCAACTTGTTGCGCTTCTTCGTGTGAATGGCCTCAAACGAACTCCACCACGTTCACATCCAGAAGCGCTATAATGTTGAGATAGAATTCTAAGGGCTAGCTTTTTTGAAGATGTAGGGTATTTCCTCCCCAATCCTCCCACCAAGAACCTACAAACAAGATAATCAAAAGTTTATAAGTAATTAATAAAATCAAATTTGTAACTAGTAACACACATAAGTAACTTAGTAAACATTCTAATTTTTATTACTCGATGATCGTGTGGTTCTCCTCAAATAGCTAACATTGAGAAAAGAGTCCCCTAACATATTTGTAATTTTGTAACTCTAAAATAATGAGGTCCCTCATCTCAACCTCTAGTATCATCCTCTCAATACATGTTGAAGGCCCTCCATAACCTCTTCATTCACATCTATGAAGCCGTTGGAGAAGAAAAATGTGGGTTGAGGTAGTATCCCACTGCATGAATAGATTGATGGAGTTGATTGCTCCACCTCCGATCAATTATCTCTCAAAAGGGACCATATCTAGCAATATCCCTCCTATAATAAATTTGAATAGTCTCTTTGGCCTTATCCATGGCCTCATAAATGTACCCCATAGGGTTTTGCTCCACATCAACCAAATGAGAAACCCTCACCAACAGCTCTAACACCTACACACAAAATTAAACGTAAGGTTACAAACTTACAAATAAAGTAAAACGATAAAAACAAATATATTTATAGTTTAACAAATTTCAATAAAGGAATCAACTTGAAATACAAATCGAAGTTTGAAATTACCTTGATGATCTCTATAGCTCTCTTTGCAAAATATCATCAAAAACTATCTTTGCAATCCTCTCTCCATCACTTTCTTTGAATATTGTGAGTCTAGCCATGCTTGACTCACAAACATTTGTTTCAATAATGTCAACGAACTAGAAATACTTTGCAACGCAAAAGTTAGTCATGAAACCTTGTGACACTGACTCGCACAAGCTCTTTCCCCTTTGTGTGTTATCTCATCAAACTCAGAACCCAAGGGTGATTATATATGTACTTTGTTATGTTTCTTGCATCTTCTACAACCGGCCTCACCTAATCAATTTTGCCTATGTCCTCCAAAAGAAGGTCAAGGCAATGAGTTGCACAAGGAGTCCAAAAGAGTGATGGATGTCTATAGTAGTCTCCTAGGCCGCCACATATCTTGTCATTGTATTATGCGTGACTACTTGCACAACATTCTATATGCCCACCTCTAATAAAATCTTCTCTACTATAAGACTCAAATTCTTTGCATTTTTAACTATGTTAGAGGCATCAATAGACTTCAAAAACACCATCTCACCATTCAAGCCCTAAAAATTAATGAGGGTGTGGTTCCTTCAATCCGTCCACCCATCTAAAAGAACGGTGCATCCATATTTTTGTCATTGTTTTTTTTATCTTCTAAAATTGTAGTTGCATCTGCAACTACACCCTTGAGCAATTTCCCACTCAAGTCTTTTCGAGAGGGTGTTTGTACCCTTTCCTCAGCAACTGTCAATGTTGTCACCAAGTACTCCCAGTACGGGCTCTTTGCCACATTGAATGAAATGTTGTTGCAGTAACACAAATTTGCACATGTTTTATCCGCTTCCTCGTGCATATCCTTGTTCCAGGTTGTACCTTACAATGAAGGTTGTGCTCCAGGTATGTTCCTTGGTACAAAAAAAGCTATGTATTTGCTCGAACTCAATGAAGCAGATGTGCCTCTTCCGGTTCATATGCGTGGACCACGAGTAGAGTCCACAATTGTTGCCGCATCATCCTCTATCATTCCAATCCCAATTCTAACAGCTTCTCCTATGGCTGCATGTACCCTTTCCCTCTCTAGTTTCTCCTCTAACTCTGCCAACTCTACTTTCATCTCTTGCTTTGCCTCTTCCATAACATCGGGGGCAAACCACAGCGTCGTGGCAAACAATACATACAAGGCAATACTTTAGGGGATTGATGTCTCCAAAAAATATTTTTCCAAAGAAATTGCAAACCACCGTTCCCAGAACTGCTCCACGTACACCATACTTCCAAGCAATGATACAGGCATTCGCAAGAACGGTTCCTACTAGTGATGTTGACCTAAATGTCGAACCTGATGCTAAGCCTAATACCATTGTTAAACTCTAATCTACAACACAATGCACATTTAAAAATTTTAAAAATGTAAGCTTAATTAAATTTATAAAAAAACGTGTCTGAATAACCATATTTAACCGTAATTTAATAAAAATAACATACCTCGGTTCCAAATGAGTATTAAAAATTTAAAATGATTTGCAATTAAATTGAATGCATTTAAAATTACAAAACATATTCGAAGAATCAAATACAATACGAATATATAAAATTTAAATAATTTAGAACGAATTTGCATTAAAAAAAAACATACCTCCGTCTCGCAAATGACTATTAAAAATTTAAAAGCATTCGCTTTTAAATTAGATGTATTTAAAATTACAATATGAATATATAAAACTTAAATAATATAGACCAAATTTGCAAAAACTTGAAAGAATTTTTTTTTTTAAAAAAAAACTTACCTCCAAATGCAATTCTCCAAATTTCCTCTTCGAATTTGCTCAAAAATCCATTCAACACATGCAATGCAAGCTCAAATGGTTGTGTGAATGAAAATGAAGTGCTTTGGTGCCTTATAAAGAAAAAAATCGCGTATTTGCAGCATTTTTGAGTTGTGTTTTGTGTTTTTTTAGTGTACAGCGAATCACGTGTACAAACTAGGTGAGTATTGGCGAATATTCGCCAACAAATATTCAACAAGCAAGCCCATTCAAATCAAGTTTTTGGAGCGAATATTCATTTCAATTTTTTTGGGCAAGTACTCGCCGAGTATGCTAACTATGGTGAATGTAATAGAAGTAATGCTTTCATAGCAGAAACATCTGCGTGAACACTACATTTTTGGACTCTTTACAATACCTCGGTAGGACTGTGTACCTCCTAACGATCAGCTACCTCCCCCGATGTCTTGTATTACTTGCACCGGCACAAAGTTTGAATTATTCTTGGTGGGAGGGGTATATGTAGTGGGCCTTGGTGTACTCATAGAAATAATACTTGGTTAAAACACTTGATTATGGTTTTAATTGGACACCACTAAAGGGTTTCAACCATGCTGCCCTTCGATGTGGATTTCCGCAGGATATTCCACTCAAAGAACAAAGGTTACAAGCTGCAAGAGAAAAGACACAAAGAATGTGCAAAAATAATCTTTGCAAAAGACTAGGAAATGGTTGGTGAGAGTAGGAAAACAATTACTTCTCACCTATTACAATGCCACCTGGTAAAATCAAACTATAGGCCAAGTGATATCCTAAGTTCTAAAATAATATTCCAAGCTTCCTTATCATTCCTCCAACCCATAAAAGCATTGGACTCCAATGCTTTTACATTGCAGAGAATAGCTGAGATTTCTGCAAGCTTGTTTGGGAACAAGATAGGATGTGATGGTCCTGTGACAGGTGTGGTGAGTCTTCGTGACAAAAACTCGATTAGCATCTGGCAGAAGCTGAAAATCTAGTGGAATCTGACTACAATCTCTCTTGTTTCTACTTCGATTTAGTCTTCTGAAGGGCGGGAACAATGCTGGACTAGAGAAATTGTAAATGCCGAATGAGGGAGTTAACCTTTTCCTACTCTTTCTGAATGTGTTTGATTCCAAAAAGTACAAAGAGAAAGGTAACTCGGGTGGAGTCATTTGTGGAATACCGAATCAAATCATCTAGTGAAGAATGCTCTGTCAAAGAATGGGTTGTTCGGCTGAAAAGATGCTGTGTGTGGATCTGAATCAAATCCCACACAAGAAGAGGCAGAAAAATACTGAGAAGACAATGTCTGAGCTAAGAGATGATCTTGCGATGTATGTGCAGGATTAATATACCATTGGATGGACCTGCTGCTCCAATGCTGTCCCAAGTAGAAGGGGATCTTTGGGAATGTGCGAGAATCATCTCTGCAAAAACACTCCAAACTTCATTAACCAATGACAGAGATTGAATGGCTTTGTAAAGGACTCCCATTGTCCTTAAATCAAGGTAACAAATTTTATCCCTATCTTTACTACATCAAACTATATCCCTTGAATGGAGGGGATAACTTGCACATCCCAACTAGCTAGGAGGAAGACTGGGAAATAGTTGGTAATAGTACGAAAACAATTACTTTTTGCTTATTACAATGCCCAGACAGTAAAATCAAACTATAGACTGAGTCATATCCTAAGCTTCCTTATCATCCTTGAATGAACCTTTTGGTTTGAATAGATAAACATTATGCTCTTTTATCCACTCATCACATTCCTATGGTTTCTTGCTGTCATAAGCATGCATAGTAGATACTTTTGAGATGTTTACTCTTTGTTGAATGTACACTTGAGGCCAAAGTAGCTTTACAGTCTTATCCCTATTTTCATGTCGTAATTCTAATTCCCCTCTAAAAATCAAAACCTTGTTTTCATTTTTATACTTGCTCAATACAAAGCCATATAAACAATTTTCCAAAATTAGTGATAGCAAAATGATATGTTGATGACAGAATGACCATATCCCTATGAGACCATCCACTGAAACACATAACCAAGAAGATATAGGAAGATGACAAGGAACACATGCTTATCATTATATCTTTATTTATTAGAAAACTCGACCAATTTTTATTGCAGCCTATAGCAGATATCAAACACTAAGTGGTACATAGGGTTACCATCACCATTGTAGAGGAGGAATTATGCCCTCCACGGATTTACCAGAACATCTTTTATATTGAGAAAATCATCTCCACATATCCCATGTGTTTGGATTCTGAAACCAGCTTTACATTAACCATTGACACCTAATCGACAAACATTTTTCTAATATTATCAATTGTGTATATAGGGAATTAGATTTGTTTCATTCTCACATTTTTTGGGGTGCTTTCATCTGTATCCATAGTTTAAAAAAATTGGCCTGACCTAGAGGAGGTTTGGTCAACCAAATTTTTGACCTGACTGAGACTTTTCATCCAGTTCAAACTCTTTATTTTTTTAAATGGAAAAAAACATAGTTTCCAGCAAATAGGGAAAATATTGAAAAATCCTGTCAAGATTTGTTTACCGCAGTTGATTGGATTGAACTTTCAGCAGAGGTTTCAGACATTTTCAGTATTTTATGAAAGAATTTCTGATAATTTCAATTCACAATTTTCTGCCTAATTCTGGTCTTCCTCTGTCCCTTGATAACAGGCCCTCAAAGGCCATGCAATTTCTTCAGGCTATATCTATGTCTGGCATGGTGTGCCCTGTTTGCATGTTTAAAAGTTGCAATGGTGTATGGCTGGACTGTTGTCTTTGCTATTTGTCAACATCTGTAGACAAAGCTTGAACACTCAAATCCTAAATTGCACAAATGTCATACAATCATATGCCCAATTCTTATTTAAGATTACATTTATTTGTAAATGCCTATGGTTATGCAAATTTTGAGTCGTATCAGCCAAAAAAATATTTTACATGTCTTCAAATTTAAAATAATGTTTAGTTTCAACACAGAAACATTAAATAATATTTAATAACTGTGGGGATTGGGAACAATACTTTAGGACATCATTTTTGGATTTTAAGTTTATCCATGTTATTATAGTTTATGTATAAATAAATAAAATTGCTTGAAACTTTATAATCACATGGCCCAAATGCATGAACTAATATGTAAAAGAAAATAAAAGTTATAATTTCTTCTTTTTAAATTTTCTGAATCCAACTGAACCTTTCTTGAAATTCTGTGTTTCCTAACAATTTTCCCCTTCCGAACAAACCTAACTTTTAGAAAATGATAACTATGCCTGTATCTAAGGGGTAGCCTTGTTCTATTTTTACGTATGCTATTTCAAGGCCACATTTACAATTGGCCTCTCTATTTCATGGTTAAATATAAATTAACATATAAGGTGTATTATAACATATATTGAGGAGAATAGGCATGGGATTTGACGGTCCTGAATGGTGCCAAGAATCTGACCATGATAGATAAAACTTTCAACAAGAAAAACCCTATCTAAACACCATGCAATTAAATCTTCTCCCATCCTTCTAGAAGTCTCTAGGTATTGTCCTTGCTTCAGATGAAGACCCACTGAACAAACTAGCAACGGCCCAAAAGAGATCCCCATATCAAAAATTGAGGTTGTTGTTGAAGTCCCCGACTCCCCACCCAATATCCATTTATATGTAGGGTAAGATACTTTATTGGACATTTGATCTGACATAAGTTTCTTGTCAGATTGGAGGTTGAAGCATAAACACTTACGAGGACAAAATGATGTTTAAACCATAGTTACCATGTTCAAAAATTTCAGATAGTTCGACGGGGTAAAAGTTCGAAGTTTGGAATTTTTCATAGTTACTGTGTTCAGCCGGATCTGTATGAAATCCGGTTCGAACCGTATTTTTTGAAGCAACCGAATAAATCCGGTTCGGTTCGGCCTTGTTTTTGCAGGGAAAAAAAAATCCTTTTTGGAAAGGGTCCGGGAAGATGTAGCAGCAAAAACTTGCATGTGCCATAACTTTCATTCTGTGGCTCCGTTTTAGGTGTCGTCTTCTCTAAAAGTATATATTTTCTCAAGCTCTACGCATTGATGGCAATATTTTTCTTATTTTCATAAAATCCATTTTTGTACCTTTTTGGACCAAGCAACTTCTTGCAATCTTTTGAAAGAATCATTATGATGATGATGATTATGGTAGATGGATGCTTTTTTGTATGATTTGTCTATATATAATGATATAAGTATACAATAATATAAATTTATAATAATACAAGTATATATATTCCGAACCGGATTTTTCCGTATTTTTTCGGATTTTTTCGAGAACTCCGAATTTTCGGATTTTTTTGCCCTTCCGAATTTAATCGGATTTCCGAACCTGGTAACTATGGAATTTTTAAAAAGGTTCGATCGGTTTGGCTTAGAAAATTTACAATTATAAAATATACATAAATATTAAATACCATATATATATGATGATATTTGAAAAGAAAAACTAAATACACATAATAATAAATAGTTATATTATCTTGTTTCGTTTTTGTTGTGTTGAAGTTCTTTTAATTTAAATGCTTTATTTTTTTAATTGAAAAAATAATAATAATGTTCGAAGTAGCATCAACTTATTCGGTAAGTTCAGTCAGACCAAAAAGTGCAGTTCAAACCAAATTTTCACGAAGTTTGTAAGAACATGGTAACTATTGTTTAAACTCAAGAATAACCTTATGCAAATACGCCCCAAAGACCATCAACTTGACATGTTAGCTTTGTACACAACAATTCCACAGTAAAACACTGCCCAAAGAATCAATTGACGAAACAGCCACAAATTTAAACCCCTTCGGAGCAAAGGATACAGGAAAAATCACCTAACAACCTGACAAGGTTATTTCTTAGGAAAGATTACGGTAAATTTTCAGCTTATACTCCAATCGTCAGGCACATGCCCAAACCTCTCAAGTTCCAGGAAAAAATCTGCATAGATCAGATCAGTTGGATGAAGTGATTTTCCATTGTAACTTGTTAGGTAATACTACAAGCTGCAACCAAGCGGTTGATTGTTTGCCATTCAACTTCTTCTCTTTAGAAGAATATTGCCAATTCTGATCAGGAGATTGATTAACAGAAGAATCCAAAATACTAAGCAGCCTGTAATCGATTAAACTTTCCATCATTGGACAGTAGCATTTGTAAAGTGTATTTCAGTAATGTCCGTATCTTCCATAGTTACCTAAATCTGGGGATGGGATCAAAGAGTTTGCGAACGGTTTGTAGAACGGCAAGAAATTTCCCAAATTTGGGAGGGGGGTGCAGTAGGGGTGGGGACTGCAACCAAAAAATACAAAAAATAGTATTTAAATATTTGAATTTTATTTAATGAAATTTAGGGCTTTAAATCAGGGAAAACTGAATTTTTTTTTATTTGTTTATTTTGGCTTAGTCTGCTTCTTTTTGTTCATTTCGTCTATTTTCCGTTGGCTTACACAATCTGCAAAAAAAATTATCCATTGAAAACCTGGCTTCCTAGCTCCTAGTGGATTGCGAAGGTGTAAATTGCATGTAGTTTTAATCTTAAGTATAACTTTGTTTATAATATAAAATTTATCCACATCTGTATTTGTATCCATGCATCTATGGTTTTGGGATTCCGGTTTAATATTTTTGGTAAAAATAACAAAAAAAATAAAGGGGATTCTGTTTTAGTGGAAAAGAAGTCAAAATTCTTTTTTCAAAAAAGGAAACAACCCCTCCAAGTCCCCATATACCATTGAGTCACTATTATCTTCAGCACAAGACAACATAGTAGTATTGCCATAGTTACCTAAAACTCCAGGACGTGGGGATGCAGGGATAGGTTTCCAACGGTGAAAAAATTCCCAAATGTTGCAATGGCGAAGGAACGGCTATTAAAATAATATATAAATATTAAAAATATACAATATGTCCCCTAACCCTAAAAACATGAAAGATTAAAATTTCAGCACCATAGCCAGCAATGTTAACAAAGGACATGCAACATCTCTTTATCATGTCACTTATATGATTATATCCTTGAAAAAAATAGTTTTTGGAACAGCAAAGGCCATGCAAACTACATGAATAGCCATCCATAGACAAAAACCAACTAAGGTAACCAAAAAACACTAAAAACTTAAATACAAAGTTGGCCTCTAGAACATCCTAATATACTGGTAAAGCCTCCATTATCATACAAAAAGAGGCAGAAAGACTTGCATAACAAAATTTTGAAACTAAAAAAATCCTTAAAAATATGCATGTGAATTTATAGATGCTATTGCTATGTTTTTAATCTTTTTTAATGTTTTTTTGAATTTTTTGGGGCTTATTGTTTCTTCTGGGATGTCAGGTCATCCCTTAACCATCTTGGGAATGTCACAAAGTCCATGTTGGAGTCTCTAAGGTCTCAAAACACATAGAGCATTTCAAGAAAGTTCCGGAGTCCAAGAACATACCCAAGACGTTCCTTTCATTTTATCATTTGGGAGGTGCACAAAGGGGACATTTCATTGAGGCAACATAAAAACATATAAATATTAAAATATTTATAAATTTCAGCCTTCTAAATAGGAATTAAGTTATTAACCACATATTATGCATATGAAAGACAAGATAAAAGACAAGTTATAAGCTAAATAAGTGAATAACCACAACAAACAAGCTAGGATACCGATAAAACTTAGAAACTTAAAACTTAAAAGCTTAAAAGTTAAATTAAAATACTTAAATCGAACACAATGTGAATGTCATGATATATTAAATTCAATCTATTAAAATTTACACCAAATTAGTCATGATCAAAGTTCAAATGACAAACTATCTTTCAATATTCATCATATTCCTCTTCATCAAGAGGATCAACATCAACTGCATCATCATCATTACATGGTTCATTAGAACCACATGGACTCGAACCACTGCCAGTTGCACCCCCTTGTGCATATAGGTCTCGCGGTGCCACAAAACTCTCCTCATCATCTAATGCTCCATGGTGGGAAATGGAAGCATCCAAGTCAACTATCTCTGGATCAATATCCCAATGTTTTGTTGTCCCTTCCTTGTACTCCGGTTTGTGGGATAAAAGGCGCAAGTTGGAATGTATGTATACCAAATCTTTAGCCTTTTTAGCCCCCAACTTGTTGCGCTTCTGTGAGTGGATGAAGCTATATGTACTCCAATTGCGCTCAGAGGAAGATGAACTTGCAACCTATTGAGGCAACGCAAAGTCAATGCAAAATTCAAACTTAAACACTCAAACTTAAATTTTAAAAAACTAAAAGTTAAAACAAAAAAAAGAGAATAAAAAAACTTACCTGTGCCAAGACCTTGATTGCAAGAGGTTGTAAGTAAACCGATGCATGACCATGGAGGTACCACCACATATGAGCATCCATCTTGTATTTGCTCCGAAGAGCGAGAAGGCTATGACCTGTTTCAACTATGAAATTGCCAAACTCTACCATAACAATGTCTTGGGCCTCAGGATCAAGGAAGAGCCTAGCCAATGCTGCCATATATCCCTCACTGACTTCCACATCCTGTATGGTGCTACCCTCCCTGGCAAGGAAAGGATCTTCGTCTTTGTAGAATCTAGGAGTCAATGCAAAAGCAAGTAGATGTAGTGGGGTGGTCATTTTGTTCCACCGCTCAATGAGGATTGATTGCACTTGTTTGAAAAATGTTTCCTCGGATCTTGTTCTTTTGCATTTATGACGGCTTTTATCTTCTCAATCATTGAGTCGATACCATCATATATCTCTCCTAGACATGGCTGATCCATGTCAGTAAAGCGGATCATGCTCATAATGGGCTCAGTAAAACTCAACAGATATTCCACTCGATCCCACCAAGTGTCATCTAAGATCATGCTCTTCACTTTTTGAGCCCGTTCAGTGTTTGATTGCCTCCATATAGACCAAAGATTGGAGGTTACCATCCTCATGAGTGCCTCTCACACCTTCACAAGTCATCTCAAGATGATTGTGTGTGATGCAAACCAAGTCTCAACAACCTAATATAATAACAATGAGAAACAAAAATCAAAAAGAAAATTAAAAACTTTTGAATACTAATTATACTATATTTTAAAAATAAAAAAACTTATATTTAAATTTTAAAATTAATGAAAAAAAAGGTAGCTTTCCTTACCTTCAACAGCTCCAACTGCGAGAATGATCTAAAAATGACCTCTGACTGGTGATGGTTAGTGACAAACATTTGGATCTCTTCAGCCTCTACATACACTTGTTGGATCCACTCTATTTTGCTTGCCATCTTCTTTAGCATTAAATTTAGTGAATGCACACATGGTGTCCAAAAAATATGCCCATACCTTGCCTCAACTAACATCCCTGTAGCTTTGCAATTTTTGGCATTGTCCATTATGACTTGGACAACATTTTGAGGCCCCACCGCCTCAATGGATTCAAAGAGGATGTTGGCAATGAATTGAGCATCCTTCACTTGCCCCTCACAATCAACCACTTTCAAAAACATTGCCCCTTTAGGGCATACTGCAATCACATTAATTAAAGGGTGGTTTCTTACATCTTTCCATCCATCAAAAATGATGGACACACCTGTTTTGGCCCATGAGTCCCTAATTGGTTGCAAGGAGGTTTCCACAAAAAAAAATTGTTTATCCAATAGGGTGGTGCGGATCTTCTCATAGCCAGGTGATTTGTACCCTTTTGGGGCCTCATTGATGGCTTTCACCATCTCATGCCAATAAGGTGACCTCACAACATTAAAAGAAAGCCCATTAGCATATACACACCTTGCAATGTGTTCATCTGCAATCTCCCTGCTCTCATTCTAAAAGGCCTTTTCCAATGGCCCTTTTGTCCTACTTTTCTTTTGTGCAAGGGAAGCACCCTCATCATCCGTGGAGGTAAGAGCCATAAATGGATGTGGCATGGCCACAATTGGGGATCCACTAGGTGATGGGGCAACAGGAGGCCTCGTTAATCAAGATGAGCTTCCTCTTTTGGCCAATGGATGACCGGCTCTCATAGCCACATTTGCCTTTGCATCTTCTTGCTCTTTGATATATGCCAGACCTTTTGCTTTTAGCATCCCAACATTATTCCTCCCCTTGCATACTCTTATACCATTACCCGTTATCGCACACAAGTGGCTTTTCACCTAACTGTAAGAGCCTTTGAATACTCCATCACAATCATTGCATTTCCAAACAAAACAACCACCACCTGGAAGTTGTTCAACTATTGTTACATGCCTCCATAATGGCAAATTTGGGTCAAATTCCTTGACCAAAGATTGCCCAGAAGAAGCAGAACTTGTTGCCATTGTAGAAGTACCTACAAGGTTCAAAACAAACAAAATAAGCAAAGAAAACAATGGCATGTATTGAAAATTAAAAAAATTAAATAGAAAGAGCAAAAAAAAAATGAAATGTGTGAAAGATTAAATAACAAAACAAAAAAAAGAAACAAACTTAGAAATGAAAAAAACTTACCTTCACTTAGTTAACCACAAATCTTCCTCCTTTGCAGCTCCTCACACTCCTACAAGCTTAGCAATAGCTCCTCAAACCTTAGACAAGCACAATGCAAATTTGGAGAGCCGCAACGTAAGTTTGTTTGTATTATGTTTTGTTTTTGTGTTGTTCTTTTGTTTTATTGTTTAGAGTTATCTTTTAGGGTTTAAATTAAAAGATTATTATATTTTTTAATGTTGAGGTATTTTAAAAAAATTAAAAAATTAAAAAAAAGTATTTGGCAGCTTAAGATGCAGCCGGGAGATGGTACGTTGTTATACCATGTGGATACGACCGGGTATGGCTCCACAGTATACGTGTACACTTGGCCGCTCCCGTCACCGTTCCCGCTCACGAAACATGTTGTTTGACTGCTCTAAAATTCTAGGGGTGTCATATCAGCTACTTAGACACAAACATGTCAACTTGTGACATGTCATATTTAGTTGCTGACATTCCAAACATCCCTTCTCGTCTTGTATTTCCAACATTAGTCTCTGATTAAACTTGCAATTATTGAATTTGGTTCAAACCTCTCAATGGCTTCATAAAGCCCTACCATAACTTCAAAATCACTTTGTCTATCAATTTGAAATAGCTTAGGCTCCAAATAACACACTATTGCATGTAAAAGTGTGTGCATCATTTTCCATCTGGAATCAATTGTATCCCATATCTCCATGTAATTTGCTTCCAGATTATTTAATGTTTTGGAACGGCTTCCTTGCAGTCCATGCTCTCATAAAATATGTCAAGACAAAGGGTGTTGCCATCAAAATGTGAAGCACATCAACATTAGTCCACACACATTTTGAACCTTTGTTGCTAGGTAGCAGCGTGGGTACGGTTACACACGGGTACGGGATCCAAAGCGCGGTACGGCATTTTTTGGGGGCACGCAGATTATAAAAATTTAAAATATTTTGAAAAGTATAAGATAAGCAAAATTCCAGCGTGCATAGATTAAACAAATCTGAAATATACATAGGTGAAATAAGTTAAAACATATTGATAATTCATTGTTCGAACTTATAACCAAAAAACATAGATACATTGTTCAAATCAAAATGTTACAATGTATTATCATTATCCGACATCAGAAACACAAAAATGAAGAATCAAGATACATCAACATTCTAATTAGTAATAGACTAATAGTCCGATGGCTCAGCCTTCTCCATGTCTTCAACGAGCATCACTACCATCACGTGGTTCATTAGAACCACAAAGCACTACAGTACAACCGAACCATCAATGCAATGCCGCTCTCCAGCCCCACTTTCAGCTCACGCAAAGTACTATCTAGGTCCGGGTCTAAAGAATGAAAGTCAACAATGGGAACATCCAAGTTTGGAGTCTCTAGGTCTACATCCCAACACTTTGTTGGCCCTTTCTTGTACTCATCCTTCTTATGTGATAGAAGGCGCAAGTTAGAATGCACAAAGACCAAATCCTCCGCCTTTTTTGCTCCCAACTTGTTGCAGTTAACTCGAGTGGATAAATGAGTATGTACCCCAATTCCTCTCAACTGAAGAAGAACTCGCAACCTATTGAGGCAAGCCGCAAAGTCAATGCAAAATTAAATTTTAAATTTATAAAAGTAAAAAAAGAAAGAGTTAAGAAATTAAAAAATTAAAATCTTACTTGTGATAAAACTTTTATTGCAAGTGGCATGAGGTAGGGGTATGCTTGTCCATGGAGGTACCACCACGAATAAGCATCCATCTTGTATTTGTCACGAAGAGCGCTAATGGAGTGATCCCTGGAGGATATGAAATTCACAAACTCGCCTCTAACCATGTCTTCTACTGGATCTCGGGAAGATTCTAGAAAATGCCTTATACCCTCACTAACTTCAACATCCCTATATGGTGGGACCCTCCTAGGCAAAGAAAGGATCTCCATGCTATAGTATTTTGGAGTCAAGGCAAAAGCAAGAAGATGCAATGGAGTGGTCATTTTGTTCCACCTTTCAATGAGATGTGCGTGCACTTCCTCAAGAAGGTCTCTCGTAGGATCTTGCTTTTTCGCATTTATGATGGTCTTAATTGACTCAATCATCGAGTCAATTCGATCATAAATCTCACCCATGCATGGATGATCCATATCAATAAATCTCAGCATAGTCACGATGGGCTCAAGAAACTAAGAAAGTACTCCACACGATCCCACCATGTTTCATCCAGATCAACAATTTCACATTTCTGCCCTCTCACTCGCTTGCTTGCTCTCCATATACTCCAAAGGTCACCGATAACCATGCCACTCAATGCCTCTCGCACCTTCACAAGCCGTCTCAAGACGAGCGTGTGCGAGGCAAATCGAGTCTCAGCAACCTAATAAGAAAT
Organism: Taxus wallichiana var. yunnanensis; assembly: GCA_018340775.1. Lineage (NCBI taxonomy): Eukaryota > Viridiplantae > Streptophyta > Pinopsida > Cupressales > Taxaceae > Taxus > Taxus wallichiana. The sequence continues at coordinate 182,156,626 of CM031238.1, read as the reverse complement.
CAAAAGAAATAAAATTAAGACAAGTAAACTTAAAACATTCAAAATTCTACAAATTACAAACTTACAAAATTAATTTAATGAATTTTAAAAACTAATAATTATTTTTAAAAATAAAAAAGAATGTTACGGGCTACCTTCAATAGCTGCAATGTTGAGAATTTACGAAAGATGGCTTGGGACATGTGGTGGTTGCTGACAAACATTTGAATTTCATTTGCCTCCTCATATACTTGTTTGATCCAAGCAATTTTTGTGCCCAATTTTTGTAACATTAAGTTGAGGGAATGGACCGCACAAGGTGTCCAGAATATGTGTCCATACCGTGCCTCAACCAACAACCCTGCAGCTCTACAATTTTTTGCATTGTCCGTTACAACTTGGACAACATTTTGAGGCCCCACCGCCTCAATAGATTCTACGAGGATGTTGGCAATGAATTGGGCATCCTTCACTTGCCCCTCACAATCAATAGCCCTGAGAAACATTGCCCCTTTAGGACACACGACAACCACATTGATCAATGGCCTATTTGTTGTATCTTTCCATCCGTCAGAAACGATGGACACTCCTGTTTCGAGCCATTGATTCTTGATGGGCAACAATGAGTCTTCAACTTTCTTTCTTTCTTTTGACAATAAGGTGGTGCGCACCTTTTCATACCCTGGGCTAATGTATCCGTTAGGGGCTTCATTAATACATCTCACCATATCATGCCAGTATGGTGATCTAACAACATTAAATGGGACACCACATGCATAAATAAAGCGTCCAACACTTTGGTTAGCTATGTCCCTGCTTTCATTCTGGAATGCCCTTTCCAATGGGCCTGCATCTTTTGTTCTTTTGCGAGAAAGAGGTGAATCCTCTTCCCCTTCAGTTGCAATAGGTGTAGACAAAAATGGGTGATCTGGAGCCACAACATCAACAGAAGGAGAAACAGTGGCTTCTAATGGTATGTGATCTTCCTTTTTTTGCCATAGATGATTGGATTTTAATGCCATTGTTGCATCTCGCTTCCTCTTGCTTTTGATGTACGCAAGGGTCTTTGCACGTTGCAACCCCTTACCATCCAACCCTCCACATGTTCCGATTCCGTACAACAACCCCACACAAATGGGCTTTCACCCGATCAGGGAGCTCTTAAATCATATTACATTGTGAGCAAACCCAAACAAAACCCTCCACCTCGGTAATTGTTCTAGTTGTTTGACATGCCTCCAAAGTGGGGAGGATGGATCATTTTTGTGAAGGAGACCTTTACTACTTTGACCCACAGAACTAGAACTGGCAGCCATTTTAAGTTTTTAACTGCACAATGCATTTAAAAAAAAAAAAACAAATTTAGTCTTGAGAAAATGTTGAAGTTTAAAATTTAAATTTAAACGAAATCAAATGTAGAAAAATGAAGCTTAAAAGTTAAAACAATAACAAAAAACAAACCAAAAAAACAACTAAAAAATAATAAAATATTAAATACAACTAACAAACTAAAACACTCTAAAAAAATCACAAAATACTTACCTCAATACACCCAACACCAATAATGCAAGCTCCTTGAACTCCTTGTCACTGTGTCAGTAAGCTCCTTCAACTATATGGCACTTGAAATCAACCCTAAGCAATTGAAAATAGTGGAAAAATTGAAGGTGAGAGTCAAATATGCAAATAAGAGGCAAGAATGAAAATATGAGGTAAATGACTTGTTATTGTTGTTATAGACTTTGGGCGCACAAATTAGGGTCAAAAAGAATATTTTAATGTTTAAAGTCGGTTTGACCTTTGTTTTGGCCAAAAACAAAAAAAAATTAAAAACGCTGTTGTGGGGTGGTAGCCTGCTTTGCGTGCAGTTTTTCCTCCGCAGCCTGGTACGGCCGGGTTAAGCCCACGACGTTCTCGCCGCACTCCATGCCTCGCGGAGAACTCCCGGGTCAACCTGGCCAGCCGAAAGGCAACTCGACCCGAACTCCGTGCCCGCGCCGAACCGGGACCCAACCTCGCGCGCCCCTGGGGGCAGAAAAGCTACCTAGCTTTGTTCAGACGTGCCACTGTAGTTTGCTTCGAGGCCTCGCGGGAGAACCCTTCCAACCTGCCGAACCGACCAACCCGTGCCCGCCAACCATGACCCGAACTCGCTGCCCTAGGTGGCCGAACACTCAGCTACCACAAGCAACTCAACCTTTGTTGCACTTTCCCAAAATTGTTGTTTAAACTAGTTTGTTCTATGTTCTTCCTTCGAATTTTAAAAAGCACAAAATTTTCCCACTTGTTGGAACAAATAAGAAATCTTAAGAGTTGTTTCCTCATCAACCACTCTTTTCAAAGTGATATAAAATGAAGCAAGCCTTGGTTCACACACCCTCAACAACTACTTTGTTGCATGTTTGCATGTAAAGATTCGATGTGAGACGGTGATTTTTATTAAATTTGCAATCGCTCTACATCGTGAATTGCTTCATGTACCCATAAGGATTTAGCCAAGTCATGAAGCAACAAATCCAAACAATGTGTTGCACATGGGCTCCAATATATTTGTGGGTACTTCTCTACAATAAGCTTCCCAACTCCCACACAATTTGCAGCATTGTCAGTAACCACTTGAACCACATTCTCTACACCTACTTCAACAATGACTTCCTCTAAAAGTTTTTAAAATATACTCAAAATTTTTCTTATGGTTCATGATGTAAATCACCTTCAAGAATGCAACACCTTGAGGGCAAGCCACCAAAACATTAATTAATAACCTCTAACATATATATGACCATCCATAGCTCAATATAGTACAACCTATTACACTCTAAAAGGCCTTGACCTCAACTAATTTCTCACCACCCTATCTTTTGACCTCTGCAAAACAGAGTTGTTCCAAAAAAATTGAAAAGGGAGGTATGTAGCCTTTCTTTAAGATTTGCAACTTTCTAATTTGCATTTCAAAAACGTGGATTCCTAAAAACATTGAATGGAATGACACTAGAATAAAATACACAATTAATGCATCATCTACATGTTTTTCTACTAGTTACCGAAAGTTGTTCAATGTTTTGGTCCTAGTCAATCCACCTATCGTGGCCTTGGGCATATTGGAAGAGGAAGACATAAAAGATGTCGTAAACCTACACTATTTGTTTGGATTCTTTGTTCCTTTTGTGTCGATTTCATCTTTTCTACAATCAAAGGGAATCGGTCTTTCTCTATAGCAAATCTAATCTCTAGATTCATTGATCCACACAAAGCAACAACACCTCCCAACCCCGTAAAAACAAGTGGTCCATCACCCTTGTTAAACTTCAAGTAAAATGATGACCACACAAACGATATTTAATATTGTTGTTGTCATGGGTCACATGTTTCCATCCCTTAACGGTTGATTTTTAGGAACCATTCACTTACAATTTGTATGTAAATAAAATAATAAGAGACAATTTAAATACATTATATGATAAAATTAAAAATATTAAAATATAAATAATTTTACAAAATTCAATTTAATGATCGTAACATATTTTTTTAGATAGTTTAACGCTTTTGGCTGGAGCTTAGAACTAGGGGATTGAAGGGATCCCACCCAAGTACAACCAAAATATAAACACCCTAAACAACTTAACCAGGACCAACCAAAACCACAAAAGTCTCGCAAACAAAGCAAGAAACCGAAGGGACCAAGAAGCGACAATGAACAAAAACAAACCCAAATACGAAACATTCTTTCATCTAACTGTAAGACTCACTCCAAGGAAGCTGAGCGGCTAGGGCCCACCAACTTCCTACCCCCAACAGATGCACCAACTCGAGTAGTCTAAAGCAAAAAATTATACGTAAACCCCATCTTTCTACAAAATCCGTCTACTTCCTCGGACTCAAGACCACTAGTGCCAGCAGCCTCGACAGATCCAGTTTCTTGAGCCTGCTACCTTCTGAGAGCCCAGAAGAACACGCCTCATGGACATTAGACACAAATTTCATTAACACCGCATTCCTGGCTAACTGAACAACAATCACTCTGAGCTTATTTTAATGCCCGCCCCCTATCGGCGAAACAGCGACAACGGCTAAACCCGATTCTTCCAATGCCACTTCCAAATTGACACGATGATGGGGTTTGATGAAATGAAGAGCTACATCTCTGGCCTCCTCTACATTTTGCTTTGCACCGGGAGCAACCGACAAACAAACCAAGACGCCACCTCTGAATTAACCCTTGCCCTAGCAAAAACGTCCATATACTCTTCCCCCAAGAACCTCTCAATAGCTTCACAAATGGACCCGATTCGCTTAGAAAGATGATACGAATGCGAGCCCTCAAGACACTCCCAATGAAAGCCATCTCCCACTTCTCCCCCTAAAGAAACAAACCAGCAATAGAGGGCTAGCCATACTAGTAAATTGTTCCCACGACGCAACAACCAGCCACCAACAATCCTGCAAAATGGGATAAGAAGCCAACACCACCTAAACATTTAATTGCTACCATCCCTTCCCGAGAAATGATAGCATTGAGCTCCTCCCACGCGTTCGCATGCGTAGAAATGACAGGACCCTCTCTCCTCATAATACCTTGATTTGCTAAGAAATCGGCTACGGAATTGGACTCCCTATAATTATGGTTTAACTTCCACGTTGGAATCGACACGTGAATAAAGAATATTGTTAATAAAGAAATCTAAATTCCAAGACGACAATTTACCTCTTCTAACATCGCTAATCACAACTTGGGAATCACCTTTGATAACCAATGCTTCACAACCAACACTAACCGCTAATTTGATCCCTTCAAGCAAGGCTTGAGCCTCCGCTTTGTTGCTCGTTCCTTCTTTTAAAGGAAAGGATCCCGCAATCACTAACTTGCCCTCCTCATCTCTAATCAAGCACCCCACTCTCGATATGCCCGGATTACCTTTCGATGCTCCGTCAAGTTCATTTCTGCAGCGGAGGAGGGGTGGATTGATCGTAACATATTACAAGTCAATATTGTGATGATTAAAATATAATAAATGTTGATTTTTAAAAATTGAAATATTAAATATCTAAATATTAAACATTCCAAGCCACCATTTAAATATTAGCGTTAAAATATTATAATATAATGTTGATTTTGTTTTATATTATTTATTTCAAAATCTTTTAAAGTTTAATTTTTTTGAAATATTAAAAATTCTAAAACTACATAACAAAATGTCACAAAAATTTAATAAGATGCTTAATAAAAACGTAATAATAAAAAATCAATTAAAAACACAATAAAGAAAGTATTAAAAGACAACTGTTAGAAAAAGTTTATAATCTAAATGTCCTGAGACCGTAGCTCACAACCAAGTAGATGGCAATGGCAGCAGCTTGGAAGATAGCAACAAGTGGTTCTCCCACAACTCAAAAACCCTCCTCCAACTCTCTTGAACTCCTTGCATACGCAATAGAACTCCTCACATCTACAAATGCTATAGAGCTTCAACTCTTCACGGCAATCTTCAACACACTACAAACAAGGTTTGGTGGTTCATCACAAACAAGTTACGCCACTATAGAGTTTGTTGCAACTCAAACACATCACTTAGAGAGTTTGCCACCACTCAAAGACAACACTAAGAATTTTCTGCCACTCAAAGACATAACAAACTTAATCATACTTTACTGGCACTTCACTCAGAAAAATGCTGCTTATAAAGACGTTGAGCACAAGTTTTAGGGTTTTACGGGCTTTTTTTCCCTACCATCAAATATTTGCGACTTTTTGCACACCTTTGAAGTTCATCGAATTTCAAATTTTTTCCTTGAAATCCAACAAACCCTATGACTTAGATAAAAACTATGTATAAAACACCAAGAATAATAGCAATATTGTTAACCAACCGTTTTTCTTATTTTGAAGTTTATAATAATCTTACCTAATTAGAAATATTTAACACTCGTTAAAAAAGCTAAAGAAAATTAATAAAGATTAACTATAAAATACTAATAGTTGAAGTTTATGATAAAAGATAAATTCAAATTACACCATATGAACATTAAAGCTTAAAATATACCTCATAAATTCTATAGATTAAAAGAGATAACAGTTTATCTATGATGGGAGCAAACTGCCCTGCCATATCGGTAAATCTGCATTTTCCCTTCCTAGACATACAATCCTTCGCAAGTCCTAGAATGCTGAACTGTGTAAGATCAAATTCCTGGTCATATAATGCAGTCCAGTGGCAACCAAGTCATAGAGAGTGGAATCGAGTTTAGATGTAGCGTTTACATTTTTCAATCATGTTTTTGTTACATTTTAGGTTTAAATTTTTAATATTTTTTATATTGAATATTTCAATCTTCAAAGTAGAAAACAAGTTAAGCAAACAGATCTGGACCAAACTGGGCTGGTTCAGACAACCTGAAAAGTTTAGGTTGGACCGAATTTGGACCAGGTTTAGCCAGACCGGGTAACTATGTTTTCAAGAAACATATTTTGTTTCATATAAGAATATTTTGTTACAGTTATCTACACCTATAATATTGTTTCCATATTTCACGTTACAATTACAGAAACAAAACTCAAGAAATTCAACAAAGTAATAAAGACAATATTGTTCTTCATGGAGTGTTACAAACCAAACACGTGAACTTTCATTATAATAAAAAGTTTCTACTACAATCCAATATGTTACAAGGAAATCTCCAAGCCTTGGGCTAATCTAGAGAACCCTTGGAATGGTTAGCACCTCAGAAATCAAATTTTTGGATGACCAACAAGAAGCCAAAGTTACAAATACAATAGTAAAAACACGAATGAAAGAGAACACAGTAATTGAATATGGGGAATTTACAAAAGAAACTCAGTGGTGCTTAATGCAAAGAAAAATCAAAGAATTGAGACAACCGTAAATGCATGATTTCCTTATTGAATATAGATTACTTTTGAAATCACTTGAAGAGTTTCATGCCACACCAGGAAAAAAAAGCATCAGCATTTACATAAGAATTCCTATAAGCTTCATACCAGTATCAGCAGGACTTTTTGTCCCATTATTGACATGCTTATTTGTACTCATTTTCTTTCCTTGTTCAGACAAGCTTTTGATATTGTTTCTCTCTTTCTCTACACTGCCTGAATGTGTCAATTCCACCGAACATTGCTATCTTTGACTGGAGTTGACTTTATAGAATCCTGATCAACAGTAGTAACTGCTTGCTCCTTTCTAGCATGGGATTTTGGAGGATTGCGTGCATTATCAAACCATTTGTGTACCTGGAAAAATGACCACTACTCTTTAGAAAAAAAGATGACAAGATAATGATTTGATGATGATTATGGATATAGATTTTTTTGATAAGTCACGTTGACCGAACCCGAAGACCATTGGTTACCCGCATGAAAGATATGCCAAATTCCTTTGCTAAATCCTCTTTCACAGATCGTGAAGGAAATCGATTCTCAACAAAAACTCCACGAAACTTCTGCATTATAATTTGAACATATTACCTTAGATAAATCTCACAGAAGCCTTGACTAAGTAGATAAAAAAGTTAATGCAAAGAAACAAGGATACTATTAAACATACTGAAAAAGAAACAAATGTACTCAAACATTTTCTCAAAAACGTGACAGTTTCTTTTGAAAAAAAAAATTGTGCAATTTTTTGTTCCTCTTTCAAGGTTCTTTTCTTAGGGAAAAAAATATATTGGAAATAAAAGTGCATAGCGGGCAGTATTACACAAAATATTTTGTTGAGTAACATTTGGCTAGCTCAAGCACATTGAAAGTGCAATTACACATGCTAAAACCTAACGTGAAGAAGGATTCATCCAGCTATAAACATTGTAATTTAAGCAGGTTATAACACATTTTGGGGAAATTAACAAAGTGCATTTCATGTCTGCTTTAATCCCATTTGAGCTTTGAATGTTACCAGGATATATAAAATCACAATTGAGAAACATCAAACAACCTTACATATGTTAAATTGAAAGTTATGGAATCTGCAGTAACTTATTTTCAGTATTTTAGATTCTTAGAAGTTTCAAAGCATCCACCTTAGCAAGACAAGGGGATGGGTTTTGCTATTACTTATGGTAATTATTATGGAGCGATTCAGATGGGATACCAAGGTACATCACTTGTGTCACCCCCTTTCAGGCCATGTCTGGGGCAGAAAGATCAAATGGGGGCACCAACATGGGTCAAAGACTGGCTGACTATATATTAAATTTTCACATCATTTAGTTCCTATTGTACCACACACAAGTTATGGAAATGATTGTCCATGGCATGTTACCAATAGAAAATGAAATATCAAGCACGAAGGAAAAAAGTATAGTTTTTGGCAGTTTATATTGGTTACAAAGAGTGCATTTTACAAAATGACATTACAGATCCAGTAGTGCATGTGCTTTTTGATGGCCAGATTTATGTGCTAGCATCATCATTCAGAAGAGGCCCCTTAAGGTTGAGCAGTAGCAAACCAAATTGTATTTTGCAGTACATTTAGCTCAGCTGCCCTGGTCTGCCCTATGATATTCTGCTACTGATACAGAGTCTGCAAGTGAATCAGTTTTGCATTTGCTTTAGTTCTCTTTTGACAGAACGAAAAAAAAGAAATTATATTAATGTCCACGAATGACAAAAAGTAGATCAATTGGACTCGAGAATACATCCAGTTTCAATAGAAAGTGCTAGGCTAAAAGGACCCTATAATCGACGACTAACTAAAATAAGAACAAAAGCATTGAAAATAAACAAGGTGTAAACCTAACACAATAAAGCCTCCAACCCATGTGGTTAGGGTACCAATACAAAATGCTATATGGGGGAGTGGGAGGGGAAGAACCCCAAAGAGCTTGGGCTGGTGAAAGTCGGGAAGATTGTGTGATCATCTAATCAAATATCTCTAACCGTGCCCAAGATATAGAGGAGTCATTTGTGTCATCATCCATCATTGTTTAAGGGCCAATGCAAGATCCGATAATGCTCATCAGGAACTGCCTAGGGCTAAGGGGTAAAGTTGGATAATCCTATGAAGAAGCCAAACACTCCCCCATAATCCCTCCTAACATCCTAGAACGAAGAAACTCCTATGACAACGAAAAAGCTCATAATGTGTGCTTTCCTCCTAGGCCCAAGAAGCAATTGTGAAGGAGCAAATCCACAATAGTGAGTAAAAGTCAATCCCCATCACCTAGACCTACTACATCGAGGCACCTTAGTAGTAGTGTTATGAAAAGATGAGTGTCGCCTCACTAACAATATGAGAAGCAACAATATCCAAAGGGTGCTAAATGTTTCCATCCTCTATAATGGGCTAAAAGAAAGAGATGATCAGTCTAGGGGTTCTTTATAGGGACCTACGTTGATGAGTGACAACCTCCCAAAGAAAAAGGGCATTGTTCGTCTAGATACGAAAATAAAGCGAGATAGAAAATCACCCAAGTCCCTATAAGTACAATGTTATCATATATCTCATAATAAATAGAGCATGTAAAAATTTCATCAATTTCCATCTTGTAGAGGAAGCAAAGACAAAATATATAATCCTTATGTGGAATATGATGATTATTCTCAACACACAATTGGTGTGAACAAACCCTTAACTTGTCGAGGGTGAACTGGAAAATGAGACCGATGACCTTGGAGATAGTCATGGAGACAAATGACGCCATCTACCACTCACAAGAAATGTTTAGCATAAAAGGCAAGTTTTGGGTTAAGCGTCTAAGGAGAGGTCCAAATGACCTAGTCGTATTGCCTATAGATATCCTCTCTTACAACTCTAATGATGACCTCCTTTAAAGGAAGAAGTTGATGAGGATCATCCAAATAGCATTTGAAAAGAAATAACCTATCGATAGAGATGTCGATAGACTAGAGGAGCAAACTAATCTCGAATACCATCAACATTGATGTCTATTGGAGCCCAATGATGCAATCCTCTCTAATGAACATAGGATTATGTATAGATATCTCCCTAAGCCTAAAGCTAAATCTTCCATGGTTTTGACTCTGTAAATGTAGACAGAACCCCTAAATATGGTCTCACGGGAAACTCAACTTGGACAAAGCATTGAGGAACAACTCGTTTGTAACTGAATCGTGTGTTGAATCATAGAGTTTGGACCCTTTCAATATGAGCCCAATCAACAACCCTTTGACTAGGCCCCCAGAACCTCGGACCCATACAAAAATATAGGTTTGATGACTATATTAAAGAGGTACATCTTTAAAGGGAAATCCGGAAGTGAATCTAAAAATATTGGCACTTCAAGAGAGAAAGGAAGGCATATCCCTTGCGAAAGGCATGGTCGAGAAGTGAGCTTCACACTAAAAAAAGATGGTCTACCGCCAGTGTAGGCCATAGAATGAAGCAACAAACCACAAGGTGTGGATGTTATGTACCCTATCACAAACACCCAACCTCACGGTTCCCAATAGGATGTCGATGGTATTTTGAATATGCAAGAATTTGGGACTCGAAAGATACAAATGAATAAATCCAATATTTTAACAATCAATTGCACTAACTACACAAGGGATATCCGCAGTATTGGTTGTGGTGTGTGATGTGCTTCAAATTCTCACATTCAACACCTTACCAAATTATTCCAACATTCACTTTTTTTTCATTGCATGTTGGTTTAAAGCTCAATTTGTCAAGAGGATTTGACTCAACAATTTCGATTCTTCAATTTTTACTATTGATTTTTGCTGAAAAATCCGAAAAAAGTACTTGAATTCCTTTCTATGTTAGGTGCATTTGCCTTGTTGAAACATATTACTTACATTATTGAACAATGAGATGTTATGGGTTTAGAAAGACTATTTGATACTCTAGCTCCGTACAACTTTCAAGAACATGATGGTTGTGTGACTAGTTGGCAACAACTTTCACAATCATTTTAACTCGGTTGTGTGGTGAATCTATTCCTAAGACCATTCAACATGCCTTATTGCAAGGTCCGGAAGTGGACTATGAAAATGAAATGGAAATGGAAAAGTGAAACCCAATTCTCATTCACTAGAAAATGTGATACAAGTACATATTGATCAGCATGAAATCACTGTTCACTTCATACTCAAGATGATTGTTAAACTTCAAATGTATCTACTAATAATAATACACAATATTATTATTACATTTATTGCCTACAAGTAAATTTATGTACTATACTGTCACAACCCCCTTAATCCACAGGGGTATTGTGAAACCAATGTTGTGTTGCCCATTTTGGCAACTTTTTCTATGTATTTGGTGCCTCATTTTCTTGATAAAACGCTCCTCGCTAAATCTTGGATCATCATTCAATTGTCGTTCAGAAACATATTTATCTTCAAATTGGTTTAGAATATAGTCCTTTACAAAATGAATTTCCCAAGTGATAGCTTGTTCCCTTCTACAGTTTTAGAGTTGTCATCAACCAAGGTATTGACTTGGTGAAGACTTGAGTTTGCAGAATGAGAATTGAATGAGGATTTCAAATAAAGAATATTGAATGATATTAAAAATGCAGTGAATAAATTTGATTGCTAATTTTATTTTGTGAGTGAAAATTGGCATAGCATGAAACTTACTATGAATGAAAATTAGCCTATTTTTCTAAATGGAAGAATGGGAAAATGCAGCAAATAAACTTTACTGTGAATTTATTTGCTTTGAAAAGATGTTTTTCCTGGCACTCAAATACCAATGTAAGGTCGGGAAATGGACTGTGAAAATGAAATGGAAATGGAAGAGTGAAACCCAATTCTCATTCACTAGAAAATGTGATACAAAGTACATATTTATCAACATGAAATGATTGTTCAGTTCATCTTCAAGATGACTGTTCAGCTTCTAATGTATCTAGGTAATAATAATATAAAATATTATTATTACATTTATTGCCTACACCTAGGATTATGTACAATATTGTTACACTTATCTTGCATCCAGAAACTTTATCGCAATTGTCCATGATGTTGTAGCTGGAAAACACTACGCCAATTCTAGCTGGTATCAAGTTGAAAATCTCGTTTGCCTGAAGCTTAAACTAAGAGATGGTATGAGAACCATTGTGTGGAATATCTTGCTCAAGATCCGAATATGCTTGAGAATCAACCTTTCAAAATGGCCACAAGATTGAGACTGATGAATACTAGGATGATTAAATGGTAGCTAACTTAAGAACATTTTCCAAAGTTCAATGATTTCCATACATGGCTATGTTAGCTTGCGAAATTCCCTTCAAGCATGGAAAGTGCATGTTTCCTTAAAGAAGGCACTAGGCATGTGCATCAAAGATCGCTTTGCATTCATCATCATTTGAAGGAAGAAGTCCAGAGGGAATTGGATAAATTATTAAAGGATGTTACAATTCAGCCTGGTGAAGGTAGCAATTGGGTTAGTCCTTTGGTTGCAAAGCAGAATAAGAATGGCAAGCTTTGCATCTACATTGATACGCATGAACTATACAAAGCAACAATACAAGACCCATTTCTCACACCCTTTATTGAGGAAATTTTGGAGAGTTTTGCTCATCATGAAATACTCTTTCACCAATGACTCTTCAGGCCCCTTTCAAGACCACATTCATCCCAAAGATGTTAATGATAATAATAATAATAGTTGATTTTATAGTCCACGATGTCAAGCGGCCTATTTTTGGATCTACAAGTGGCTTATAGAATATGGGATTACCTCTTACTCCCAGTATGTAGGAGGCACCTAATTGTGCTTCAAATAAAAAGGCATATATACCCTACCCCCTGCAAGATTTGAACTTGTGACCTTTCTTTCAAGAACACAAGTTCTTCACCATTAGGCCAACTTAGGCCAATGATATCAACCAGATCAACTTTTGTGACCAAACGAGGTTCCTACTTTTATTTAGTTATGTCATTTTGGATTTCATTATTCCTCCAACTTGCTTTAGCCAAGTTGGCACCTATATTTTTAAGAAATGCCTACATTAATTTATGTAGATTTATCTAGAAGATTGGGTGTTATAGAAGCTTATGAAGGACCATTTGGATCATTTGCAGACTGTTTCAAACATGTCATGAATGGGGATTATGATTGAATATTGGAAAGTGCCAATTCATGTTTCCATGTGGTAAATTACAAGGGCATAACATTAGCTAGAATGGCCTCATGATGGATCTTGCAAAGATTGAAGTTACATGCTAACACTTGCATACGCACTCCAAGTGCATTACATCTATAAAACTGACATAAGGAAGGTGCTAGACCTATGCATCAGACATCACAAAGCATTCAGCTTCATTTGAAGGAGGAATCAAGAGGGAGTTGAATAAATCATTGATAGTTCAACCTTGCAAATGTGGCAATTGGGCTAGTACTTTGGTTGTGGATGAAAAGAAGAATGACAAGTTTCAAATCTACATTGATTTGCATGAACTAAGTAAAGGAACAATATAGGACCCATTTCTCCCATCCTTTATTGAGGAAATTTTGGAGTATGTTGTTGGTCACAAAAACCCTTTCACTAATGGCTCTTTGGGCCCTATCAATGTCCACATTCATCTCAATGACATCAAAAAGTCAGATTATGCAGCCAAATGAGGTTTGTGCTTTTATAAAGTTATGCCCTACGTTGTCGGGATACGTGTACGAGTATGTCGGTGCGAGATGCGAGTGCGATACGAGATACATCAATTTTAAAAAACCCTTGGGTACGATACGTCTTGGATACGTCCGTACATATATATTAAAAAATTAAAATATATATATATATATATATATATATATTTTTATTTTTATGTACATCTACTCATTTTACTCATTTTTTAGTCCATAAAAAACTGAAATAGTAATACAAAACTTGAATCAATGTTCAAAGAATCAAAACATTCAATATACTTAAGACTTTGCATTTTTATTGATCATGTGGCTGCCATACATATGATATACGAATATCATGTGAACATGAATACGAACAAAACTTGAAATTTGAAAAATATACTAGAGACCAAAGAAACCTCTAAGAGAGCAAAGAAACTGTTGTTGTACATATTGCCTTACGTCTATAGATCGCAAGACACCTACGTACAAGGAGACCCCAACATTACGATGGGATGTGGATCCTGAGGATTCGAGCGATTAACTTGAAGATTGGGATCAACAAGGATCGATTGATATTTCCTTTACGAGATGTCGATGATGTTGATACGGATACTTGTGGTGAAGAGGAGCGGTTCACAAGTGTTCCTTGGAGGACTCGATAGTGATTTTTGAGTTTCCATTTTGGTTATGCAATATCATATATGTATTTTTGAGTTATGACTATGAGTCTATGACATAATATTAAATAACATAGTGCCTTGCGTCTCATGGATCGCAAGACACCTACATACAAGGAGACCCAACATTACGGTGTAATGTGGATCCTGAGGATTCAAGGCAGATTGACGAAGATCAGGAGCAACAAGGATTGGTTGATATCTCCTTTGCAGATGTAGATGATGTTGATACAAATACTTCTAGTGAAGAGGAGCGGTTCACAAGTGTTCCTTCAGAGGACTCTGATAGTGATTATTGAGTTGCCATTTTGGTTATGTAATATCATATATGTACTTTTGAGTTATGACTGTTAGTCTATGACATAATATTTAATAACATATGTAGTTGTACTCTTCTCATGTTAATTATTGAAGACTTGTTTTGAACATTGAATATCAATATATAGCATTTTGGGCCTTGGCTTATGTGATGAATAATTGGATTAATCATTAATGGTTTCAATCTTCAAACTTTCAGTTTTAAGTCTTAGTTTATTGAATTATTCATGTTATATTTGTAAAATTAATAAATTATATATTTTTTTATCAGCCATCCCCTTGTCATCCCCCGCCGTCCCCAAAATTTGAAAAAAATCCGTCCCGAGTCTTAGGTAACTATGGTAATATCAGAGTCATAATCCTGCAATACATTCAAAAGTTCCAATGGATTTTGCATGTAATGGCATAGCAAAATTGGGTTGAGAGGAAAAAAGCATGCATGACAAGTATAGGCCCCAAGTATAGCTATAACACAAATTATAGGTGCAATGCCCAACCAACCATCTGCAAGGTTGGACATGTCTTAATAGAAAACAGAAAACATTAACAAATTAAGTCATTAAAAGAGATGAAACAAAAAGAAGGAAAACAAATTTGAGTTCTTTTAAACATAACAACTCAATGAGAGAAGCTAGATGGAAAAATAAATGCATTCTAGTTTATTGCCAATAATCATAAACAAATTTCACAGAGCAACAATAGCATACCTCAACTGCAGTTTTAGGTAACCTAGAAGTTGCACTTTGCTTTGCTGAGACAGAACCCCCACACTGCTGCAGCTGCTGGGACACACTTACTTTTGTGGGAGATTTAAAATCTAATGGTAGAATTTGTTCCTGAGTATCGCCATCATGGTGCTTCTCTTTAATTGCCACTGTGCACTCTCCATTTTCTTTCTCTCCTTTATCTGTTTTGCACAAAGTTGTCTTTGATATAGTGATATCTTTTGGAGACTTGACATCAGGTGCATTTGCTTTTTTCTTTGTTGCCGACAAATTCTTGCGCTGCTTTCCTTTTGACACGCTAGAATTTCCTTGTTCCATATTCACTAACCTCCCTTTCTTTGATTTCTTTCCAAGTCCCCATTCCTGGGACACACTTACTTTTGTGGGAGATTTAAAATCTAATGGTAGAATTTGTGCCTGAGTATCACCTTCATGGTGCTTCTCTTTAATTGCCACTGTGCACTCTCCATTCTCTTTCTCACCTTTATCCGTTTTGCACAAAGTTGTCTTTGATGTGGTGATATCTTCTGGAGACTTGACATCAGGTGCATTTGCTTTTTCTTTGTTACCGACAAATTCTTGCGCTGCTTTGCTTTTGACACACTAGAATTTCCTTGTTCCATATTCACTAACCTCCCTTTCTTTGATTTCTTTCCAAGTCCCCATTCCTCATCATCTTCACTCATACTTTTATCAGAAGCATCAAGTTCCATATTCACTAACCTCCCATTCTTTGATTTCTTTCCAAGTCCCCATTCCTCATCATCTTCACTCATACTTTTATCTGAAGCATCAAGTCCATATAATTCCTGCACAATCCAATTCAGTTAGAAAACATACCAGAAAGAGCTATCAGGTAAATCATATAAAGGCAGCAAAAAGGATGCAATCAAGAAAAATATCATATACACTCATTGTGGGGGCAATCACAAATTAACGAAACACTACGAACTAATATCTCCCATACAATTTGCGCATTGGGCAAAGTCTACAGAGCTGACTTTAACAGAGAAGACGAACGGTCACCAAAACCAATATAAATACAAATCAAATGCACCAGTTACCAACAGCTATTTTTGAGGATATTCCTCTGCATCTCATAGTTACAAGGTACAGATGATTCGATATGATTGCGAAGGGAAGAGTTTCTGAAGTTTACCAAAACCAATATAAATACAAATCAAATACATCAATTACCAACAGCTATTTTTGAGGATATTCCTCTGCATCTCATAGTTACAAGGTACAGATAATTCGATATGATTGGGAAGGGAAGAGTTTCTGAAGTTTGGGACATCCAAAACAGATGATTTGACAAGGACAAATTATATAAAATTAAAACTATATTTAAAATTGAAAAAAATCTTTGAAAAATAAAAAGAATTATAAAAATTAAAAAAATCAGGTAGCTAACATACATCTTGTTAGCAATAATTCTATGTGATTGTTCGAATTTGAGTTCATGTTTCATGGCAACAAAAATTGGAGAACAATTGTCAGTGAAAAAACTGTAATCGATACATATTCAAAATGTAAAATAGCTATTGTATGTATTCACTAATTTTCTTTTTCTGCTAAGGTACTCATGGCAAGACATAATTTTCAATGAGGCCAGATACAGTCTTGGCTTCAGCTACATTTACAGGCACACTGAAGAAGCCTAAAGCAAATTAAACTAGTGACCATCCCTATTTTACAGTTGACTGCCATTTATTGCTAAAGTTGGCTCAAATTTCTGTAATGCATAAACTACAAAAAAACAGAAATGAATAAGGAAATAGGCACGTCTTCAATGAGGCCAGATCCAGTCCTGGCTTCAGCCACAGTTACAGGTACACTGAAGACACCTAAAGCAATTGTTGCAGGTCACATTCCCTATTAGTATTTAACAGTTAACTATCAGTCATCTGTTAAAGCTGCCTCAAATTGCTGGAACACATAAACTGAGAAAAACTAATAATGAATAAGTACAAAAATAGGCACTTAGCCACCGAAATTGCTGCCAGTCAGCATTATTTAATACCTGGAATTTCAGGATTACTAGAATATCTGAAGTCTTCAAGTTATCTTCAAAATGATGTACAACTGCCGTTGCAATGGCAGAAATCAATATTAACAAAAAAATATTAACCCCAGAATTTTTCAGGACAGAAAATTACAACTGTGTTTGAAAACATGACAAGCAAGGCATAAAAGCTTTTATTTGATTCTGTTGCCTTCTCCGGGATCATAAATTCATCATCTTCTGCAGCTAATCTCCATGTTCTTCTGATAGGTTTCCAACATCAGCTGCTGCATGATCAGGAAAGGAGTGAAGGGCGGAGTTCTCTGGGCTGCTATCTCAAACTGAAACCTCTGCTCTAGCCTCAATCTGTCCCAAACTCCTGCCAGGTTCCTATAAGAAACAACAGGCTCCTCCCACTGAAGAGCTCGTGATCCAGCCAATAAGTATGTTGTGGACATCCCTTTTGAGATTTCAAATGCATTCCTCCCAAACTTAAAGGCGCAGGGATCAGTAATGAGGTAGCCAATGGCATTTCTCAATTTCTCTTGTTGTTCACAGAGATTCATTGATCCAATCTCCGACATTGTACTTTCCTATCAGTCCCTGAAAGACATTTTGGAAGTTATTAGGTGATTTTTCTTTGCAAACAGTACTTAGGAACCTTTTAAGTTTTCCTTGAGATCAATTTCTGAAGAAATGTGCTTCATGGATAGTTTTCTTCCTTCTGCAAGTTTTCACCGACATTGTACTTTCTTATCAGTTCCTGAAAGACAATTCGGAAGTTATTAGGTGATTTTTCATTGCAAACAGTCCTTGGGAACCTTTTAAGTTTTCCTTGAGATAAATTTCTCAAGAAATGCGCTTCACGGATAGTTTCCTTCCTTCTGCCAGTTTTCTTACTGTTTTCCTGGGTACCATTTAGCCCGGTCAGTACTATAGTCCCCCTCTCAAAATCCTTGCCACCAGGGAGCTCCTACTCCAGAAGCACATGCCCTGAGAGAAAAAACAGTCCACGAGTGACCAAGGGTCCAAGATAGGTCAATGGGACTCGAGAGTACAAAAAGATACAATTAAAAAAGTACTAGGGTTAGGACCCTAAAATCATAACCAAAAATCACGAACAAAAGCAATGAAAATGAACAAGAAGGGGTAAACGTAAACCTAAAGTGGTAAAACCCAAACCCTATGACCGAGTACAAGTACAGAATAGCCATATGGAGTAGGGACCCCACCAATGAAGCACAATGCATGTGAGAAGGCCAAACAAGATCTGAGAACACGTCAAATATCTGTAAAAAGGCTTGGGCCATAAGAATCATCAGTGCCATCATCAACCAAATCTGTAAAAAGGCTCAAACTGAGAGAGCCCTCGGTGCCATCCTCCACCACTGTGAAAGGGAAAATGCAGGATCTGATAATGCTCATCAGGGAGAGCCCAAGGCTGAGGCAGTCAGGCTTGGTAATCCTATGAGGAATCATGATATTCCCCCTAAAACCTCTCTTGGTAGGACCATGGATTTCAATAAACCACAATAACTGCAGTAAATAGTACAAGGGTTGTGTTGTTTAGACTATTTTTCTTTTTTGGCTAGCTTTGACCCTGCTTTAACTATGCTGGCTCTTTTTGATATTGGTAATATTTGAACTTGTCCGTTCTGGGACATATATTGTTTTGTAAACACCTTTGCAATATTAAAAAAATAGCATAAGGGTGAAAATGGGTGAATCTACCATAGGAATGCAAGTATGCCCTCAGAGAATTCCAACACCACCCAGGAAATGGCCAGAGATAGAGCAGACTCCAAAAGAAAGATGTGACACAGAGGGTGCTTAAAGTTTAGATTGACTGTTCCCATCTCAGATGATTTTTTCCCATCCAGAGAGCATGGGAGAGAATCTTAAAACTCTGAACAGTTTACTGTTTTATCCTTCCGATTCCACACCAAAGTATGACAGAAAAGCTGTCCCCAAACACAGAAATTAAGATTAACAGTTTTTAGAGCTTCTAACCCTGGAACTGGGTGAGGGCCAAGACACCCTAGCGATGCATAAGGTATACATGCTGGGGCAGAAAAGGACCAGTCTCTACTTGGAACAATGATCAAAATCTCTGCCACAAAATTCTGAGTTTAATATTCCCTACATTTCTCTAGAGGTTGCTCCAGAATAAATCATTTGTTTTAATTCTTGTCCTAGTATAACCCCACTTTATAAATGAATCTGCAGATGAACATGATAGAGGTTTCCCAAAAGCCAATTTAGGGCGTTTATAAAATTTTCAAAGAGCAAGGATATTTTCTAAAAACAATTAATTTTCTCCAGAAAAACCCTTATAAGAAGCAAGGCCTGGGAGTAATATAACTTATTCTAGAAGTAAATCAGTAACTCATCAGTTACACAACCAACAGTTATGCGTGATTTGGATTGGGACAACACACTAGATTGTAGTAACTTAATGTGTCATACACAGTATCAATTAGCAACATAACAGTTGCAACATAAAGGTAATTGCAGAATTGTCAGTTAATGAACCATGAACATATGGAAATAAGAATATACACAGAATAACTTTTGAAGAAAAAATTACTTCTTCACTGATATGAGAGGTGTGTACTGCTATCTCTGAGAAGATATCTAAGCTATTCATCCTTTTTTACTTCATAAGGAAAGTAGCAACCTCTAAGAAGAAATGTGAAGCTACCATTCTCTGTTCTTTGCTATATTCTACATATTAAAGTAGAAATTTCTGTGAAGAGATGTTTTTCTGTGAAACTAGTCTCTACATCTGCCTCTGTCTGATTTGCTATTTTTGGCAGGAAGAAAACAACCTGAAAATACAAATTGAAGCGATTCAGCTTGGAACCCGAAATGACATGTGACAAGCATTCCCCTACAGAGTTGCGAGGATTTTTGCAACTTGAAATACAAAAACAAAAGATTTCAGTTTTTCAAAAATATCAGAAATCTCTAAATATTTGTATTTTGCGATTTTCAAGCTCTTGAAGCATTTTCAGGGTCAAACTTTTCCATCCAAATGCATGCTAAAGTAACCATATTGGTTGCTGTAGAGCATAACCAGTGTCGCACAGAGACTCGTCTTCTACCACTAAAATGCATCTCAGAGACCGGTACTTGTCTCGGAGAGTTGCATATCAATGTCTTTTTTTAAATATATTTTGTATTCATGACACTAGATGTGATGAGATATCAAAGATAAAAATCAACATAATTACTCATCTATTTGCGGGCATCTAGTATCTTTACTGTAAAAATTATGAATTCTTTCTTAGGCTATATAAGCTGTATGAAATTGTGCTCTATAAAAATTATATATATATATATATATATATATATATATATATACTTATTTATTCATTTTCTGTCTCCAAATGCCTGTCTCCTATTTTTCTGAAAAGTGGAATACCCGCCCCATTTCCTAATATCAGTACCCATCTCCTAGTAATTATGAGCATAACCCGAGCTTTCTGACACATTAAACAATTTAAAAATCCAATCAAGAGTGAAGGAGTTGGGACCCTAGCAACAAAGCTTACTAGATTTTCAGTATTCTGGCAAAACAGTACCCTAAACTGCCACATGAATTAATGTCATCTTTCTAAGAACAAATCAATTATACATTAGTTATGCAGCCAACAGTCGTGCAGTCACTAATTATGTGTCAGTCATGAAGAAACAAAACATTTACATAACAATTATGGAGTCAGAAGTTGTGCAGTGAGTTACCTATGTGGCAAAAGGGAGGTCGTTACCAATAATTTGTTGTAAATGGCCCTACAGCAACATGTGAAAAGGCTCTTTCAGCTGGAAAATATTGAGCAGGATCCAAGAGTGTTGTTGTGGCCAAGAGCAGAACACATACAGCTCTTGGAGTGGGCCTCAGTACCAATACCTTCTTAGATTTTTGTACTTCATGTACTGTCTGAAAATATTTTGCAGGATATGACAACATTTTGTTTTAGTTTCCTTTAAGGTGGGTCTCTTCATTCAAAATATTTCAGATTTCAATATAAAAAAAAATTTAAAATCAAATTTCAAATTTCCTTTCCAAATTTTCAATCTTTTTCTAGCAGTTGTTTTCATATTTTTACCGGTTGCAAATCTGGTTCATAACTGTGGTATAAGAGCTACTTTCTAGGCAACAAGTGCATCAATCTCGCCACAAAAGGTGGGTTAAGCAAGTAAAACAGGAAATCAGATACGGCATTCCTGTGGGAATCTGGCTAGCTAAGACCAGTTAAGTGGACCAATTAAGAAGGACCATGAACCAGATAACTTTTACATGTAGATTTTCTCTCCCTAGCTAGCACCACACCCCAACTGGGGATTGATTCTGCTATCTGATTTCCTGCTCTCATAATATGCACTGTCTTTACCGAATCCATTTTATGCATGATGTCCAGGGCATCATGAATTATGGAAGTTAGTTTCCAGGCCAAGCATTTCCTTTTCTAAGAGCTTGAAGTATGGGTTTGAGTTGCCTGTGACTATTAGGACCTTTCATCTCTTTCTTCAACAACTTATATGCCTCTTGATGCCATACCTTCTGTCAAAATATTGGAAGTTTGATCAACCCATGTGCATTGCATGGATCAGTATCAATTGTCATTTTCATATCTGAATATTCCTACTCCTGCCAAACTGGGGTTGCCTTTAACGCTCCATTGGAGATTAATTTATGGGTCCTTCTGGCAGGGTACCCAATTTGCACCAAGCAATAAAATTCCAAATAGAAGAGTTGGAGATAGACTAGGGTTAGTTCATGATAATTGATGTATTATTCTATTATTTAGTATTAAGCATATTAGTGTGTTTGTGTACGATGAGTTGTAGGAAATATGAGTGAGAATAGGGATTAGGATTGAGTGAGTGTTTATTGAAGCTGAGAGTTAACTCCTTGGTTGTAGGAGATCAAGCTTAGATATGTACCTCTCATGATTTGTATAAAATTGAACCAATGAATTTGCACGGCATGGTATCAGAGAAGGGATACCTGTGAGAATCTGTGAGGGCAGCTCCATGATGCTCTTGATTGCCCCAAATAATGGTAGCTCATTCGGTAAACAAAGGAGCAAGAGGGTAATGGTTTGAAGTTGCTGTAGCAGAGACATTTGTACAAACAGTAAGGGGCACCTTTAGAAGAGTGAAGCGCATCAACTGAAAACAGAAAACTAAAAAGGAGATGTTGAAACAAAAAACAAAAAAGGTGGGCGTTGAAACGAAATAAGGCTTAATGCCAAATATGGGTACTGCTAACAAGACTGGGGCACTTGCTCAAAATGAGTGCGCAGCACCAAAGCACGTCATCTAAGGACAATAGAAGGATCATAAACTTGCTGCAAAAGAAGAGAAAGGTGCATATGTCCAGGACATAGTTGTGTTGGAAATGTGTAGCCAAATATACATGTGTGAGTGACATTTTGTAGTTTCTGCTGTATCATCCCATGCCCATCTGATTTGATTTCCTCATACACATCTACCATGATCCCATGCATCCATTGTTCTACATTGACATTTTGTCTGCCCTGACCACTTCTGCCTATCTGTGGACCTATTGTCTACACATTCGTGTGCATCTTCCAGTGTTACGCGGGGGGATGCGTCCCCTAGATTTTGGTGACATCCCAGACGTCCCGAACATTTCGGGGACTTGGGGACTTGGAGGGGATGTCCCCTATTTTTTAAAATCTTTCAAAAAAATTCTGATGTTTTTACTTTTAAAAAGCTGTTATTTTTACGAAGAACATTAAATTATAATCTTGAAAGTACCTGAATAGAGTTTAAATCCCTAAATTTCATTGAATAAAGTTAAAATATTCAAATATTAATATTTTATATATTATTTTAATAGCCGTCCCCTTGCCGTCCCCAAAATTTGGGATTTTTCCCATCCCGAAACCCCGTCCCTCTGTCTCCCCATCCCCCCGTCCCCGAGACTTAGGTAACTATGGCATCTTCGCATCTATCAACATATATACTCTACCAAGCCATATTTCCGCCAATGTCAAGGTGAATCAACATATGCCAAATAGCTTAAGCTCTAGGCATTAGGTATTTACAATTAAACTTTTATTTTTAGTTTTTATTATTTTTTTGTTTTTAAACACGCCAAAATTTTGACTCATACTCGAGACTCGAGAGTTTCGTGGGCTAATAAGAAATGACAAACAGTAGTTTCTTCCATTAAAACAGGCCATAAAGTTGTTGTCACAACTTACAAAGCAGTTTGCTTGAGAAGCAAGTGATTTGTAAGTGATTCAAACAGGAGCAACAATGATTCATTGTGAGTGTCGATTGCAATCCTTCGTGCATGCTCAAAAACAATAGTGAAATATCCCTTATAGGATACCACTTTAAAATATGCAAAATACAGACAAATTGCAGCCAAACAGAAATCTGATTTTTGCAGAAAATTAAATCTAGGGCAGCGAACAGAAAATAATGAATAACTTCAAAAATACTTGCTCAAATCTCTTGAAATTTTAAATGGAGTTTGCTAATACAATAACAGATATTATAGAACTGTTTTTGGGATTTTTCGAATAACAGAAAGCTGCCAGAAAATTACAGTGTGCCCTAAACAGCTGAAAACTTCTAAAATTAATATCTCCCGGAATATAGATGCAAAATTTATGAAACCTTGGAAATATTATCTATAAATATAGGAGATGATATCCCAACCTTCAAATCAGAATTTGAGGAAGTGGAAACCCTCCAAAACAGACCTGCAATCTTCAAAACAAGTCGCCCCACCTAGGAGATGGTTGGAAACCCTTGCAAATGCCCTCAAACTGACGCTAGACCTTGCCGAAGAGGTTGCCGTAGATCTGCCCTGAAAAACCCAGAAATCTCTCCTCCAAAAGTGCCCAAAATCTTCCAAAACCCTTCACTGAAACCCTCTGAAAAATACCTCTGAAGAACAGCCCTGATTTCAGCTCCAAAATGACAAACTAGGGTGGATCTCTCACCACCGAAGAGTGCCCTACTAGCTAGGGATGGATCTTTCACCACCGAAGCTAGGGTTCCCGTGGGATCTTACTCCACAAGCTAGATATTTGCAAACAGCAGTTGCACATGAAAAGAAATATAAGTGTATGCATGAATGATTAGCTTTATGTTGCGCCATTGAATGCCCATTAAGAGTATTAAAATATATGTACTGATCATAACATTACGAGTTGATTGTTAGTTATGAACTAGTCAGCAGAAGTAGGATAGTTCACCATTTCATAATCAATTGATGAATGCCCTGATCACTCCATGCTCTATATTCCCTAGTGTTCTATTTTGTTCTTCATTTCCAAAATGAGGTATAAAAAAATTGCCCTGGATTCCTTACCATTCACAGATTTAATATAGAGCAGACTGCTAAAGGATTCGATGACCAATAAATAACCATAAAAGAGAACTTGATGATGGTCTAGGGAAAACTGCAAGAGGTTCACGTCCTGAGATATAACAAATTGGTGATATAGTTAAGTAGATTTACAAGAATACAGCATGACAATTGTCTAGGTCGCAACACCACTTTGATGGACAAACATCCTGTTTTGAAGAGTTCTGACTCTGAGACAACAAAGAAAGTCAAACCCATGAATTGTGATGAACTTAGCAGCAGATTAGCAGGGAAAGGTGATCTTGTACAAAGCAATGTATTGAATCTAAGAAGAGGAAGTTGAAGAGCCATCCCAAAGAGTGTAAAAAAGAGGGATCATTTAAACAAAGGAAGTGACAGTTGGCTGCGTTTTATTTAAAGAATATCCAGCCCACAAGTGATTAGGTTGTGTTGGAAAGTGAATACCCTTGACAGGAAAGCTATTGTTAAAGGAGGAGGAGATGGAGGAAAAGAAAGGAGAAGTTGATAGGCATTCCTTCTGGTGAAAAGGAAATGTACTCTTTTATTGTTATAAGTTGAAGGTGTTCCTTAGTATGGCAGATCCACTATGAAAGGGGGAAGAACAACAGAGGTGTGAGGATGAGTTGGTGGAATAACCTTAGTCACCACATTCGAATTAATGGAGGATTACATTCATTAAATATTTTTCGATGCTAAAAAGTATATTTTGTATATAATAAAAGATACAAAATATAGATATATAATAAAAACATAAAAAGATGAACCTAAACAAAAATAATAATAATTAAAAAAAAGGTTTTTATTCTTGGATCACTTGTGCTGATTGAGAGTATGTAATATGTTGTATACAGCATAATCGACGAAAGAGAAGAGTTGAATAAAAATAAATACAGAAGGATCGGGTGCAGCATCAGGCACTGGGAGTCGGCAAATTCTTGGCGCACAACAGCTTCTAGACACGGCACAGCACAGCATCTTCCAAACAGAATAGAACTTCCACAAACTCCAAACACAGTGGCTAGGGTAAAACAACCTTATAGTCATCCTATTTTCTGATTTCTTAATTAGTATTTAGTTCACGCAAATTTTAACGTATTTCCGTGACAGCTTGAGATTCAGCAAATTTCACATTTTTGTCATAAATATCGGTGAATGCATTGAATGGTAATAACCAGCAAGGCAGGGATTGACATTCTCAGACAGGCAATTGTCTTGTTAACAAAGATACGTTAACTGTAGTAAAATAAGATGAAGGTGTTCCACCCTGTCTGATCATCATTCCCATAAAAATCCTGGCAGCTCAAAATGGCAAAAGTTGAATGTCTCCTTACAAAGCTAGTTAGAACCTTGGGAAAGTAGACAAACACACTTTGGGACTTACAGAAGTGGCAGATTGGATGGATGCTATGAGGGACTTTATGAGAGGTTATTATTAGTATAAAGCTGCCATGAGCAAAAATGCTTAGAGATTTGCACCGGTAGTTGATGAAGGTGGAAGTGAGGCCTCAGGCCAATCCCCAAAGTTACAATTTGTATGGTCAGATGTTGAGGATAAAGGCTGAATCGAGAGCACATCAAAATTATGAAATTTGGGGACCTATGATCCATTCTAGGTTTGATTTGGGCTTCGGGAAGGGGATAAAGGGGTCCAGGTACATTTTTGGAATTCTGAAGCCCTAGAAATAAAATTGATATCTTGAGAGTGGAGGGGGTGAACTTCATATGGGGTCTTGATCAAGAAAACCTTTTATGGTTTCTACAAAGAGTTGTTTTCTTGAAGAGGATTTTCGGATGTTTTCAAGACAAAAAGGTATATTTTTTCTGGAGGGATGCCAAGGAAAACCACAGTAAATGAGCCTTTAGCTTTGTCGGAAAGTTTGTCAGTTGATGAGGAGAGATATGCTATTTAATCCTTAGTTATTGGGAACCTGATGAATCTGTACAATAAAGTTTTTAGAGTGGGAATTTTGGGACCGAATATCAATAGGAGGTGATCAAGTTCATACCAAAAGGTGGTGTGATGGATCATGGATAAAGGATTAGAGGGCAATGACATTTATTTTTTAAGTGTAACGTTTTGGCAGAAGTAATGGCAAACAGATTGAATGCTTGCAAAGAAATATTCTCTGTCACAAATTGGGTTCAAGGCGAGTAGATATATCTTGGATAATTGATTCCAAGTTGCCAAGGAATGGGATGGATAGCTATTAGATCACATGCCCCCCCAACGAGAGACTAGAGGGGGTCGCCATAGACCGTATAGTTCAGGGTGGGGTGCCTCCCCTTCCCCCTCTCCCCGCCTCCATATAGAGAATTGAGAATTCTAGGGGATCCAATACCTATATATCTGTTATGGGGGGCAGCCAAACCCTATATCTAGTCTGCTAGGATCAAACAGTAGGCCCCCTCTCTCCAGGTAGATAGGAACAAAAGGATAAAGGACAATGAGTGTGCATGGCATTGTCAGATTTTGAGATGGTGTATGACATTATTGAATAGCCTTTTAATGAATCAATGCTAAGAATGATGAGTTCAGAGGAGAAATTCATTAGGAAAGTAGTGGTGCTGATTGATTCTTTTGAATTAAAAAGGTATATTAAGCACAGTCATCCTCTTCCGATTCCTATTTTCATGATTACAACAGAATCCATTCACTGCCTATTAAGGGATTTTGGGCCTCCAATAATGTGTATGAGGTTTTCAAATAAAGAGCAATTGTTTGATGCTCAATTGGAAGATAATACTTTTTGTTCCCACAGCCTTTGAAGAATACCAAAAATGGATAGAATGCCTGCCTAACTTGAATGAATTACTCCATATCTGAGTAACATGGATGAGGGCTAGGAACATGAAGAATAGATTGGTATGGGTACATATGATAATATAAGAAGTAAAGGGATTCTCCTTTTAGGTCGTCTTTCAGAAGGAAGCAGAGGGTGACTCAAGTAGATGCTTGAGAGAAAGGACTCCTGGTGATGAACCATTTGTGGCTTCTCCTCTCAACCACAATCCATCTAATAGTGAGGTGATGGCCCCTCTGTTGAACATCTATCAAGAACTTGGCAGGGGAAATGAAGATAAACAAGTTGGGCATCAAATCAAGGCACCAATTCAACACACTCAATTGAAAGCCCTGCCCCAAGCTGCTTAGAAAGAACAGCAATTCAAGTGGTAGGTTCTGCAGGTAACTTCATCATGCAGGGTGTAAGACGACACCTGGAGAATTGACCTTAGTAAGTGGCCTCTTCAAATAAAAGAAGCAGTGACAAGAAGGATACAATTGGACATTAGAATGAAATAGGCAGACTGCAAAAACAATAAAGCCAAAAACATATTGGAGTTGATAGGTGAAAATATGAAAGTCAAGGGAATCAAATAGAAAGCAATGTTGAGGAGGCAAGAAAGGATTCGAGGATCTGGGAGCCCAAATCGCTTTTGTTTGCCTCTCTCTCAGTAAACAATTACAGACGTAAATTTTCTCTCTAAAATGCCGAAAAGCATAAGGCAAGCCTCGGAGGAGTGATAGGGCTTCTTTACAGCATGCAGAAAGTTCGGAATACCCATAGTGAGTTATTGTGCATGATTTACTATGCTGATGCAAATACTAGTGCTGCCCCTCTGTAAGAAACTTTAGGAACAGAAAAAGAGGATGAAGCAGGTGAGGAGGAAGCAAGCGATCCTAACATGGAAGAGGCTTAAATGTTTGTTTTGTGATGCATTTATTTTATGTTTGCTTTTGAATAAGACTATATGGCATTTCCTCGGGTCAGTAGATTGTTGAGGAGTGTTAAGTGTAGTTCCAATTTATTTGACTTTTGATATTAATAAATATTAACTTATATCTAAAAGAATAGGTAAAGATATACATAATAACACTGTTTTACAAAGATATACATAATAAAACTGTTTTACTCATTATTCTAAATCTAATGACTACATTAATAGTTAAAGCCTAGCTTAATTTGTGAGTTAGCTTTTCAAAAATCACCAAACTGGGAAGATATTGAGAGCTAAAATGCCTACAATTATTAGAACATGGAAAGAAAGGATTCTCGGTGGTTTGGGGATGGTCAGAAGCTATTTATTAGTTTCCCCAGTGTCTAAAAAAGCTCAAATATGTTTAGCATTCCCTGCAAACACATTCAACAAGGTTTCCAATTCCCCAGTCGGACACAGTAATTTCCAAGCTCATTAACTATTGAATTAAGACAGTCAAAAAAAAAAGTGCCGCACTGAGTGCAACTGGCCATCCTTTGCATGCAACAGATGTGAGGCACAACTCCATAGTCAAGAATTTGTAACATAGAAGCTCTTGAGGCAATAAAATTTATGTCAAAACTTTACAAAGCATAGATTGTTTATAGGAAAAAATTAAGTAGTGAAATAGGAGAAATGATTAAACATGCATTGAGCCACTGTAGTAAGCATATTTTCTTGAGAGAATCAACAACCAAAGCAATCAAACAGTCACTTTATATAACCAACAAGAGCCTTTGAAGCAAGACAAGCCAGATTTTACTACAAAGCATGGATCTAGTTATTCATTTGTGGACTGCTGAAATCAAACACTTATATTGTCTTACAATTATAGTTCTAACTTCATTTCACAGATGTACTGATTAATTAATATAAGATCGCAATGTACATCGGCAAGCAAAATGCCAAGCAATGTTATGCTCCTGAGAAGTTCTAGATTAGAATAGGTAACTTCTAAAATTTGAAGAGATGATAATGTATTCCTCGCCTAAACAACACAAATAATACATTAACATAAATTCCTGATTCATTAAAAAATATATTGTGACACTGACACCTTGACATACAAGCCATAGAAAACAACTTACATCATGGAGCTTCTTATAGTCAACTTCTTGACGGTGCCTTTTCCCTGTGACTGGCGAAGGAATATTATCTTTCTCATCTAGATCTGAAATTTTCGGCAGTTCAGAAATTCCCAAAGCCAAAGCCTTCTTGTCTCTGGCCATTTTAGAATTTTTCTTTCCTGATTCCACCAAGTACTTGCTGAAATGCTCTGAGTCAGAGCTGTCATCACTATCAGAACCTTCATCATCACTGCTTGAATCACTTGAGTTTCCTGCATTACTTGTGCCACTCTCTTCAGAGCTTGAACCCTCCAGCTGTGAACCATCAGGTAATTCAATACTATCAGGATTGTAATCATCGTCTTCTGTATCATCAGATGGCATGTCTTCCAAGCCAAGGGGTGTCCCATCTCCCACTGCAGTGGCAGCTGCATTGGCAAAAAAATTCTGCATACAAAGGGTGAAACATCTAAAACCTGAAACTAAAATTCTAGTATATGATATATGCTATTTATACTGTCAATTGGAAATTGACATATTTGTCGACTAAGAAATTGCCAAAGCATTAAGCATGACGTTCAATTTTTGAACAGTAAAGCAAATATTAACATATCATTTAGAGAAGTACAAATAAGATCCGTTCAAAATTCACTATTCAATTTCAAAGGAAACTCACCTCCCAACTATCCTCAAGTTCAAAATCTGTGTCCAGGTAATCATTGACTAAATCTACACAATCAAGTTTGCAGTCACACGCTGGGCAGAGCCAACCTTCATCCCGGGAGGAACTGCAATAATCAAATCAGCATGGCATGTAATATTTTGATAATAGTATCGTGTTTCTACAAGCTACTTTTCCATGGTATCAATTTTCAACGTGCATCCAAAGTACATATATTATAACAAGCTTAAGCTAAGAGATTACTGTCTTCAGTTGCTAACGGAGGCTCAAGGCATTTCTGATGAAACCCACGATCACACATCCCATCACAAAGGACAATGTCATTGTCTGGAAACAAGTCTTTTGACCTACACTTTGCACAGAAAATCTGCAACCATTGTTGTCTAATTAGCATAATTGTGACTACCAATACCATTTCAGAAAACTGATATAGCTACCACATATCCTAGAACAAAGCACACAGAGCTCACTATGCTCACATACATCCTCACTGTTGACTTGACCCTCAGTGTCAAAGGCAGTTTCTTCAAGGCTTCCTCCAAGCACAAAGAATGAAGCTGATGTAAAGCTTCGCGAATTTGAAGTTTGCATTGCAAAATCTTTGATGCGGCTTTTTGAAGCTCCTTTCTGGTCTAATCTTTTCCTGACTGCATGGAATACAAGTAATAATTTTAAGAAATTTGTGCAAATCACAGTATTTAAAGATATAAGCAATGTATATATTCTACGACTGATGTCTATAATTGGTCCAAATACTAGTAAGGGATAAACATTCTGACACTTTCAATATACTTTAAAAAAAAAAAACTATCCAATACCATCAAAGAAAACCCATAAAATTTGACTAGATATTGATAGCATTATTTTGATATGCACTTATTGTTTATATCATGTTAAGATACACACTTCTGTTTGAATTCATTCCATGTCGATTCAAGTCGTATTCTGATTTATTAAAATTAAACAATATTTTAATAGTTTTAACTTCTATGAATAAGATGCTTGTAGGGGATTTACTGGCAATAGCTCCTAAAAGTGCAAAGACAACACCACTAACAGATGACAATAAATATTTTATGTAATTAAAAATTAGATTAAAAAATGACCAAACGATTATGTTACAATTTACAACTCTAACTTAGGGATTTCATGAAGGGGCAATCAAAAATTACTCTATAGAAGTTGCTTAGAATAATTAAAAACATTATGCAAATAAAACAATCCCATGCAGTATCAAATTTTCTGCTTTACAACAGTATTTGTGAGGATTTTATTAAAAAATATCACTGAATAGTTTCAAAAAATAGAAGTTTACACATGAACCCATGTACAATTGGCATTTGACGATTAAATGTTTGTAACTGGGATTGCAAATTCTCTCCCGGTCTACCTCATTTAACACCCCCATATATTTTCCTCCACAAAAGTCAGAGCTTCATGATTATTGGTAAAGAGTACAAATGCTTCCACAATCCCACACGGTATCCTTCATGAGTTCACCTGCAGAGCAGCAATGGGACCATGTCCTAGCCATAACATATAACAAGTAGGGATTACAAGTAAGTCTACATCTAGTTTGAGGTTAATGTTAAGAATGTCCTTCATCACCACCAATTTACAACTAACAAAACACACATTACAGTCTAATAGACTGAAACAAGAAGAGATGAATAGGGTAAAGTGATTGAAAGTCTAATATAGGACTTATAGTTATTGGGAAGAGTGTCATTGCTCAGTCCAATTAAATAGTGAATGAATTTTGATTGAAGAGTTGCAGCTAAAATTGATATGAACATATCTTAATTACAAATTTTTAATCAAAATGTGGCTCTAACAAGAAAATTTCAAATGTAATAAATACTTATTTTCTTAATTTCCATGAAAAGTTATGAATAGGCTGCCTTATATTCGATTGAGCAAATATGTTTTTCCTTCCTTTAAAAGGCCCCATTTAAAGACCTCTCATGGTTTTCATAGTAAAATATTTAAATATATTTTTAAGGTGGAAATGTCTAGATTAGATGAGAATAATGTTGAAGACAACATTCACCTCGTTGAATTTGAGAGAGGTAGCTTTCATACAATTTTAATTTTTGTATTTTTAAATAGTTAGTATTAGAAGCTGTCATGTCCCTTTTCAAGATAATTCCATTTGAAGACCTTGATCCATTTTTCTTCCTCATGGGTCCAAGCAAACAAGCTAGAGGAAGTCAACAATGTCATCATGTGCTTAATTTCATGTTTATTTCTTTAATTGGCATTGTATTTGTTGGTGAGCCTAGCGCCCAACAATAAATTAGAAATAAAAAGATATTGGTGAGCATGTAGGCTCCAAAAAGTAAAAAGAAAATAATAAAGCAAGTCTAATTGTGGTTGGCCTCATTTGAGAGCCCCAAGACTTGGCACCACCCTCTTATTATAAATAGAGGTTGTTGGCATTAGTTTAGGACATGTTTTGGAGATTATTCTTATTTTGGTGAAAGTTGGCTAGTGTAGCCCTTTTACTCTCTCTCTCAAGGACAAAACCCCTTGGGTTGAGGATCTCTTCCAAGGACAAAAACCCTTGGTTGGGAAACTTGTGAAGGACGAAACCCTTCATGAGGTTTTGATTGTGCAAGCTGGTTGGAAAAACAATAAAAATCTTCCTTCTACAATTGTCATCTTCTTGGTGCAATATTATATTTATTCATAGTGGAGCGACCCACTTTGGTGTGGAATTTTGGTATGTGTGATACTAATTTGATAAATCTGAAATTACCAGCTTATTCTTCATAATTTATAAGGCCAATATCTTGAGTTTCATGATTTTTGGTGCTTCTTAAGTTGAGTTATGAATTTTTAAAAATAACGCTGCAAACAAGGGTTTCGTGAAATTCATATCTCCATATCTAGGGTATTAAAAATCAAATTTCTTGCATTATATGATTGTTGAGGATATATTATAATTTTAGAGACTCAAGTAAAGTTGATTTGAAGGGGATTGAAGGCATAAAAGTGGGTGTGAAACCCCAAAACAGGTTGCTGCCTTGGAGGGGTGTTGGCTGGGAGCAATTAAGGGTTTTTATAATTAATTTAAGTCACTAACAGCTCACTAAAAACAAAGTGTTGTTTATATTCAACTTTTGATCATTTCTGAGCCCCCCCCCCAAAAAGGACATTACA
The DNA here is from genome assembly GCA_018340775.1 of Taxus wallichiana var. yunnanensis. Lineage (NCBI taxonomy): Eukaryota > Viridiplantae > Streptophyta > Pinopsida > Cupressales > Taxaceae > Taxus > Taxus wallichiana. Next base: position 182,123,330 of record CM031238.1, on the reverse strand, counting down.
ATGGTATCAAAGCATCATCCTCCTAGCCTGTGAAGCATGGAAAAATTGGAGATGATCATGAAGTCCCAAGAAGGAATGGTGGATGCATTGGATAGGCTTGTCCAAGCCATCCAAAATATGCAAGGTGGTGGTTCGCTCAAGAAAGAAAGGGTTTCAAGGATTGACAACTTGACAGCAACATATCGAGCTCTCCGGAGATGGTGTGTGATGCCCTTTCCTTTGAGGATTTTGTGGAAATAGAAAATCATAGAGTGGGAATTGGCACAAGGCATAATGCCTGAACCCCATCAAAGGACCTTGGCAAAAAGGTCTCATCCATTGAGGGAAGAAAACCCTCCAGTGTGAAGAAGCAAGTCGAAGAGCATGTAGCGGATCAGCTACAAGATGGAGAAATCATGAGGAAGACCAAAGAGGCAACTTCTTTTATAGCCACCCTTCCAAGGTGACAAAAGAGGAAGAACCATCGCAGCAATTGTTTGGGGTGAAGGATCAGCCTTTGGGAGCCCTAGAAGCACCCACCGCCATGGCCAAAGGTGAACCCTTGATTGATTTTTCTTACAGCCCTAGGAAAGCTCAAGAAGAGGAAGAAATGACCAAGCAAGAACCAAGAGAAAGGGAAGGTAAAGAATTTTTAATTGTCAATAATTTTCCCTTGAATTCTAATGGTTGCATGTGGAAAAATACTAAGGGAACTTGGGAGCATGAGCAAAAGGATGAGGGGAAGCTTGAGGAACAAGAGGATGAAGTGAATAGCTCAAGCAATTCTCATATGACAATAGAAGATGGAGTCATTGAGGAAGAAGATTCGGTGGTCAAGAGATCTAAGGCCATGGCGCTAACACCCATTGTTGTTCCAAAGAGTCAACATTATGAGGTAATCAATGATCATTGTTTAGATAATATTGATGATATTTTAGCATGTGATGAATCCAGGACTGAAAGGAAGGGTGAAGAGCAAGAAGGGGAAGCAAAAGGAATGGTTGGAACCCATTTCTCAAATGGAAATGATAACAATCAGCTTACTAGTCTGTCTATAACAGAAATCAAAAAAGAGCTAAATAATAAAGAATAAGACTTGGGTAGGAGCCACAAAGACATCCCAAGTGCATGTGAACAAGGTATGGGGATTGTGCAACAAGGGAAAGCACCAATTACCGTAGAAACAAAGGCAAAAGGGGATGAAAGCTTTGTTGAAAGTCCAAGGAACAAATACATCTCAAATTTATTATTCCCTAGTTCGCCATCACATGGAGCTAATCATCGTAATGAATTTGATACAAATGTGGGAAAAATGAGGAGCACATTGAGTAGTAAGGGGTACTTACACCCTTTTAGGCAGCCCCCAAGTTATGCATGCATCAAGACAACGGTCACTTTATGCACAAGGACTGAGATTGGAGTGATAAGAGGTAACCCTCTTCCCAAGGTCCACAGTATGTGTGCAAAGGTAACTACTTCTTCCTTCCATTTGGTTTGTAATCCGTCTTATATACTTGTGTTTGGGGGAAAAAAGTGTGTTTGGGGGGAAGAGAGTGGGACCACAATGATGTTGGTATTGATGGTACCTCAACAAGTCTTTTATGGTCAAGAAGATTGGAAGAAACTCTCCATCAAGGACAAGATGAGGTGGCTGGACTGTTCCAAACAGCAGTCAAGAGGTGGTCTTTGGATGGAGTTCACAGCCTTAAAAAGAAGCCAGAAGTTACCCAAGACAAGCACCAACACATTTGGAAGGAATGCAAGGAAGAAAAGACCCTATTCAGTGAAGAGATCATGCAAATGAAGAGTGCTGATCCAAACTCAGAAGTTCTGAATCATAAGGACATCACGGGCAGTCCATGGTATGTGAGTATTTCATCTCTCTTGTTGGCCAAATTGTCATTTCATGTATGTTGCCATCACGCACAGCTGGTTAGGAAGGATGTCTCATGCTTGTTATGTATTCTAATGACACCATTAGTGAGATATCATCAGGACAAAAGTATGGGTGTTGTTATGAGAATCACCTATTTCAAAATTGGTACTTGGGGTAAAGTCATCTTGGTTTGTGTCGGTATAAGGAAAATGTCAAAAATCACTCTTGGGAAGGGCAAGACTAATGGATACTCCTTGCAGCCCTCTTTTTCTATGACATTGTTGCATGGGGACCACCAAAAGAAGGATCACAGGTCTGATTTTTCTATCAATAAGGGGCTGACCGATGGTTCCATGTATGAGAAAAAGGTGAGGAGGATAAGGAGAAAGGGCAGCATTCTTGTGTGGGTACATGACATACCTACTTATCAACCACTCCGGGTGAAGAGTCTACTTCGTGACCAAGTAGCTACCATACATAATTTCATGGAAGGGGATTTTGCAAGAAGGATGGGGCTGAGTACGGATGGCTTCATGACCACCATAACTAAGGGGATAGCTCTCACTATGGATAGGTATGAACCTTGCATCAAATTCTTTGTTTCAGCTGGGATAGAACTTATTTTTGGGATACATTGGATTCAGTTTTTGGAGGAATTCACGGTAGCAAAGCAAGGGGAATTTCATTATTATTCTCCTTTTCATATATCAGCTCATGGAAAGAACATAATTGCAGCTGGGCATGCACAAATTCAGCCACCAAATAAATCTATAATGGAAGGATTTAAGTTGCTGATCATGATGGTGAAAGTTGACAAGGTTAAGCAAAGGGGAATTGAACTCTACCCCTTACCAATAGTCCAGGAAAGGCGGTCCATGGCTGAGTTTGCAAACTCAAGTTGGGCAAGCAACATCATGGAAACATATGGAGAGGAAGTCAAAAGATGCATGACTGATTTTTCTTTACCAGCTCTCCTATATTTCATTTCAGTCATCATATATTCCCTTCCTAAAGGAAAATCGATGAGTCAAGTTCTGTCAATGATTGTATGGATGCATATCAGCCAAACAAAGAGGACAAGAGGTTTGATAGGCACAAGAAAAATTGATCATCATGCCTACAAGGCATGAAGGAGGATGGACGGAAGATCATTTTTTCTTAAATAAGTTTTTTTCTTGTGCAAATACAAAGGAGCAGCTGAGATTTATTTGGAATCCAGTACTTGCAATTGCTTGGGGACAATCAATTTCAAGAGGGGGATTGTCATGTCCATTTTTCGAAAATTTCATTTGAAGAACTTGATCCATTTTTCTTCTTCACGGGTCCAAACGAGCAAGCTAGAGGAAGTCAACAATGTCATCATGTGCTTAATTTCATGTATATTTCTTTAATCAGCATTGTATGTGTTGGTGAGCCTAGCGCCCAACAATAAATTAGAAATAAAAAGATATTGGTGAGCATATAGGCTCAAAAAAGTAAAAAGAAAGTAATAAAGCAAGTCTAATTGTGGTCGGCCTCATTTGAGAGCCCCAAAACTTGGCACCACCCTCTTATTATACATAGAGGTTGTTGGCATTAGTTTAGGACATGTTTTGGAGATTATTCTTATTTTGGTGAAAGTTGGCTAGTGTAGCCCTCTCTCTCAAGGATGAAACCCCTTGGGTTGAGGATCTCTTCCAAGGACGAAAACCCTTGGTTGGGAAACTTGTGAAGGACGAAAACCCTTCATGAGGTTTTGATTGTGCAAGCTGGTTGGAAAAGCAATAAAGGATCTTTCTCTTGCATTTGTGGTCTTCTTGGTGCAATATTATATTTATTCATAGTGGAGCAACCCACTTTGGTGTGGAATTTTGGTATGTGTGATACTAATTTGATAAATCTGAAATTACCAACTTATTCTTCATAATTTATAAGGCCAATATCTTGAGTTTCATGATTTTTGGTGCTTCCTAAGTTGAGTTATGAATTTTTAAAAATAACGCTGCAAACAAGGGTTTCGTGAAATTCATATCTCCATATCTAGGGTATTAAAAATTAGATTTCTTGCATTATATGATTGTTGAGGATATATTATAATTTTAGAGACTCAAGTAAAGTTGATTTGAAGGGGTTTGAAGGCATAAAAGTGGGTGTGAAACCCCAAAACAGGTCGCTGCCCTAGAAGGGTGTTGGCTGGCAGCAGTTGAGGGTTTTTATACATTAATTTCAGTCACTAACAGCTCACTAAAAATCTGAAAAGTGTTGTTTATCTTCAGCTTTTGGTCATTTCCTGAATCCCCCCAAAAAGGAACATTACAGAAATTTTTATTGCCAATCTATAAAATCACATAAAATTTGTAAAGACGTGATGACAGCACTCATGAAACTACTGGCCACTGATTCAAAGTAGGAGGGGAATAAAACCCTCTCAATCATCACAATGTACAAAGGATCATCTATAAATGTCCAAATACAGTGACCTCAGGGCAGAATGCAGGATATAACCTAGAGAAAATTAGAAATTCCAAGTAACAGAAGGGGAAACAAATACAAACATTTTTTGTGGGATTACCACTTCACATTTAAAAGTTTAAATGCAATTCATAGACTCGCATTCAGTACAGGATGCTTTTTAATCAATGTTTTTACAGATATGCAGTTGTGAAAGAAATATCTTCAAAGAACAAACATGGAAAAGCATTAACAAAAAGTCATGAACTGAAATTGGAAAAGCAAACTGCAACTGAGCAGTATAGTCATTGAAGATTTTTATGTTTCAACATGCTTGGTAAACACCACATTGACTTCCCAATAGAACAGCTTGTGTAAGGAGAACCAATAAAGTCTCGTCCAAATGGGTCCCAACCACAACAGGAAGATTCATATTGTACTTTGATGGAGCATAAAAGGAAATGCACAGATTGTGGAAGCAAATATCCTTATTAGGGATAACAAGGTAAGACCTTGAACGCCTCCCTAAAAGCCTACTGATTACCAAAAACATTACCGAATTTTGAGGCTTCATTATAAGTTTAAAATTGGCTATCAAATTGGGAATCACTCAACTACAGTTTACAAGGGGCCCACTCCTGGTCATTATAGTAATGCACAAAGAGGAGTGCCCAGCTAGAATTTGGATAATATTCTAGTTGAGGCCAAAACACTATTTTCTTTTTCAGGTATCTCATACTTGCATAGTTTCCAAGAAAATAAACCAACGAACATCCTTCCTAATTCTCATACCACCAAGAAAATCCTCACGCGCCGAGACTTACCCTTGTAGAAAGGGTTAGAGGAAGAAATCAAAAAGAAGGTTCCTTAAGGAGGCTCATCTTCTCGCATACATCAGTGATGCAATGACAAATTCAATGCACAATCTCTCCATCATAGCAAACCAACCTATTCATTATGACTGCCTTAGCCTCTAATACTTTCATCATTCCAAATTGCTTATATTGGGCAGCAAGCCTCTTGTATCCGAGTGTAGTGAGGAAAAGGTACATAATGGCAAGGCAAAGGGAATGTCCATGAACAAGGTGATGGATGAGCAGCATAGAGAAGAAATCAATCGTGCACAGGAGATGCGGTAAATATCCGAGTGAGGTCTCAAATCAAATTATATTTGGTCTTTACATCCCAATGATGATGCTCTACATGTGATTTGTACGGTCATTGTCCTGAAAATTTTGAAGCATGTCCTTGATGCAGTGATAACCCACACAACTATAATGGATAATTTTATTGATAAATTGGGCAAGGAGATTTTGAGTATGGATCAAAGGATTTCAGGCAAGGTGTGCCTCAAAGGTTTAGGGGAAGAAGAAAACCTAGAACACCTAAAACAAGAAATGAGAAAGGTGGCATTTCCCATTGCAGAGGATATGAGATATCCCTCTTCTAACTCTCAAAATTGAGCCTTTGGCCACAAATATGTAATTGTCTAGAGAATAATTTGAAGCCAACGAGCACTTCATTGTAATTTAGATATTCAAACCATCAATGATCAGCTGGCCCTAACCAATAACACCCCCTTTGACCACATGCAATGACACCATTTGTAGAAGTGAGGAGAGTAGTGGTGTAGGGAAATGCAACTAGGTAAGTTCTTTTATTAGAAGACCTCCAATGGACTAGGAGGTGAAGAAAATGGTTAATAATGTGGCAGCAACAAGAGGAAAGTCAATGTACCATGGCATAAGAATCAAGCAAATGCAAAGTGGGACGGAGAGGCATCTAAAACCAAGTAGGAGGGTTCGAACTGCCCCGGAAAGCCACTCGACCACCCTTATAAGAGAAAGCCTAACATTTGGTTCAAGTGCATGCCAAGGCAAATGGCCTACCACATAGTTAATGGGCTTATGTATGTTTTTCCCCAAATTCTAGTTTTGAGTATCGACTCCTAGCAGTCCATTTTGGCTTAGGTATTGAATACAACTATCCAAAAACACATATACATTCATCTAGTGAAGTGAAGCTTGTAAGTTTAAAATGTTATCCTTACAAAAGCTTAACTCAAAATCTTGAACCAACAAGTGCTAATAGCTCAATTGGTAGAGCACCCAAGCCAATATTCGGGAGGTCCCATGTTTGAGTCTTAGCTAGTCCATTTCGACCGTGTATTATCATAATAGTCCTGAAGCTCAAATATAAATTTGTTTGGTTGTGTGAAACTTACAAATTTATAATATCAAAATTATCCCTCCCATTACAGTAAGATAATAAATGGCAAAATTTAGCACATACAAACAATGGCTTATCACTAAGATGATATAATAATGAAGAAAAGCCCCATGCACATAGTATGATGCGCATAAGAGAAATCATGCCCTTCGTTGTGTTTCATATATATACATACATAGATATATATGCTAAGTCACCAAGTTCGTGTTCGTGTTTGTGTTCGGCGAGGATAAAATTCAACAAAAATTCGTCAACCAATAAAGTTCGGGAAAAAAGTTTGTCAACAATTTGAGATCATATAAATAAGCATTTTTATTATTTAATTTTTTAAATAAATAATAAACATACAAGAATGATTAGAATATACAAATATTTTTAAATAAATAATAAACATACAAGAATGGTTGAACTTGAAATACACAAATATTATTAAATACTTTCAAAAACATTATGAAATGATGGCAAAACATATTTGTAAGTTTTAAGCTGATCAAAATACTAAATAGAACATTACACACATGTGAAATCACAAACTTAAAGAGGGTTTCTTGTTTCAAAAAGAGTCTAGATTCTAAAGCATCTTAGTTCTACCACTATTCTCAAACTTTTGGATTTCTCTAAACTTTTTACATCAAAAAAGCTCAAAATCATCAAGAGCACTTGGATGAGATGGTTCGATATCATCATCTTTAGATTCACCATTGAATTCATCTTGTGAAAGCAAGTCAGGATCATTTCGCATCTCGCCATGTGTTTTGAAATGGGATAGAGTTGTGAAGACGCGTAGATGAGTCTTTCGTTGCTTTCTTCATACACAATTGCCGATTGTTGCGAATATAAACAAGATCTCCCAACCTCCTAGACAACAACTTGCTTCTTTGACTAAATGTGGTCAAAGCAACTCAAATTCCTTTCGCATGTTAATGAACTAGCTCCCTGGCTCAATACTCTAACAACAAAGCATTGTAGCTCACAAGTATCTGCTCCAAAGTTACTCCACCGCCTATATCCTTCAACATCTGAGCGTGACATGTCAAACTTGGTTACTGGTATTCCAAACATCTTTTCTTCCAACATGTATGTCCAACACTAATCCCTGATTTTACTTACAACTTGTGGATCTGGTTCAAACCTCCCTATGGCTTCATAAAGGCCACTCATGATTTCATTGTCACTCTATTTGTCTATATGGAAGAGTTTTGGCTCCAAATAGGAAGAGTTTTGGCTCCAAATAGCAAGTTGCTGCATGCAAGGGGGTGTGCATCATTTTCCACCTTGAATCAATTGTTTCCCATATCTCAATATAGTCTGCTTCCACATTATTGAATGTTTTTTGAATGCTTTCCTTGCAATGGTCCATGCTTTCATAAAGCATACCAAGACAAGGTTTATCGCCATCAACCATACGAAGCACTTCAACAATTGGTTCACACACTTTTAAAACTTTTGTTGCATTTTCCCAAAAATTGTTGTTTAGAATTATTTGCTCTATGTTCTTTCCTTTTGCACCTTTAGAAAGAACTGAATTTTCCCAATCAGTGGAACAAATAATTGATCTTAGCATTGCTTTCTCTTCAACCACTCTTTTCAAAGTGATATAAATTGAGGCAAATCTTGTTTCACAAGGCCTCAACAACTCTCTGGATGCATATTGCCTATAAATGTTCAATGTGAAGCGGTGGTTTCTAATGAAATTCGCAATTGCTCTCCCTCTGTGAATTGCTTCATGCACCCATGGAAATTTAGCCAAGTCATGAAGCAACAAATCAAGGCAATGTGTTGCACATGGACTCCAAAATATATGTGGGTACTTATCCATAATCAACTTCCCACTCCCACACGATTTGTTGCACTATCACCACAACTTGAACCATGTTTTCTATACCCACTTCAAGAATGGCTTCCTCTAATATTTTGAAAATATACTCAAGAGGTCTTCTTGTGGTTCATGGCATCAACTACCTTCAAGAACACTATGCCTAGAGGGCAAGCCACCAAAACATTAATCAATGGCCTCGACACATGTCTGACCATCCATCACTCAATATGTTGCACCTGTTACACTCCAAGGCTTTGATCACGCCTTGCAGTTTCTCACCCTTGCTTTTGATTTCTTCAAAAGAGTTGTTCAAGAGCCTCCGAATTAGGTGTGTACCCTTTGCCAAACTTTGTAACTTTTTGAATTGCATTCTTAAAATGCGGATTTCTGGCAACATTGAATGGAATTGCACTTGAATAAAACAAATCAACCAATACATCATCCACATGTTGTTTCTCCACTGATTTCCAAAGGCTGTTCAAAGTTCCATTTTTTTATCCTTGTTGCACCACTAGACGTGGGAATGTTTGAAGCAAAAGATACAAAAATTGTAGTGAACCTAAATATTTCTGCTTGAATTCTCTGCCTTTTTTGCGTTGATTTTTCTTTCATGCGAGGCGAAGAGGCTTGGTCTTTCTCTCGGCAGCTTTGATGCTTGGAGTTACATTTGGGCATGCAATAACACCCCCTCCTGCACCGGTGAGATGCTGCAGTAGGTGGTCCATTACCCTTGTGATACTCTCAACAAATGAATGACCAAACAAATCACATTTAATATGACTACCATTGCATGTTACGTGTTTCCATCCCACAGCTTTCAATTTCGGGGTGTCATTGAATTATGTTAGAGCCTACTACATGTTTTAAAGACGATGAGATTATAATACCTATATAACTTTAATACCAAGTACACATCCAAAATAATAATAATAATATAATTAAATTATTAAAACTTAAAAGCCTTCTAAAAAGAATAATAAATAACTAAATTATAATTAAGTCCTAATGAAAGATTAAACTTAATTTAAAAAATATTAATGTTATTCATAATAAAAGAATTATAAATACATATTATACAATTTAAATAATTTAGTAATTTATATCTTAAGCTCAAAAATATATTAAAAACATTAAGAATCTAAATTTCTAATTTTCTATGATGTAATTATTAATTAATTTCTAACTATTAATAAATAATAAAAATATATTAACAACCTAAAATTAATTGATAAATATTAAATAATAAATTATACATCTAAATTTATAATTTCGGATGATAATTATTAATTAATTTCTAACTTATTAAAAAATAATATAAATATATTAATAAACCTAAATCTAAAAATTAAATTTCTAACTATTAATAAATAATAATATATTAATAAACCTAAATATATAAATTCTAATAACAAATTTGAGTTTAATATTATATTTTTAATAACAAATAAGAATTTAATATTGAATAATAAGATTTTATAACTTTAAAGTTTAAACATACTAAATAAATAAATATTGTATTATATTTATTTATTTACACACTATTTTTTTCGAACGTCATTATATTTAAGTTTAATATTAAATTTTTAATAACAATAAAAATTTAATTTTAAATCTTTATCCAACTATTACTATTAAATAATAAAAATTTATAACTTTAAATTTAACATAATAAATAAATGAATAAAACAAACCTAAACCTAATGTTTAGGTTTGTTTTATTTATTTATTTACTATGTTTTTAAACGTCACTAAACAAATAAAATACCTAAATTTATGTTTCTATAAAGTTTTATTTATTTTTATAAACAAACCTAAACCTAATTTATTTACTATGTTTTTAAACGTTAATAAACAAATAACATACCTATACTCATGTTCCTTTAAAGTTTTATTTGTATTTATATTATGCAAAATAGGAAATACCTAATTATGAGCACGGTGTAATCGTGGACTGTGTCGATGTGGGCTACAAGCTCCTCTCCACAAATGTGTCGATGTGAGCTACGAGCTCCTTCTCTCCAACGTGGATTGTCACAAAGAATCGATTGAAAGAATGTTGCGGTCAACTACATCCCACTCCACTCCACAAAAACAGCTCTCCACAAATGTGCGATTCAGCAAACGACTCCACGAATGTGCAAGTTGCAAAACGACTCTAGAATCACATTTCAATTTGTAGTTGTAACATTACCCATAAACCCTGCATATATAGCAAACGAAACCCTAGCCGACTTTAATGCAAACCCTAAAAAATAAGAAAACATTACAACATACTTTGACCGGATGGGATTTTTTTCAAGGTTCCCAAAAAAGCGAATAAAACCGAATATTCAAATTTTTGTCAAATTTTTGTTTTTTTGGGAAATCACCGAATTTCGTACTTTTTGGTCGAAATCCGTCGTATGTGTATGTGTGTGTGTGTCTGTATCGTGTGTAATGTATGCGTGTGCGTGTGCTGTATTAAGTTGGGGAAATCAAATTCCACCGAGCTCGAACAAAATGGTAAATAAAAATCACTTCTTTTTTACTTTGATTCTAGTCAAAAGAATCTAAATAAAACCATCTCGCATAATTCAACAAATCGGTACTCTCGACCTTCTTATCGCAGAGTACACACCCTTCTCCGAAAGGAACTGGTGGCACTATTTGTACAAATAGCTAGAACTAGAACTATATACGGTGGGGGCCCTATTTCAGAGCCAATCTATATATGCCAATGAATTATGCACATATATATATATATATATATATCTATATATGTATATGCATGTATGTATGTCTATGTATGTATATGCATCTATATATGTATATGTATGTGCATGTATATGCATGTATGTATGTCTATGTATGTATGCATGCATGTATATATGTATGTATGTACATACATACATACATACATATATATATATATATATGCATGTATGTATATATATAGATACATACATACATATATAAGTTATCAAGATTGGGGGAATAGCATTCAAGAAATTGAAGCAAAAGTTACAGGTCAATATCATCATTAATAACAAAATCAGAAAAGAGAAAAACCATAATGCACTCAACCAAAAGCAAAGAAAGTGTCATCTTAAATCAAGAATTATGAATATTTCAAAGGCGAATGTCACCACAGTCCTCATCAGAAAACCATACACCTATGAGGGATAGCTTTTGATAGGCTCTTATATTGATTGCTATGAGCTTACTTTCAAATTAGAAGGCATCCAACTACCTTGATACCATTGCTAGGGCAGCAAATGCTGAGACATGTTGATTCACAATGCACAGGTATGCAGCTAAATGCCAAACCTATATCTCAAGATAGTAAATCCAAGACAAAAAGAGAAAGAACAAAAGGACATTAAAAACATCCATCATGCATATATCAATTGTTAGCTCAAAATATTTCGAGCTAACAAAAATATGCTTAATGGTAATTCTCCAGATATTTGATGTTCCCAATAAGCTCTGTTAGGTTGTTCTCATTTGCAGATTACTAGTATACCCTAAAAATAGTATGCCACGAGAAACCTCTATAAGCTTATTGACCACAAAATAGTCCCATAGTTCAACTACAGATATTTTTGAACATTTCATACCAGCCAAATAAACATTATTTTAATTTACAGATATTCTATATAAATAATGCTACACTACAGAAGCCAATGAGATGTAGTTAGGTTGGTTAAGGGGGCTGGTTGTGCCCAACCCCACCCAGGTTCAATACTAGCTGGGTGTTCGACGCCAGTTGTGGCCAAATGATGTGGATTTGTGGCAGGTTGTGGCTATTTGTAATATATTTATTACTCCGGCCAAAAGCATTTACCACACAAAAAAGGTGCTACACTACAGAAGCCCCCATTACTTTCAACTAGCCAAATAAACTATCAGTTCAAACTTCAAACCAGTCAGCTGGTAATATTACAAGCAGATTCCATTCAAAGGAAACAAAGACACATAATTATCTAAAATTCTCAACATTTATCCACAAGAAAGAAGAAAAAAAAAAGGAAAATAATAATGTCAATGGACAAACCTCTGGCCTTTCCATCCTTCGCTAGAATACGCATCAATCATGTTTTGCTCAAAACCAATTGAAGCAAAAAATATTTCACACGCTTTCTAATTCTGGATAGCTCATCATGTTGAACACGGGTTTCCTTCTTGTGCTTTTTTCGCCTTTCTTTGCTTTTCTCTGCACTGTTTTCCAAAGAATGGCTTTCACTTTTAGGGGGAATCTTCTCATTCTTATTTGATCTCGGCCTAAGAATCCGGTTTCCATTTGACAATGACCTTAAGACATATTTTTTTCCAACACTTCGTTTACTCTTACGAGCTTTGGTAGCCGACCTGCTAGACTTTCGGTTCACATTTTTTTGCACTTCAGGGTCTTCTGACTCCGAGTGATTGTTTTCAATTTTAGCGGCTGCTTTAGAATCATTTTTGTCTCCATCAGACAGATTTTCTTGCATCTCAGTTTTCTGTCTCCTCTTTCTTGCTGGTGTAGGCGAAGACAAACTGGAGCTCTTCTCCTTTGACTCTCTCACGGCCTCTAGTGTTTCACAGGTGCCTCCATTTACCAGAATGGATTTTTTTCGAGATTTCTCTGTTTCCCTTGGAACCTTTTTAGTTTCGTTGGGAGTTTTATGAGTTTTATCTCTTGCCATTTCCATACACAATAAGGTTAGAATTTGAATCTTACTTCACAAATATCAGCTCTTCATCAGCAAAAGGTTCTCTCTGAAAAGTTATTTAAACAGAGGAGACACATTACCTGTCAGATAAATCCACTTGATGTCAGAGCCAAACAAACATATGAACCACCGTGACAAATCAAAGAAAGAACAATAAATGGGCTCACTGAAATTATAAGTTCGACAAGTTACAATATATACTTGGCTGAGACTTGTGTAAATCAAGATGTTTTCATACATGGCTCAAGCCTAACATATTGGATTAGTTTAAACTTTGAAAAAAAAAAAAAAAAGAAGAAGAGGTCTGGCAGTACTTGTTGAAGTCAAAACATTGTTCCAAGCACTTCGTGCAGTTAAATACAGAAAACAACGTCAATCATTTCCATATGTAAACAAAACACAAGACTTTCAATTGAGCATTGTACAGTTACACACCTGCACAGCTGAACAGATTAACAGGAAGAGAAGTTATCACATGTGAAAGCAAAGAAAAATGCTCTATGGGATGATAAACCTGAAAAGGATTGGCAATGCTATCTGGAGAAAACTAGCTTATGGACAGTGTTAAGTAAGGCAAAGCAGCAAACCAACAAAAGTGAAGTTTTGGAACTCAAAAATGCCCAAGTCTAAAGTAACACCAAAAATTTGAAATTTTGAGCTTGCTCAAGATGTCCATGACTATATAAGAATCACATCATACATGTTGCATAGAAAACAATTGTGCACCATAGACACACAAAAGTGTTAGGATGAATGGACCCCATGCCATACAAGAGTTTTGTGCCCCATAATCCATGTTTCCAAGAGAGATTATTAATGTTGAGGAAACTCCCCTTGGAGGAAAAGCAGCTAAGTCTAGAACTCAACATGGAACTCTAAAATGGGGAAAACTCGTCCATCTCAAAAATGGATGAAGTCATGCTCATGGGAAATAATGTGATCCGTGTTAACCACGAATATCAATAAAAACAAGGAACAACATCAAGCATGTTGATTTTAAAGTAACTAGAGCCACATCTCTACATAGAAAACACACCAATAGAGACACTGCAGCAGCAAACAGGTACATCAACAGAAGATGAGGACCTTAGCAGAACCATCACTGGAGAAGGCAAATATGAATTGTCAAAGTAAATAATTTAATAGTATATGCTTGCTATTAGCAGCCCAGCCAAGAAAAATTCTGTAATCATTAACTTTTTGAAAGCCACAAAGGCTAGCAGATTGGGGGTATAGGAGGTCCCCTTTCCTCAGACCCTCCCCGGAGGAGAGAGAACGGGAGAGCTAACTGATGGCTGATGGCTAACCAGCCTAGCATAGCAGGGGAAGAGGACCTCACCATCCCCCATCCCTCTTCAGTACTCCCTTTACAGTAGGTTGTCGCAAAGACTAGCAGATTGGGGGAAGGGTAATTTCCTGACAAGAAACAACATGGTTGTAGCTGTCAAAACTCTTGGAACCTAGAAAAATAGGCAACGCATTTTATAATATGCATCAGAAGTATAAACTGTATAACACTTGAGAAGTCATAAACAAGGTGTTTTAGAGAGGCTAGAAAATTTAGTAAATTGTTATAGTCTCTTTTGAATTTTGTCAAAGTTTCAGCTATTAATGTTTCAAATTATTTTACTCAGCCCACCATTCTTAGCAGCTATGAGATTGATTATAAGTTCAAAAATGTCCAAAACTTACCAAAGCTAACAGTTTAGTTTGCATTTAGCTAAAAGGTTGGTTGATTAGAGGTTTGGGCAAGAAAGTTAAGAAGTGAGTCCAACCACCTATCCAATTTGAACATGTTAAAGGAAATTTTGATCTAAGAGATGTGGGGGTCAATCTCCAAATTTTGCCTTAATTCCCTCAACATTATCAATACCATCTGAAGGGGTAGATATGTGGACCTAGATATGGTGGATTGCACTTGCATCTAAGCATGACAAGCAAGGGTTGCTTAAGTCCTAAGAGATCGCAATTGTATTGTGCCTAGCCACCTCATAGCCTAAGTAGTATTTTTGAAAGGCCTTAGATAAAAACTCTTTCATATCTTGTTACCCCAACTGGATACAAACCACCCTTGCCTAAGATTGTTGAGATTATCAATGGATCCCTGATTCCCTACGTATGTGCTGGACACCAGGCCTATCTAGACCTACAGGATATATCAGGTTGTAGTCAACATGATTTTTGTTTGGTTCTAGCTTGAGGAAGAACTACTGAAGAAAATGGTTAGGCGAGCATATTGTAGTCAACACAAATTTTGGCTATATCATAAATGGCAACTCTCCCTAGGACTGTCAATCAGATACATAAGTGTGCCTATGCAACTTGCTGTATGCAGGAATCAAAATGAGCTAGAAGGTGGTCTTTGCTCTTAAGGTATCTTCTAAAAGTTCCTTCAAATATGGTTTTGAAGATTTTCATTAAAAACTTGGCAATATTGAACACATTAAAAAAGATATATATAGAATTAGGAAAATAGTTTTGAAAGATCAATGGATTTTGAGAGTTAGTATTGAAAATTTTCAAAGGCTTGGTTTTTTTGTCACCCTTTATTATATATCATTAAGATAAAAGCATCCTTTTATGAATTTTGAAACTCATGTTATGGGCATCTATTATGAAAGTACCTATTGCTGCAAAGATCACATGGAAATGATATCAATTGATGATTATAGTTGCCTAGTCTCTCAAAATCAAGCAATCCATTGCCAATTTAGGTCTTATAAATATGAAGAACTTGCTACTGACCAAGACATTCTCGTGACAATTTAGAGGCAAATGATGCTTGCAAAGAAAGAGTTGCTTAATATTGGGGAAAATTATGATCTCTAATGTGTAGATGGAGACTTATACAAGAGATGCCCATGTACACCTGCAGAATAACATTGTTCCTAGCTCCCAACACAACAAGGCGAGCATGTTGACAATGACAGAGCTAAAAGAAAGACAAGAATTTTTATGCAAGCTTTGAACTCTTAATGAGGATTTATAGAGATTGAAAATGGATAAAAACATATGCCACCCTTGATTATTTGGAATGACCAAGGAAATTGGCACAATAGGAGAAGGGAGCTCTCATAGGTCCTTAGTAACCAAATTCTATTGATTCTTGCAGACATCTCCTTTCTATGGTGTTTTCATTTACCATAATGACAAACACTCTACACTCAAGTATTTGATTGACCAATGGCGATGCCAATTATCAAATGCAAAATCAGTTGAGCTCAATAAGAAATTAGTCTTGAGTCACAAGCAACCACTCAAAGGCTTTAAGTACCATAAATTGTCAAAAATTGTTGTTCATTCTTAGTCCAATGCATCAAAGGGTCCATGGATAGGGGCACATTCACCAGGTGCCACATCTTTAAAGATGTTGGCACTAGAATAAATTGGCTTAGGTGAAGTGTTGTTGCCTTTACAAAGGCAACAATAGGGAGGTGATCACACTACAACAATAAAACTGTTGTACATGTTTGTCCAATGCATCGAAGGGTGCCTAGATGGGGGAACATTTATCACATCTTTAAACAATGTGGCAATAGAATGTGCTAGCTTAGGTGAAGCTTTGTATTTGTTTCCTTTCCAAAGGCACCGAGAGGTGATCATGCTGCGACAATTTTTTTAAATCCAAATCCAATGGCATGGGTTCAATTGCAAACCCTTTATTATTTTTATAACAAGGAATTGCATGCATTCAAATTGCAGGTGTTGGCATGCTCGAGGGCTTATGGAAAATCAAATGGCCTTTCTTATCCATTTCAAGTATATAATCCTCCTTAGTTGTGGCTTAGACAAACCAATGAATTGTTGAAATATCCCTCATAGGATATCACTTAAAAATATGCAATATACAGACAAATTGCAGCCAAACAGAAATCTGATTTTTGCAGAAAATTAAATCTAGGGCAGCGAACAGAAAATAATGGATAACTCCAAAAATACTTGCTCAAATCTCTTGAAATTTTAAATGGAGCTTGTTAATACAATAACAGATATTATAGAACTGTTTTTGGAATTTTTCGAATAACAGAATGCTGCCAGAAAATTACAGCGTGCCCTAAACAGCTGAAAACTTCTAAAATTAATATCTTCCGTAATATAGATGCAAAAATTATGAAACCTTGGAAATATTATCTATAAATATAGGAGATGATATCCCAACCTTCAAATCAGAATTTGAGGAAGTGGAAACCCTCCAAAACAGGTCTGCAATTTCCAAAACAAGTCGCCCCACCTAGAAGATGGCTGGAAACCCTTGCAAATGCCTTCAAACTGATGCTAGACCTTGCCAAAGAGGTTGCCGTAGATCTGCCCTGAAAAACCCTAAAATCTCTCCTCCAAAAATGCCCAAATTCCTCCAAAACCCTTCACTGAAACCCTCTGAAAATACCTCTAAAGAACAGCCCTGATTTCAGCTCCAAAAATGACAAACTAGGGTGGATCTTTAACCACCGAAGAGTGCCCTACTAACTAGGGATGGATCTCTCACTACCGAAGCTAGGATTCCCATGGGATCTTACTCCACAAGTTGGATATTTGCAAACAGCAGTTGCACATGAAAGGAAATATAAGTGTATGCATGAATGCCCTTCTTTTCACCCCTCCACTCCTTTTATAACTTTCCCCATGCCCAAGTCGCATTTTCCCCTAGGGAAGACCAAATGAATAAAGTAACTTAAAGTTACTTTTTCCTTTTCAAGTCACCATGGTCCAAAATGGTGACCCCCAATGCAAAATTAGAACACTAGGAGTTAAGTGGCCCCTTCCAACAATAAAACATAACATCTAGTCCCTTCAAAAGCACTTTATAATCCTGTCAACGGAAAATTATAACTAGACTAGATATTCATACCCAATAGCTCGCAACGTCCGTAACCCCTTGGGCATGACTAGGGTTAGGACCCATACTGGCCCTCAGGCTTGTGGCGAGGGAAAGGGGACATTACAATTGTAAAAGAGGACATCTTAAGTGCTTCAAATAAGATTTTGTATAAGGTAGAGGTTCGTTGAATTGGTATATTAATATAAAGGCATTTGAAAAAGGGTTGTAAAGCCAAATAAATATGCTTACTGCAGCTAATAAATGTCAAAGCCCTTGCAAACCACGTGGTTTCTATTCTATTTTTATGCCGACCCAAGGCCAGCCCAATACAAGCTTATGATTCATAACCTCTACGAGATGATTTGCAACTTCTTCGAGTAGTTTAAAAGTTAACGCCAAGAAACAATTAGTTGTGAAGAAAATTTTGAAATTATATTCTTCTAGCTATGGTCCCTTACATGACGAAGATGACTAAGTGTAACAAACATAGAAATTGATGGTGGCCTACTATCTTATTTCTCCTTGGGGCCCCCTACTCTAGGCTTCCACCATAACAAGGGGAAATGTTTGGAAAAGAATCAAATCTCTAAAGCTAGCAGTGCAAGTCTACATCACCAACATGAAAAGGAGCATTCTTTGCTCATAAATTTCACTTGCCACCCATCCCCTCTCTTTCTTAACCAATTAATCAAATTCTACATACTTGTTCTTTTCCAATCTTGAGCATTGCAATGTAATCCAAGTCTTAAAAAAGATTTTAAATAAGCTTTATTTTTAAAAATTGCACTTTGATCCACGTCAAGAAAGTTGATTTATTTAAGTAAATTCAAATAGCTTTATTTTAAAAATGCATTGTGTTGTAAGTTTTGGTGGGTGCCTTAAGTTTTTATTGAAAGATAAAGTCTCCACACACCTTCGATGGTGTGTTAAGGTCTGGAATGTTAAGTGGATCCATATTGTAATGTTGCAAATTATTTTAATTAGTCCACCAATTTTAGAGACTGAGTTTGAGATATAAGTTCAAACATTTTCATCAAAGCTAATAGATTAGTCATGATCTCATTTAGTTATCAGGCCAGTCAATAAGAGGTTAGGGCAAGTTTGTTAACGAATAAATTGGATGGTTGTTCAGCGCTTACAAAAGAGAAGAAGTGAATGGTTTGGAGGTGAAGATGAAGGAAGTGGTTAGAAGGTGGGCATGTTATGACCCCCGTAAATTTTGGTTGTAATACTAAAAACTTGCTTGTTGCTTTCCAAGTGATTTCTTGTAATCTTAAATTTGCAACATTTGGAAATGAACTCTTGATGAGTATTCATCATGGTTTATCCTCTCTTACAATGATCCAAATCATACCTCAAACTCCAACAACTCAAGATGAATGGAAGTACATTACATATGAATGCAGTGAGTATGTCAAGCTTCAATCCTACCTCTTCTTTTTCTTGGTTTGTCAATATTTTATAATATATACCCTTAAATGAAATCAATATTTTATAGTTTATACCCTTAAACGAAATCAACAATTTCACTTGTAACATGGAGTGCTAATCACCTTGACTGCTTTTCTCATTTTGCACCTTTTTTGCCAATCATCGGATCTCATTAACAGACAAAAGGAGAAAGGCAAAATTTGTGTATTTACAAGAGCACTGAAGAGACCTGGTTGACTCTGGCAGTCTGTGCCAAAATATTGGGAAAATGGAAAATGGTATCCTAAGCAAGTTTTTAAGTTGTTTGTTTTGGAATCTCAATGTATGTCTATTTGTCATGCTTGTGGCTAAAGCATTGGCTTGTAGAAGCTAAATTAGCAAAGAAGGCAAATGAAAACTTTTAAAATTCAGCACTCCTGGTGGTAGATGTCTAGTGATTAAAAACCATTCAATGTATGATAACATCACAAAACTGTAGCCTGTTTGTAAATTTGAAGCATTGTCAAAGATGGCCCTCAATAGATAGCCCACCCTTTTTAATTTAGAATTTTATTCAAGAGATATTTTGACATTAGAATGCAATTAATATCTCCATGATATTCATGGTATGTAGCTTCTTACACTAAGATAGTGGTCCCACTGGGGGCCACTGCATCTACTTTTAGCCACAGGTGGGTCTGCGTAACCTGTTCAATTATAAAACTGCAAAACATACAACGTGACTCTAAACTACGTAGTGGCAATGTTTCAGGAAGATAAATTTGCAAATAGGGAAGCTGTGAGAAGCAAGCAATTTGCAGTGCTACCTGAGATACTTCGGAAAAGAATTGCACCAAACAACAGTAATATAAAATTTAAATATTCTTATAACTTTCTTTCAAGCTATTTAACGGCATTGTTTGGTCATAACCCTGAAAATACTGTTGCTGAATAGAAGACATAATAATGTGATGCTAATTTTCGGGATTCAGCTGTGTAATTTAAAATTTTGAGCCTATCTACGCTGGCCCATATTTTTAAATTTTATGAGTAGTGGTTCACAAGAACCCATCTCTATGAGCATAAATGTTCTACTTGGGAATAATTCACAGGAAAGAGGATCCTGAGTTTTCTCCGTATCACCTGCTGAGAAAATGGTGGAATCCCCGTGGGACCACCAGGCAACACACCACCATAAAGAAAAATAACTGAAGATGAAAATGAAACTTACAAATAAGGTGTGCTCCTGCCTCTACTACCAGCGTATATGTGTGGCAGTCCTCTTACAAGTTTAGAGCTTGAAATCTTCTTCATATGAAAACACAAGTGCTGGAATTCCCCTTCCATGGGACCACTAACTAGCACACCCCCTTGTGAAATTATTGGAAGATGAAAATGAAGCTCACAAATATGGTGTGCTACAGCCTCCACTACCATCACATATGTTTGACAATCCTCCCACGGCTTGAAATATTCTAAATATGAAAACAGAAATAGGGGAGACCACTAGTTAACACACATTTCCATTGTGAGAATATTGGAAGATGAAAATGAAACTTACAAATAAAGTGTGCTACTGTTACATATCGTTGACAATCCTCCCACAGCTAATAATCTTCTCTATGTGAAAATGGATTCAGTTAGATAAAGTAGACCAGTCTTTATACATTCACCCCAGTTCAGTCGCTGCACGTCTCTTGTGCATCATGAAAGACTTGTAATACTATTAGTTATCATCATGGTTTCGTGCATCTTGACAGACTTGTCATACAATTAGTTGTGATCCAAAACATCGATGCCTTCATTAACCATTATCACAAGTCTTTCAAGAAGCTTTTTAGTAACATTAGGGACAGTCAAAGACTGTTGTAATTAACAACATCAAAGGTTTCATAAACCATCATCACATGTCTTTCCAGAGGCGTTTTGGTAACATTATGGATCGTCGAAACCTCAAAACTTGCCATAATATTCCAATGCATACAACACTACTTACACTTTCACTTCACTCTACTCTACCTTACCCTACTCTACTACGAAACATAACAGAAGAGAGAACAAAGATCAACTTCATTGCACTCTTTTCCATAACTAAACAAGGAAACAACAAGCATAGGTTTCTTCTTCCTAATAAAGGAACCAGTAGGAGACTCAAAATGTCGGAACTAAAAACTAACAAGCAGCCATCACAAGCTCATAATTACTTTACCCTACACAGACCATGACTATAATCACTTACCCTACACACACACTGATTATAATCACTCGATTATTATAGGGAAAATCGAACAAAATAATGAAAAATCGTGGCATTCATGTAGAAGATCTTCTGTTAACTTCACAAAGACAGTTGAGAAAAAAATTATAGAGATGAGGAAAAGCAAGGCCTACCTGAGCTCGGTGAAATGGATACTGAAGACAGATTGCCTTTAAATAGGGCTTCGACGAAGAGCATGAAATCGCGAAATAGCACGCAGAGGGTCAACAGCCACCTCTGCAGAGTTCACCGAGCCACAAAATGGGATGGCCGACTGTGTTCCACTATTGGTGGATCTCAAAAGTATATATGAGCTCCGATTAAGCTTTCCCGCCTCTGAAATCCGGAGGGAAAGGGTAAATGTGATCAGGGTAAATGTGATATTTTGCACTAAAATTTCATTCGTAAAAGGAAATTTGTGTTTATGTTTAGGCAGGGTAAAATTGTCGGAATAACATAGGTGAGGGTCCACTACTTATCCCTTGTTGAGAATGCATCGAAGAAACTAATATGAAGCGAGCGAATGGTCGGAGATGTCAAAAGGAATATTCATGGCGGTTTGGTGATAAAAACGATGTATTTTTAAAGAATTTTGCGATGACGAATTATATTTTTAAATAAATTTAATAGTTATTATAAACTCATTAAATGAAAATTTAGATATTATATTTTTTTACTGTATTGTATGATATTATTATAAACTCGTTAAATGAAAAATTAGATATTAGATTTTTTCCTTATATTGTATTTATGATTGGTATTTAATATATAAAATGTATAACTTTGTGTTTTAAATATTAAAATTATATTGATTCTTGTTACAAACAAAGTTAACATGTTTTTTAATGTATTATTAAGAAATTGAAAACAAAAAATATTGTAATAAAACATAAGATATAATTAAGTGAGAATTTTTATTATTTCTCTAATTTATGTGAGAATTCTAATATAGGCACCTCGAGATTGATATCTCTCAATGTATTTTAGATAGATGTATTTAAGATATTTATGCTAGTTTTTAAATATAAAATTGTATTTATTAAATTTTAATTACAAATATAAAACATTTATTTATATATTTTATTTATAAAACACATCTAAATGTAAAAACTAAAATAAAACTAACATAAAATAAAAATAATCGATGGGGTTTGGGTGGAGCGGTTACATGAGGTCATTAACTAAGTAATATCCTAACACGTGGGTTCATATTCGATAATTAAAATTAATAAAATTAAAGTCAATATACCGGTAGATATGAGGGGGTGAAAGGGTTTAATTTATTAATATTTTCAATCAAGTATTGGGATAGGTTAGAGAGGTGGGCCAAAGGAAATGGAGGCTTAATTTTAGTATAAAACTAAAACATTTGATCCCTAGTTTTTAAAACTAAATACACGAAAATAACAATTTAAAGAGTGTGCTATAAAGTTAAATTATAATTTTTTTTTAATAAAGAAATCTCAATTAAGAGATTCTTAACTAAGAAATAATATTATGGTAAAAACTAGGATTGAATATGCTTTTCAACACAAGTGATATTATTTTACCATCTTAATTATTTGAAAAATTATTGATAAATGATTAAAGTTTGACATTTATAAGATAATTGGTAATAGGTAATAGGTCTCGAATGGCTTCAAACTATCTTTCAAGAGAAAATGCATATTAAAAATGAGTGAGAAATATGATATATTTTTGGTTTAATATATTATGGTAGAAATAAAAAGGGGTAAATAAAATTGTCATGGAAAAATGGGTAAGTACGGTACATGGAAAAAATAGGGGTATTTTCATTCTAATAATATAACGGGAGGGGGTATTATCAATTGAATAATTAGAGGTAAAAACTAGAATTAAGGGCATTCTTTAATACCTTTCGAACAAACGTGTTATACCATACTTTTACTAAGTGAACCCCCCGTGGGAGCGGTTAAGTCGGATGATTGTTTCCAACTCCACCCAGGTTTAAATCTCACTAAGGCACGATCCCCGTTCGAGGTGATAATGTCCGAGGTGACGCGGTTGTGGACTAATTTTCACTAAGGTAGTTTCTGGATCGAGAAGACATGCGCTAGATGTGTGTTCAAGCATGGCGGCTTCGTGGTTTGCTTGTGGTGTGTGCATGCATGGTGGCTCGTGATTCGCTAGACGTGTGTTCAAGGGTGGCGGCTCGTGGTTTGCTTGTGGTGTGTGCATGCGTGGCAGCTCGTGATTCGCTAGACATGTGTTCAAGTGTGGTGGCTTGTGGTTTGCTAATTGTTGAGCTTAATTGATATATCTTGGTTGATTGTACTCCAATTCATAGCTCCGGTCAAAAGCGTTTATCCGGTTCATAGCTCCGGTCAAAAGCATTTATCTATTAAAAAACAAACATAAAATAAAACTAATCTAATAGTAAAAATACATTTAAAAGTAAAAACTAAAATAAAACTAACTTAACAAGAAAAATACATCCAAAAGTAAATAATTATCTTCAACTTAATAAGTAATATCCCCACACGCTTTTACAAATTCACATTTGTTATCTTTCACACTTTTAAAATAACTTACATTTCCATGAATATATACATAATCATATATTTATTTTATTCATTAAACATTGAGTCCGCATTAAAAATAAACTATTTTAACCATCAAATATCGGTCGGCAAATTAAAAAAAAATTAATCAACGCACGCAATTACACTCCTTGTCTACCACCTGCATTTAACACCGTAATGTCCCCTTTTTCCTCGCCAAAATGGCCCAGGCCAAGTCAAGTCAAATCCAAACCGTGGTCAGACCCAAGGGGCTGTGGATGCTAGAAGCTTTTGGGAAGGGGCCTTGTGATTTTAATATCTCGGTTTTGCGTTTGGGGGTCACTTTTGGACATGGCGACTCAAAAGGAAAAAAATAACTATAGTTACTCTTATTTTAGTGGCCCCTCCATGGAATGAAATGTGCCTAGGGTTTAGGGCGTTTGCCAAGGAAAAGTATATAAGGAGCCGGGGAGGAAGAAAAGGCACTTTTTGTCGCATACGTTTAGCCTCCTTCTCGTGCAGTTGTTGTTGTTGAGCTTCTACAACTTGTGGAGTCAAATCCCACAGGGACCTTAGCTTTGGTGGTGAGAGACACGTCCCTAGCTAGTAGGGCATTCTTCGATAGTGAGATATCTACCCTAGTCTATCATTTTGGAGTTGCTTTCTAGATCATGCTATAGAGATATCACCAGAGTGTTCGAAGGAAGGGTTTTGAGGATTTTTGGGGGCATTTGGGGAAGATAATCATAGGGGTTCTAGATCATATTTACGACAGTCATTTGGGTTGGGCATGGATGAATTTTGAAGGCGCCTCCATCATTTTCCGACCCCATTCCAAGTGAGGTGACTTACGGCCTTTATTTGGGGGTTTTCCAATCGGTCATTTTCAGATCTGAAGGTGGAAATACTATTTCCTATATCTATCATTGTTATTTCCAAAGACCCTTATTTTGCTCTTGTATTTAGAGGGTCACGAACCTCTGAAGTTTTCCAACGACCTAGGGCATTCTCTAATTTTACGCAACAATTTGATTTGTGTAAAATTCCCAAAAACAATTTCATTATGTCCTCTATAATCATATCAAACTCTCTTTAAATTTTCAAGTGATTTGAGTAAATATCTTGGGAGATATTGATTTTATTTAGTTGTTGTCCTTACTATAAAAATCTGCATAAATCGGTATTTTATTTGGCTGTAATTTTTCAATATTTTGTGTATTTTTAAGTGGTATCCTGAGGATATTTCAATGGTATCAAAGCAACTGTTTCTCCACCCTGTTGGGATTGAAAGATGGGGGTCGAGAGACAAGTGAGGATATAGGGGAGAGCTGATGAAACAATTGTTCACCAACATGGTAAAGCAGCAGGAGACTACCAATCTCTATTTGAGCCAGTTCATTGGGAGATTAGCACAGACATGTTTGATACTCATATGGAAAGAGGAGAAAATAGCAATAGGGGACAATATGGTCAAAGACAAGAGGGTGGACATTCAGGACAACGGTCCCCCCATTCTTCTACTAGGCCTCTGGGGTCTCACAAACCTTCTTTCTTGAAGGATCCGGAAGTTTCACAGCACAAAGGGGATATTGTAGATGAGGAGTCTTGTTGGGAAAGGTACCAGACCTTAAGTGATGGCTTTCCTAACAACATGTCATTCCAGGAATATTACAAAATGAAGATTAGCGGCGAGCTAGGAGAGATTACCATGAGCAGTGCACCAGGAGATGCAAAGGAGGTTGGGACAGATTTATGTTCCACATTTCGACGGTTCTAAGAAGTGTACTACACAGTCTTGGGTGCAGAAGTTGAAGACATACTTCGACTTGAATCCTATGCATGAGGAAGATGCAATTAAGTTTGCAATCTTACATCTTGAGGGAGACGCTCATGATTGGTGGCATCATGGGTTGATTACATAGGGACACATATACATCATGACTTATGCAGAGTTCACAAAGAGGCTAGTGAGCAGATTTGATAAGAGGGACCTCGACAGTATTTTAGAGAGTTGACTCATCTGAGGCAGACCGGTTCTGTGGATCAGTATATCACCAATTTTCAGAGACTATCAGTCATGGTACTTGATGTTATAGAGATGAGGTTGATTTCCCTATTCACAGCAGGCTTGATAGATGCTCTCGCTGGATTTGTGAGGGCATTCGAGCCTTCTTTGTTGCATGAGGCTATTAGGAGAGCTCGTGACTGGAGTTATCCACTCCTAAGTCGAGGTTTCCACCTCGAGTGCAGCCTAAGGGTTTCCCTTCAAGAACCGGGGTTCACAACCGAAGGTACCTCAACCTAGGAAAGATACAACCTCGAGACCTTCAAGCTAGTGAGGACAAGGAGGAATTGAGGCGAAAGAAACTATGTTTTTATTGTTGCACACCTTAGGCCCCAGGACACGATTGCAAGGGTAGAGGGAGGGCCCAATACATAGAGGTCTTTGAGGAGAGTGATGGTTGCGAGGAGTTTGACACACAACCATTAGAGGATGATGATGATGAGGCATTAGATATTGCAAGTGTGGAGCAAGATAGTGAGACTTTCCCCTAGGAGACTATCACCACCTTGTCTAGTACCCCAAGGTACAAGGCATTCAGAGTTAGGAGAGTTTTGCAGGGACAGCGAGTGGTGGTACTCATTGATATTGGGGTAACCCACAACTTTATTGATGCCTTGTTGGTTGAGAGGCGGGGGTTACAGATAGAGGAATTTGAGGGCTTCAACATGGTTGTAGCCAATGGAGATTCTATGAGATGCACACGACGGGTTCCCCAATTGAGCATCGTGATGGGTAATTATACAATTACCAATTATTTCTATATTTTTGGTATTGGAGAGACCAACATAGTGCTTGGGGTACAATAGCTCCATTTCCTTGGTGAGTTTCAGACTAACTTTCAGACGATGGAGTTGAA
Organism: Taxus wallichiana var. yunnanensis; assembly: GCA_018340775.1. Lineage (NCBI taxonomy): Eukaryota > Viridiplantae > Streptophyta > Pinopsida > Cupressales > Taxaceae > Taxus > Taxus wallichiana. Next base: position 182,096,377 of record CM031238.1, on the reverse strand, counting down.
GTTTAAGTCCGAAGGGAGGAATGTGATCTTGAGGGGCTTATCTTTAGGGGCACCCCGAGTTGTTACGACCAAGAGGATCGAGAGGATCTATAGGCACGACGAGGTGGATTGGGTAGTACATTGTTTGGTTTCACCAAGAAATCAAAGGAGGGACAACAACAATACCATGTGGATATACAATGCTTATTGGACAGACACAGTGATGTTGGGTGACATACCTGTAGGCATACCTCCAGATAGGGATTTGAGCATGTGATTGAGCTTGAGGATGCTAGATCGGTGGTCACTTATCCTTACCGTCACCCCAAACGGTTTAAGGATGAGATCGAGAAGACTATACATGAGCTCATGGATATGGGGCATATTAGACCAAGTTCCACCCTTTTGCTTCTTTGGTGGTTTTGGTGAAGAAGAAGGATGGGACCTTGCGGATGTGTATGGACTATCGGGCCTTAAATAAGAAGACAATAAAGAACAAGTATCCCATACCACACATTGATGAGTTGTTAGACGAGCTACATGGTGCAATCTATTTTTCGAAAATAGATTTGCATTCTGGATATCATCATATCAAAGTCAGGGAGTAGGATGTGCATAAGACAGTGTTCAAATGCCATTACGGTCACTTTGAATTCTTGGTGATGCCTTTCGGATTGTCTAATGCTCCAGCTACATTCCAGTCTTGCATGAATCATGTGTTCAACCACCACTTGTGGAAGTTTGTATTGGTTTTCTTTGATGATATTTTAGTCTACAGCAGGACTTGGGAGGACCATATTAGGCACCTGGGTGAGATATTGGGGATATTAGAAGCTAATTCATTATATGTGAAAGCCTCTAAGTGTGAGTTCGGCATGACCGAAATTCTTTACTTGGGATATGTAATTGGTGGGGGTACAATGAAGGTGGATAGAGGAAAGATACGAGCAATCTGGATTGGCCACCACCTAGGACATTGACACAATTGAGAGGATTCGTGGGGTTGTGCACATACTACCGGAGGTTCGTGAAGAATTTCTCTCGGTTGACTGCTCCATTGACTGATTTGACCAAGAAGGGGGATTTTGCTTGGTCAGACGCAACATAATAGATTTTGATCACCTCAAGGAGGTGATGAGTTCGTGTCTCATCCTCGCATTACCATATTTCTCCCGCCCATTCATTCTAGAGTGTGATGCATCAGGAGAGGGTGTTGGGGCAGTTCTCATGCAGGATAGGCATCCCATCACCTATGAGAGTCAAAAATTGAAACCCATGGAGAGAGGGTATTCAATTTATGATAAGGAGATGTTGGCCATCATGCATGCCTTGGCCAAGTTCAGACAATACCTTGTGGGCAAAAATTTGTGGTTCGTACGGATCACAACAGTTTGAGGTTCTTCTTGGGACAGAAAGAGCTCAACGATCACCAACAAAGATGGGTGAACAAGGTGCAAACCTATGACTTTGACATAGAGTACACTAGAGGTAAGAATAATATTGTTGTTGACGCTTTATCTAGGAGGCCTTACCTCACTGCTATGCTTAGTTCTATGTCTGAGATTTTAGCGGATTGGAAGGCTCATATACTTGTTGAGTACTCCAAAAACTAGTTTGCCTGTGAGATCATGGATGGTAGTATACAGGACGACCGATACAGAGTAGTGGATGATCTCATTTTCTACAAGGATAGGATTTTCCTTGTACCAGGATCCAAAATGAAGGAGAAGATCCTTCATGCAGTACATGATACACCCCTAGCTGGACATCCTGGGTATTTCAAAACATACAGGTTCATCAGGGAAAGATTTGCATGGAAGGGAATGAAGGACGATGTCCTTAATCATGTCAAAGAGTGTATGGTTTGCCAACAAACCAAATTTGAGCATTCTTTCTCAAAGATGATTACTTCAGCCTCTCCCCATTCCCAAACAGAAATGGGAAAGCATATCTATGGACTTTATCACTAGGCTTCCCTTGGTGCATGGGCATAGTTGCATTTATGTTGTAGTTGATCGGTTAACTAAGTATGCTCATTTCTTTTCCCTACCCAAGGGGCACGAGGCAATGGATGTGGCCCGGATCTTCTATACCGGTATTTTTAGGCTACATGGGTTGCCTAAAAACATTGTCAGTGACAGAGACAAGATCTTCATGAGCACCTTTTGGCGGAGATCTTGATTAACATGTACAGAGTTGACCCCTAGCACTAGCTACCACCCATAGACAAATGGGCAGACGAAGATAGTCAATAAGTGGATAGAAGGCTACTTGTGGAATTATGTAACAGGACACCAACGGGCATGGATTAAATGGTTACACATGGGCGAAATCTTTATTCAATACCACCTACCAGATTAACATAGGTAAGACCCCTTTTCGAGCCTTGTATGGGTACGACGCCAAGACATTTGTAGATTTGGTATTACCAGATAGCCGAGCTCCCAAAGCTCGAGATTGGTTACAGGAGAACAAGATATTTTGAAGGCTCTCAGAGAGAATCTTTAGAAGGCACAAAATCAACAAAAGGTATACACAGAGCAGCACAGACAGACAGAGAGGTCTTTTGAGGTTGGGGATCTAGTGTTCCTACGTTCTGACCATATAGGCAGTCCTCACTGAAGCAGAAGGGTGCAGAGAAATTGAAACCACGATTTTATGGTCCGTACCGAGTAGTTCGTCGAGTAGGGGCAGTGGCATATGAGCTAGAGCTACCGGAGCACAATAAGATACATAATGTCTTCCATGTTTCATGCCTTAAGAAGGTGCTCGGACCGCATATTGTACCATCTACAAAGTTACCACCACTAGATGAGGAAGGGAAGTTGGTGTTGGAACCAAAATCCATTATTGAAACGAGACAGAGGGGGCTCAGGAGCAAAGTAATCACCGAGTATTTGGTGCGATGGAAGGGACTGCCACTTGAGGATGCTACTTGGGAGGGGGAATAGATTTTGCAGCATCCAAATTTGCATTTGCTTGAGGACAAGCAAAATTTGGGAAGGGAGGACTGTAATGTCCCCTTTCTATAATGTCCCCTTTTTCCTACGCCAAATGGCCCAAGGGCCAAGTCGAGTCCAAACCGTGGTCGACCTGGGGGTTGTGGATGCTAGAAGTTTTGGGAAGGGGCCCCGTGGTTTTAATATCCCAATTTTGCGTTTGGGGGTCACTTTTGGACATGGTGACTCAAAAAGGAAAAAAGTAACTATAGTTACTCTTATTTTATTGGCCCCTCCATGGAATGAAATGCGCCTAGGGTTTGGGGGCTCGTTTGCCAAGGAAAAGTATATAAGGATTCAGGGAGGAAGAAAATGCACTTTTTCACGCATACTTTTAGCCTCCTTCTCGTGCGATTCTGTTGTTCGCTTCTACAGCTTGTGGAGTCAAATCCCACAGGGACCCTAGCTTCGGTGGTGAGAGACATGTCCCTAGCTAGCAGGGCATTCTTCAGCAGTGAGAGATCTACCCTAGTCTGTCATTTTGGAGCCGCTTTCTGGGTCGTGCTACAGAAGATATTACCAAAGGGTTCAGAGGAAGGGTTTTGAGGATTTTGGGGGCATTTGGGGAAGATAATCAGAGGGGTTCCAGATCAGACTTACGATAACCATTTGGGTTGGGCGTGGAAGAATTTTGAAGGCGCCTCCATCATTTTTGACCCCATTCCAAGTGAGGTGACTTGCAGCCTTTATTTGGGGGTTTTCTAGTCATTCGTTTTCAGATCTGAAGGTGGAAATACTATTTCCTATATCTGTCATTGTTATTTCTAAAGACCCTTATTTTTGCTCTTGTATTTAGAGGGTCACGAACCTCTAAAGTTTTCCAACCACCTAGGGCATTCTGTAATTTTTTGGCAACAATTTGATTTGTGTAAAATTCCCAAAAACAATTTTATTATGTCCTCTATAATAATATCAAGCTCTCTTTAAATTTTCAAGTGATTCGAGTGGATATCTTGGGAGATATTGATTTTATTTAGTTGTTGTCCTTACTGTAAAAATCTGCATAAATCAATATTTTATTTGGCTGCAAGTTTTCAATATTTTGTGCATTTTTAAGTGGTATCCCACAAGGGATATTTCAAACACATCTCGGTGTAAAAATCAAAAGAAGGTTTCCAAAGGAAAGGAAGTGTGATATTATCATTTATCAATATAAATATTATCCTTCAACCATGTGTTAAGTACATAATAAATTTGAAATGTCAAAGGTCAAGAACTCTTCTTGACTTTGTATCTTTCCATATCTTATATATTTCATCCCAATTGACATCGGCTGCATGAGGTCCATTTAAAGATACTCTCATTAGTGAATCCAGTGTATCTATCCCTAGCTTTGATTTTCGAATATCCTTGATGATGTTTTGTTTTGAAAATCCCCTTTCACAATCCACTGTACTTGCAGGAATAGTAAGTACAACTTGCCACACCTTCATCATATGAGGATAACTTTTGTGCCAATGTTCTGTATTACGAAAAACTCTCCATGCATCTTTCATCTTGAAACCTTCACAAGTCAAATGCAATGAATCAACAAAAGAATGTAGCTCCCTTTTACAACCATTAACATTAAATAAAGATGCATAACCAACATCATTTGAAATGGTGTGTTGCAAATGCCTCATAAGCTTCTCAAACCACTGCTCTGATTTAGTTTCTCGAGTTTGACGATCTGATGGATAATAAGATGGGCTGAAGAGTTTTGTTGCATTAAAAAGAGGGAGGTCTGGAAATCTTTCATTCAAACAATCTATTAAAGACTGAATATAACCTTTTGTGAGTTCCTTACAACTCTCCTGTGTTCCTGAAATAGAAGCTTTCATAGAACGATTTTGTACATCACCATACTCAATCCCCTCTGTTGGAATAGGAATATATTGTAAATAATGTGTATCAATTACAATACCTTCCTCTTTAACTTCAATGCATCCAAATTCAGAATCAACCAAGAATTTTGAAAGATAAGTTGTACCCTCTGCAAATGTACCTTTTCTCAAAAACCATCTGTGTAAGTTTCCTATTGTTTCATCAAGAGCCAACCCAATAATTGTAATGTCCACATTTTCCTCCTGAAAAGTCTTGTTCAACTTATTTAGTTCACCCAATACATCAGCAAGCATATGCAGACAAAATTGAACAGAATAGATCTTTGCCTTCTCATACCATGATGAACATTTCTTATCCCTTTTCCACAAAGTTAAGATAGCTGGCATAAGTTTTACAAGCCTTATTATTACCTCTCCCCTAGATAACCATCTAACTGTGTGAATTTGTAAATAGACCCGATCTCTCCCTTGACGCATAAGCTCCGCTCTTGAATTTTTTTCAATTTTTTGAGCGGGGATTTTTAGCGGTATGTTGCATCCTCCCGGTCCAGATCCTACTCTCCTCTTTGATGGTTTTAGAGATGCCTCGTCATGGATCCCTCTAGCTCATGGAAAAATGTTGTCATTGGGTCCCTCATGTTGACACAATTGGTGAAACCTGTAGGATGGGTTGTTATCTTTGTTGATTCCTTCTTGGATCACGAGATCCTATTCGGCATTGAGCAACTGTCTCTCGAGTGGTAAACTAATGGGCCCAAGACCCCCTTTGGAGGATATTAAAAAATGGGCTCGTATTAAGTGGGCCCCTTGTGGACCTCTTGAGGTTGTAGATTTGTCAAATGGTTTTATCCTTTTTACCTCGACCACGAGAGGACTTTGCAGATTTCTCCTTGGGGACCATGGCTTTTTGACGACGTGGTTTTATCTCCAAAAATGGTCTCCGGTTTCAATACTGCACACTAAAGCAATGATGCATGATTTGTTACTGGTTCTGTCTTCCATGATTGCCACTCACATTTTGGGGTATAACTATGATAGAAGGTATTGCACTTTCCTTAAACTCCCTTATTGCAGTTGATCAAGCTCTTTACTAAAGGGTGATCGGTTCATTAACAATAAGTTACATAATGAACCTAAAAGTTTAGAAATTTTTGAAAAGGTAAACTTTGGGACATAAGAGCAACCCTAACTAGTTAATATTGGTAAATGTTTCTCACTTTGGAAGAAAGTCAAAGATTCATGGTTATACTCAAAAACATATCAAAATTCTTGCATGGTCATACTCATATCGGTGATATTTTAGGCCTAAAATTATGCTCATTATTCTTCTTAAGTTAGGTGCTTTAGCCCATATAAGTAAAAGAAATGACATTATAACCCCAAATTGGCTATCATCATTTATGACGAAGTTCATAAAATGTTTGGTGCCTTGATTGTTAGGTCGTGGAGCTTGTTTTCATGTATGAAAATTTTGAAGACTCAGTATACACTAAGAGTACTTATACACTTTCCACATTGTCTCATCGGGAAAAAAATTGGCCTCGAAAAATGTGTTCGGTATGCCGAGAAAGTTGTTTTTCTCATATGGGCAGGATTTTTGACCCACAGGTTTATGGGACGGTTTTGGCCCATGGTTTTGATACCCATGGTTTTGTAAAACTACTAAAGTAGTTGTCTACTTATGTGGTTTTGTGCATATGTTAGGGTTTATGTAACATTGCAGATGTGTCTGAATTCGGGTGTAAATTACAGCAGAGTTTGTTTCGTATAGCTCCAAACATATTTAGGTATTGTATTAAGAGAGCGGTGGCTTGTAATAAAATCTGAGCAAGTGATTCTTGGTGGACGTAGCCCAAATTGGGTGAACCATGTTAAATATTGTCTCTTTGTGTTGTGTTATTTTATTCTGCACTTTTATTTGAGATCTGTAATATTTTATGCATATTAGTTTCTAATCTTGCGATTACTCAGTGAGGGATTGTTACGTATATTTTATCCCTTATTTCCTAACCTCAATTATCTTTCTCGTACATCATTTGATTGGATTTTTGACATTATTCCCATTAGGAAGAAGAATGGGGAAATATGAATATGTGTAGAATTTTAGAATTTTAATTAAACCTCTTTTAAGGACAATTGTCGCGTCTACCCATAATGGATTAGGTGCTACAAGCAATCACCAATTCCAAGATGATGTCTATGTTAAATGGGTTTTCAAGTTATAACTAGATCGAGGTTACAATCGAGGATCAAAACAAAACCATGTTCACGACTCCATGGGAATGTTTGAATACCATAGAATGTCATTTGAACTCATTGAATGAATGAATGAATGAAGGATTTTAATAACGTCCATGAGACCAAACAATCTATGGGACCAAGAGCCGCAAAAAGAATCTGTCCAGATAAAAACAAAACATCAGGTCACAAAGGTTGTCTATTAATATTGCAAAAGTTAACTACAGAGGTTTCCTACTAATATAGCAAAAAGTTAAATCATTTCTTGATGTCAACTCTTCTACTATGTATCTTGATTAAAAAACTTGATATTTTGGTTAGCCTTTCCTCTTGAAACAGGTCTGTTAACTTGTCAATGCTTAAATTGTCCTTGTAGCTACTCCGAATGTCATTATAAGTTGCACACTCCATAATGAAGTGTCATTACATCTACTCTCTACCCCGATTGACACGAATAACCAAGTCCTTGTTTCCCATTCTTCTTTGGGTATTGTCCACCTACCAGTTTCACATCTAAGATGATGCGAGTTGGTTCTCAGTTGGGCAATTAACATCTTTGCTTTCCATTTAATTTCTGCTCCTATGTATGTCTTTTCTTCGTGCTCCCAAGTGGGGTTAAAATGATTGATGTAGTATGTTTTCTTCCATCCTATCTGCCTTGTCCACATGGTTGTCTTGAATTTCTCCTTCACATACTTTTTTATTTCCTCATTGGTATTTGGACATTCTTGCATGTTGATGTCCCATTTACTCATCCACTTGTTGTTTTGCTTCATCCACGTGCTTTTCCTTCTACTTAGTTCTTCTTCAGCTACTATTTTGGGCCATCGATGATTCTCCATTCCATGCGCCTTTTTAAATAATTCTCGATGCTTCCAGGTAGAAAGGTACAGATTCACCAGAAAGAATCTCATATGGAACTGAGGCTTTAACTTTGAGGCTACTAGTTATTAAGTGCTTTTGGACCCTCTCTATCTGTCTCCAATTTAAGTCAGAAACATTGCTGCCCCAAACTTCACACATTAATGCAAGAGACACATTCCAAAGAGAAATGGTCTTAGCCTTTCAAGATATGAAAAATGTAAACATAGTGGTCTATTTTGATGACTTAACTATCTTCTCAAAATGTCAAGGATAACTATGAACACCTAGAGAAGGTTATCAAAGGTTTTGAGCCCATGGAACATCATTAAGTCCCAAAATATAGTATTTTAGGTGACCAAAAGAACACTCCTTAGTCATATTGTGTCTATGAAAGGAATTAAAAATGATCCAAAGTAATCAAGGACTTGACTATCCCTACTAGCAATCCTAATGTGCATTCTTCTTTGGAAAAGTGAAATTCCTAAGAAGATTCATGTCTGACATCGCAAACTAATGATGCATATAACCAATATGATGAAAGGTAAGGTTTTTGTCATATGGATAAAAGAAGGAAATGATACTTTTGAGGAGATAAAGATAACCATATCCAAAATACCGAGTTCATGTGTCTAGATTTCAAAAACACTTTAAATCATATAATTATGTCCCACTTATTTGCACTTTTTTAAGAAAAGGAACAATCATGGTTTTTTCTAAACTATACCAAGGCATCGTGCATCCGTAATTTATCTATTTTTATGTTTTTATAATATTTTTAAACATTTATTTACGAATCATATTTTGAAATATTTTTGCCACCCAAGTGGGGCACACTTATATGCTTTGAATTTTTATTATTTATAGCTATGCATTAGAACACACTTTGTCAACAATCCCAATTCAAAAGAATGATGGATTTGATTCCTTTATAGCATGCATGAGTTAAGGGTTGAATGACCATGAGGTCAAGTACTCTCTAACCAAAAAACAAACATATGCAATGATGAAGGTCATGAAGCAATTCCATTTATACATCTTGAACTCTCATGTTGTAATTCCCCTCTCATTCTCACCTTGTCGACTTCGATTATGAGGGATCGAGTTGGTTATGGTAAGGTGGAATCCCCTTTCTTTGTGTCTTTGCTTCGATCCAGTTAACTCAAAAACAAAACAATAAGAATAATAGAGGTAATGTTGTAGATGTTCCTTTGCAAACAAAACAACTAAACACTTATGAGTGTCTCCGTGTCTCCGAATGGTGAGGTGTCATCATTTTCTTTTGCTACTCTTTTAACTCAAAATTGTGTTTAGATTCTTGAGTTTGAAATATTATCATAACATTAAAATTTGATCAAATCAAGGTGTTTTATGGAAAAATAATAAAGATTATCCTTATAAATTTGAAATGAAAATAAGTACATGATAATAAATAATTTAGGGGAAATTACAATTTCCTTCGAGTATACCCATATGCACATGAATTTAAGTAGTTTCTTATCCTATAAATTCGTAGCATGAGGGTAAAAAAATAAAATAACTAATGTCAAATAGTTATGTAAATAAAATGAAATAAGGATAAATAAAAAATTGAGAGAAAAACACTAGTGGTTAGCTTATGGCAAGAAGTGTTTTGTTTTGTCTTGGAATTTTTTTCCCTCTTTTTAGGTGTTATGTGGCCACCATAGAGGGATAAAGGAGGGTACTCTATGGCCTTTTCCACATCCTCTCAAGTCATGCCAAAATAAGATCTTTGGAATAGGGCGAGACACTGAAAAGCATGGTGAAGGACAAGTTTTTGTAGGCATAAATCCTAAGGCCACAACCTTTGCCAATGTATTGCTGTCATGTGTCATGGGTGCCTTGAAAAAAGTATGGAAATCCACAAAAATGTAATGGAGGAGGGATGGGGATTAAATCGATGTTTTAGTTGCAAATACGTAGGTAGTTATGTATGTGAAATGTGGAAGCATGCACACAACACACACAAACTGTTTGAAAAAATGCAGAAACATTTGTGGTTTGTGGACATATTTTATTGCAAGTATGCACAAATGGGATTAGGTGAGAAGACTTTGGAAACTTACAAACAAGGTCCCCTTTGACATGTATGCCAACATGGGAGAATAGACAAGGAGGTGATTTGTTTGACAAAATGTCAAAATAAAATGTGGTCTTTTGGAAAACAATGATTGTTGGAGGCACACAAAATGGGTTTGTTGATTAGAATTTAGATTCATTCAAAGAAAATGTAAGGAATAGGTAAATCCAAAACTCCACAACATTTTCCAACATATTGCCTCTCAGGCTCAAATGGAAGCATTGATTAGGCATCGAACTATTTGACAAACTTTCTGAAGAAATGTGACTTCTTGATCATACGTGTCTACATTGGTTGAAGAAACGTGGGAGGATTTGGTTGGTTGTGTGTTTTGAGCTAAGCGTGTCATGCCTCAATAAAAATGTGGGCCTCTTTATAAATCCCGAGCGCAACCCTTCCGAAGCCCCTAACTGTGCCTATTATGGAGCTTTATAATGCACTACGAACTCCCATTCAACACAATAAGAATTGAAAAATTGTCTTATGGCGAGAGATTGAGATTGACAGTGGATGACATTGGTATTGTATGATTTTATTGCAAAGTTGAAAAAGTGGAAGCAAACACAATGCATGTGAATTGTTTCATAAAATGCCTAAAAGAAATGTGGCCCCTGTTTGATTGTTTGGCATGCGAACTAGTTGGGAAAAGATAGATATTGGCAAAGGAGGAATTTTACATAGTTTGTCTATTATTACATCTATGGGAGGTTGGAGCATACACAAGACACTTTGTTTGTCGATAAAATGATATGGATAAATGCTTCATAGATTTCCACAGGTTGATGAATATGCATCAAGGTGGGTTTTGTTGGTTCCAAGGACCGCTTAGGCATGGTTTTCTTGGCCACTCCCCCATCTCATACGTCGGTGTTTTAGCATGAGTTAACCCCTTAGCCTTGAAAAGAGTGTGGCCACTTTACGTCTTAGTTAGCCATTAGGTGGTTATTGTTAGTAGTAGTTAGTTGGATTTGATCACCACGGGAATGGCGTGGAGGGTCATATGGATTATCTAATACACTTTTCTTATTTTGGCCATGCATGGGTTGATGTGGTGAGTTGGTCTTTGACCGCTCCATGTGCCTATTCTTAGTATGACACTTGGTTGCGCTTGGTGAGTTGTGAGATGGCTGTTGAGGCATGAAGTTGGGTTGGCGATGAATTTGTGTGTGTTACATGGTTTCTACTTCGTTATGGGGTGACACTTGTGTGGGTTTTATTATAGTTATGGCTAGAGGTATGTACAAAATGGGTCTTCCGGAAAGGATTTGGAGCTTTCAAGCAAATGCAATTGGGCGACATGCAAATCACTTAGAGCCACTTTTTCCCCATTTCATTTATTACCAAACATGGTCATCTTATCCTTCTATTGCACGATTTTAATGTTTCAGTTTTCCTATTTCTTTGGAATTGAAAATTTAAATCGTAGAAGAAAATTGTTTCAGTGAATTTGATAAGGCATAGTACTTTAAAGCAAATTTACCTCTTGTTTTTACAGCAACTTGAAAGGTTACTTAAACATAAACCTAATTCCCTATTTACTTGTTTGAGATGTTTGGAAAACTTCGCTAATAACATTAATTCTTCGAAGCCACACAACAAGTGGGTCGAAATAAAAATTTAGTAAACACTACCTCTTGGCGACCTTGAGAAATCGTAATAAAACATGTTTTTAATGAGACACGAATATCTCTACTAACCCCAAAATGAGAAAATCAAGGTTTGACCATGTTCCTTGTTAACATGAGATATCACAAAAAATTTTACAATGCCCCTATTTGATCATTTAACATAGTGCATTAGGAGCCCTATTGACCCTTTTCGCAGCGTTGGGTAGTTGTTGAAAGTTAAAAGTTCGTTTTGGTTTTGACCCACAGTTTAGGCCATGAGTGGAGAAATAGAATTTGGCTCCTGCATACCTCTAGTATTTCTCCACGACAATCACTATGAACCCTCGGTTTAGAGAAAATCATCTTGTAAGCTAGTTTTTCATATGGGTTTTGTAGGCTCTAGGTCACCGGGGTGACAGGCCATTCGGTGCAATTACGATAGGTAGCTCCGAGAAAGGTGGGCGCGGGTTGAACTCGAGTTCACTAATTTTGGATTATGTCACTCAGATTGTTTCCATGTATATAGGGGAGTAGGTAGGGATTTGAGTCATTGTGTATTTAATTTTTGGAGATCATTTTTGAATGCAAAAATTTGAGCTACTTACCTAAATTTGATGTTTTTTCGAAAGTTGTAACAAAATAGAGGAAATTGTCATATGATCTTATCCCAAAAAATATTGATCGGAAACCCTGTAAACACTAACATATGACTGTAGGAAACTTTCTTTGATGCTTGTTTTGTAAATAAATTGATTGTGGAAAAATGGTCTCTCTCTCTCTCTCTCTCTTTCTCTCTCTCTCTAGTTTTGAAAATGAAATGAAATTAATGTTTCTTATTCTCCTTGTTGCGTATGTTATGTGTTGTTATCATCGTGAATGGAAAACTATGAAATCATTAATTGTGCTAAAAGCCTAGATGGTAGAAAGATGTCATGCCAACTTTGTGTTGACCATGTTGTGGTTGCAGGTACCCTGGATAGGAGGATTCAATATCATGCTTAATATGTTGTGATGATAGTTTTTACTTAAATGAATACAATGTAAATTGGTAATAGTAGCACTATTTGGTGCAGATTTATAGAATAAAAATGTTGTATCAAGAAAGAGAATATTATTGCTTTCGTGATAAAATGATAATCATATTTGTTTTGGATAAATTGTTGAGTTGTAATTCGATGGTACTAGATGCAGAAGCTCATGTTGTTTTTTTTGCATGTAAGAAATTGTTGACCATTGTAATTATTATAGTCCCCTCATAATGATCACAATGTATGATAGAAATTCATTACACTTAAACTATCAAAAGTTAGCTAAGTTTTAATTCTTCTACCATGTATTCTCTCTTAGTTGTGTCATGACTAGTTTGAAACCCCTAACATCTTTGGAGACATGACTTAGAGCTAACAAGGGTGTCTTCCTTTCATACATCTAGAATTCCTCCAAAAGACCATTTCTATAACTTAAGTGTCCTTGCACAAAGCAACGGATAGATTGAGTGACCTTTTGATTCATAGGGTAATATGACTAACACTTCTTGGTATCATAGGTCTACTCATCTTCATGGATGAGTTATAGTTCATGTTCGTGTTTGACCTTGGTATCCTAGTGGTCAACCATATTCTTATGAAGATAGTTTGGGTTAACTTCGTCATCAATTGATCTCTTCGTGGGATCCAAATGATGTAAGAGGAGTTAGTGTACCATTCTATTACGTAATAAACTCTTGTTAATGATCCCATTAAACCCGATAGATAAAGGTGTTACCTTGGCTAGTAACAACAAAACACCTTGGGCTTTTATGAAGGTTTTATGGGATAAAGATGTTTGAACACTTTAAATTGTTTTATAGTTGGGCATAGAGCCCATGAGGGCATTTGGAATTAAACTAAACTCAGACCCATTAAGAGGTTAACTTGTGGGTGGAAATTGTAACTAACTCTTAGCAAACAAAATTGTTTTGGAAGATGTTGACTTAAGAGAAATGGAGAAACTGAAAACTTGGTCCCTTAATCCCTAGCTAAGTCCTTTTATGACATTAAGGATAAAATAAATGTCCCATGTGGGATCATGAATTATGGAAACATGAGCTCTTACCTTGAACACAAATCACTTATGATTCACGCGTAGTTTAAAAATGCTTCCAATCATGTATTTCTTCAAGATGTTAAGAAAATATTTTTGTAGCTCATTTTTGTTTGAAAGAATGCCAATAAGAGACCAAAGTAACGATGTAAGTGAAATGAGAACAAGAGTAAAAGAAATTTTGGTTTAGGAATAAAGTTATACTTGAAGTCCTTATAACTTAATTAGGAATTTTCATGTTGTTCAAAATGAATACAAATTGTTCTTGGTGAGATCAAGCCTTTGAGCAAACATAAACTCTCAAAAAAAAAAGATGACGTGTAAATGTTAAATTGACTTAAACTATAACATGAAAATAATGTGCTCTAATGGAGGGAAGTTTATAGGAAGAGGTAACTTGAACCTTCATCTCCTTTAAATCATAATATTTCTCCCCTTGACTTCATGTTAGTTCCCTTGTGTAATGAGAGTAAAATTAAATGTCAATTAAACATATTTTGAGAAATTGAACCTTAACATAAGAATGAGCATCAAGAGTTTTGTATGTGTTTAAAATGTGTCAAATAACAATGGAGTTATGGACAATTATTGTAAAGGAGAAAAAGAGCCAAATTAAGTGTACTTATATTAAGTTAAATCTTAAATGAAATTAAGAATATGTAGGTTGAGAATGAGAATTTATGCCCGCGATAAATGCTCTTGGAATTTTAATTATAAATAAGATGTAACCATGGTGATGATGTGTTGTGGAACATGCCTATCCTTGAGCTCTTTTTGTGGTTGGGTTGTTAGTTGTATTTGATCGTTTGGGAAAGTGTGGCATCAATTTACATCTTGTGTCATCTTGTTATTTGCATGTTCTTCATGTTGGTGTAAACGTCACATGTGATGTTGAGAAGTTCTTGTGAGCCTTAGTGGTGTTGTAAGGTTGTAACAAGTAATTGAAAACACAAAAAATATTCTGGTTTATTTAATCATGGATTTATTGGGTGTGTAATTTGCGGGCACTACACATCCCATGGTGATGGTACATGGTATTGTTGTGAATTACATCTTGACATATCATGAGTAGGTTCATAAGAGGTGGATGGATAGCTAAGTTACAAGAATAAAACCTCAATTTCAATCCAATTAGGTTATTTTATAGAAGAGGCTCATGTCATCCCATACCAAAAAAATGACCTTGCTATAGAGGAACACAATATATCTCCAAGAGAAGACACTTTGGAAGAATTGCATTTTGTCATCTTGATGGATTATAGATGGATAGTACTCAAATATCACCTACTTATTAACCTATGGAGAGTGCATTGCACACCTCAATGCAAAATAGAAGGGCAGTAAAGCTTAGTTTTTGTAACTACATAATATGGGACAATATTCTTTTCAAGAAGGGATTGGATGGGGTATTAATGATATGTGTGGGTAAATAACAACATAAGAATTTGTTGGAAGATTTTTATGATCAAACATGTAGTGATTATTTCTCCTTGTCGGTGATGACCGTAAAAATTAAAAGGGCTCGTTCTTATTGGTTAAATATTTTCAAGGATGTTCATGGGTGGGTTTTCAAAATATGAATCTTGTCAACAATTTGTGGGAGACCCAAAATAGGTGCACCACCCCTTAGGACCATGGTGATTGAAGAACCTTTTTTTAAATACCTTATTGAGAATGAATTCAACCAATACAAAATATAGATAAAATATGTAGCGAAAATGAAAGGGATGGTAGTTATATTGCATTAAAGTCATTAGAATTGCATTGTATATCACAAGATTCTTCAAGGGTAAACCTCCTTTATAAATATCAATACAATCGAATTCATGGATGAATATATAGTATCCTATGACAACTATTACTTCCCATGTCCGTAGGATTATTCTAAATAGCTCAAGGTGTAACTTACACATAATATGTATTGATATATTTTAATAATAACAAAAATTATAAATAAAGAGTTGGGATGAAGGGTTTGTAACACTCCCATTGAAAATATTTTCCCTCAAAGGTGAAGGTTAAGAAATTGTTTTTGAATTTGATGAAGGGTCTCCAAAGTTATATGTTTAGGTTGCATTGTATGCCATTAGACTAAGGTCTTTATGATGGACTGGTTGTGAACATGGCATGAGAACTTATCCATAAATTATTTTGGCTTGAGAATGAAGGATCCTTGAACATTGATCTTAAAAAGTAATTTTTAAGTAGTTACTCATTTCCCAAGAACCATATTCAAATTTAACCCATGAAAACCATTATGAATGTGAGAAGTAGGTAGAAGTTCTAGCTTGTAGGGTACATGATTGGTATTTTAAAGAGCCTTATAAGAGACATAGAACTTATGGGGAATATTATAGAGATATTTCATCTTCAAAGAGGACTACTTATAAGGTTGTAATAGGAGTAAAACAATATCTCCTAGTTAGAAAGCATGTTTGGAATAGTTATGATCATCTTGTTGTTTCATGCGATTCTATGCGATGTAGAGATTTTCCTAGAGAACTTGAAGAACATTTTCCTATGCATTAAAAGCGGTGTTAATGTTTGTACTTGAGAGATACTTGGAATATAACAGAGATAAGTGATTATGGATTCTAACTATAGATTGCTTCATATAGGGCCATTTTGGTGGCCATGTAATATGTGGTGTTGTACCATCGTTCCTCAAGAAGTAACCACTTAATCCAATATTGTTGTTGATTAGAGAAAAAACAAAAGAGGTATATTTCAAACGTTTATTTAATATCTCTATTTAACCATCTACCTATGGGTTATTTCGAGAGCTCATCTTTAGTTGCATGCCCAATCATTTAAATAATTCCTTCTAGAAATGGCTTGTAAAATTTAAATCACAATTTGTGATGATATAAGAATGGATGCCATGGAGGTGGAAATTTTAGTCAAGAAAGGTTTGTGTGATGGTTGAAGAGGTGAATGGGTGGGATTAGGCACAAAAATGGGTTTAGTTGGAGAGGTGATCCACCACCACCATTATGACTAGTTTTTCAAAACATTTCAAAAGGCCTTTGATGAGATCCATTAAAATATTTATCTTGATCCTCGTAAGAATGGGAAGTGGTTATAACAAGATTAGAGTTTCCATCATTTCACCTTTTCGATGTTGAAAAGTATCATGTTCTTAAAAAAATTCTCAATGTCCACCTTAATTCCATGCCGAATAAATTGTAGCAAACACACCCATATGTTTTCAAAAACCCCAAATTACCAACTAAGGGTGATTTGTACAACTCAATAAGAATTTTGTGTCATGGATCTGAATTGGTAATTAAAACCACTTGTCTTTTACACCATAAGTAATGTTCATCCCAAGAGTATCTCGGGTGATGATGCAATATCAATAGATAATTGCAATATGAGACATTATCCCAAGAGTAATTGGATGATGAGGCAAGGTCGAGATAATTGTGATATGAGACATTATGTGGTTGGTCCATGTTTCCATTCCTATTAGATTTCTTACATCCATTTAGGAAGAGCTATTGATAAAACACATAGTGAGGCTCATTCCTCGTATTTTTAGGAGAGTGTATTCCTAACCAATTTTTCCTTCCCCTTATTATAGGTGTTTTTATAGTAATACCCCATGATTTGGGGAATCGTTTCTATTGATTTGGGGGAGGATACCCTTTGTTCTTGGAATTATTTCAGGCTATGATGATTTTTTTAAAATTTCTTCCTACCAAGTATGGCCTCCACATGTTGACTTCATACAATATGGCCATCATTTCTTTTTCATAGTGTAAGCATACCAATTTTTCTCGAGAGAGGACTTGTTGGTGAAACTAAATGGGTAAGCGTACGGATGAAAATTGACATGCAACCTTCAACTACACTCGACCCCCCGAGGTCGTGCCGGATCAGCCAATGTTGAATGTGTGTGGCTAATTATAGGAGGATTAGTGACTAAGATCCGGTAGTGTGATCTGCTAGTAACTGAGTTGGAAGGGGAGATTTAGAGGCTATGAACAAGTAGCGTAAATTCCCTATGATTTGTTTGCTGAATGGATCTCAATGTTGAATTAGTTTGTAATGTCCAAATTAATGAAGCTAAAACTAGCAATCTATGCTTTCTTTGTTGGAAGGAAAATAATATAATAAATCACAAAACTAAAACATTACAATTACAAACAACAATTCGCTTCTATTCTAAATATTTCTACACTAAAACTAAACAAGTGAGATAACCCAGTGTGTTTATTCACCTTTGTTGAGTGTATGCTAACATAAAACAAGAAAATTTCCAATTAATCTAAGATATGTAGAAAACCTCCTATTGATATTCTCTCCTTCAAATCCACAGGGATAGGAAGAAGAAAATCCGTCACCGGGGGTAGCTATGAAAGATTCAAACCCTCTTGGAAATTAATTAATTACTTGCAAATGAAAGGAAATTGATTTCCACTTTATTTTATATGATGTAACAATGATAAATTGCAAGAATCAAGGAAATCAAACAACAAATCCAACCTGGAATTCACAGAACAAAGGTAAAATCTAGCTGTGTAGTAATTTGTCCCCTCAGTTTATCCTTTCTTTCTCTGTATGTCCATATGAGTCCAAGGAATTGGGAATGTAAAGGCAACAACAGGAGAAAGCACTTGAGCAATGACAACTTGAAGGCAGTTTGGTTGCAATGCAGGTGGAAGAGAGATAACACAAGTGAACAGAGCTTGGCTATGTAATTTCCAACATAGGATTGTGGCAAAAATACTATGCAAGATACACAAAATTCTCAGACCATTTGCTTGAATACAAGTATTGATTATATAGGAATTGGCTAGGATGTGCCTTCATGTATGAGGTAGCCTTGGAGTCTTTGAATCATTGGGTGAAGAGCCAGTTCAAACTAATTAAATCTATTTAAAAATAGAAGAGGAAAGAATATCATACAATCAAGACTATTTTTAGGCAATTTGGTTGACAAACACACCCTCGAAGTCAAGTTAAGTGAAATCACGATGTTAAAATCACACATGAAGAGTTATGGAAAAAGTGCACAGATTACTGCCTTACAGGCGACGGTTTCAAAACCGCCACCTAAGCGGGCAATGGTCCTGACACTAAAGGCCAAAACATGCACAAAAATGAACGAGAAAGCTGGAAGAAAGCGTGGAAAAGCTAAGTAAGGATGTCTAGGCTACAAATATGTACTACGAATGGGTTTAAGAACTCAAACACCTTCTAAAAGGACATGAATCATCATTGGGGACTTTTGTAACCGTTTTTGATAATGTAGCACATGCAATTTTGGGTGCGTACAGTAACCCTCTTGAATAAGGATGATGTTGAGTCCTTTGCCACATGCATCATTTTGAATAATGAATTTCTTAGAGAAATCATTTATCGCTAAAATAATTTTAATACAAATAGCCTCTTTAGGTACATTAAAGGCATGTTACATTCGCATTTATCTAAGAAAAATAATGCTTTTTTAGCATAGAACTCAATGGGGAAATAACATATTTAGGTACTAGATTTTTTTCTATAAAGTAGCTATTGAGACTCAAACATTTGTGAAGGCTTGAAGTGTTTTGGGTTTTGGCCAATTTTTATGGAATTTATTTTCTAATAGTTAACTTTGAGTCATGTTGCAAAGATGATATGTCCTGAAGTACTCAAATTCTTGTTGACCAAAGGAGAACTTGGAGTTTTTAACACATAATTAATTATCATAAATAAGTTGTAATTCTAGGTCAAGGTGATGTGAATTATTTATTCAAGTTTTTCTATAGATCAAGATATCATTAAAGAATTCTAAGATGAATATATGAAGGAATGTCCAAAATAGATTGTTCATCAATCATTGTACTATTTATGGAAAATTGGTAAGCACGAAAGGCATGACCAAAAGTTTATAGTGACCAGTGTGAGTATGTAAAGTCCGTTTGGGAATAACCCCTGCATTGGTGCTTATCTAGTGATAACTAGAGTGTAACTCTAATTTTGAAAAAAAAACTAGGACCATGAATCTCATCTCTAGTTCATCAATCACTATAATAGGGAATTTGTCTTTGATTTTGATTTTTTCAACTCCTAAAAATTGATGCATAGTTGTGAAGATTGTTGTCACCTAAAATCAGAGTATAGGAAACTTTTCCATCTAGCATCATATGTTAAATTTTAAATATTCCATTGTTGCAAAATCATCTTACTTCATTTCTTTTAGTCATGACACGTTCTCCCTTAATTATGATTCAATTTGGTTTCTCTGGGATAACTTTGAGCATCATTTGAACTTCACCATCGTTTAATCATTGAACATCATTTTTTTGGGTCCCCATTGTTGTCCACGTCATCTACTCAAATATCTTATTTTGAGTTTTGATTCTTCTTTTCCACGTATATATTTAAAGAAATAAATACATTTTGATTGGGAGGTTAAAAAGACACAATATGTGCAAAATTGAAATTGAAGGGAATCGGTGGTTTCGGTGAAACGTGGAACATTGGGAAGTATTCTCGAATTTGTTCATCGACTGCAATTTTGTCTCAAGCAAGCATTGCGAAGAGGTCTCATTTCCACTATCACCGCATCTACTCTATTCAGCAAAATAAATGAAGGAACAAGTGGAATGTTCCTTATGTCTTCTTATTCCCGCATTTCATCTGAGACCGATTCATTGAGGTCAAAGCAATATGGTTTCAGTGAGCAGCTCAGTATTTTTAATCTTGCAAATGAACCACAAACATGGATAGTTGTGTAGGCTTAGATAATCAGGTCGCCATGAATCCCACCAACATTGTTTTCGATGCCAAGCGACTGATTGGTAGGAGATATTCTTACTCATCAGTTCAGAATGATATCAAGCTTTGGCCGATCAAGGTCATTCCAGGGCCAGGTGATAATCACACGATCGTTGTGCGCATGACACATGTATTTTTGGAGGTCGCGAGTTCAATACACGCTAACTTGCGTGATGGTTAGGCTCCGCCGTTTTCAGCCGAGAAAATCTCTTCCATGGTACTGATCAAGATGAGGCATATCTTGGTACTACAATCAAGAATTCTGGCATTACAATCCCCGCATATTTTAATGATTCCCAGAGACAGGCTACAGAGGGCGTTGGTGTGATCTTTGGGATGAATGTTATGAGAATTATCAACGAAGCCAATTGCTTCTGCCATTGCTATGGGATGGATAAGAAGTCTGCAAGTGTACAGAAAAACGTCCTTCTTTTCAATTTAGGCGGAGGTACTTTTGATATTTATCTATTGACCATTGAGGAAGGTATTTTTGAAGTTAAGGCCGACCTCCACACGGAGATAAAACTGAATGGTTGTTGCATGGATACCATCTGATGAAAATGAATGCAAGGCAGGGGCTGGTTTGAATAATGCTTTTGTATTGTGCCATGTTCTAAAAAGAATGAGCCTGTGGCGAAAAACCAGAGAACAAAAGAGGACAGAAATTGACAAGTGTGATACATCTCCTAAAATTAGCAGGCCCTCTTATGACAAATTCAAGTTTACCATATATGACAAAAGATAGTGTTGAACTTAATATGTGGTTAGACATATTGTTGGATGAGGCTAGTTCAAGCTCTTCGTCTATAATACCTGGTAAGGACACGATTAGTAGACATGTTAATGCAATGCCAAATGGTTATGGATCACAATGTGAGTCTGCATGGCTTCCATCCTACAATGATGATTGTCGTGAAGTTATAGATGATCTAAGCTTTAGTCGGGCTGAAGTTACAAATGTATATTTGTTTGGTGATGAAATGGATGACTATTTTAGGGAAACAAAGATATTAGATGAAATTCTGTATGTTGCATCTCAAGATTATGATAAGTCTAATGTGGATCATTCCTTTCTGAAGATAGTTACAATGACATTTTGAATGGGGATTATCTAGGACTTAATGATCTTGAGAACTCTCACACATCCTTTTGTGCATAAAATCTACACTCTTAGGTGCTTTAATTTAATTTGAATTAATTAAATATGATTGTAGAGTAACTATTGTTCCTAAATGATGTACAAAATGATAATATACAATAAGATCCAAGCAATAAGCAATCAATAATGTAAAACCCTAAACAAGAGTGAAAGAGAGATAAGAGGACTTAGCCGATGTCCGAGTGAACAAGAAATGATTTGGTAGGGTAAAGTGTTGAACATGATGTAAACAAGTGTCGTGCGCTTGCTCTCTTTAAATTCTAGATCTCAAGAACAATGTCCGACAGGGCGCCCACATCATGACATGGGTGCCTAAGCGATGGTGACTAGATCTGAACGCCCGTGATTGTGCAAATGCTTAGGATTTGGTTTTTTTTGTGTCGCTAGGGTTTCACAGTTGTTCCATGTGATTGCAATGGTACTTGCAACCTGTAAAAGAGAAGTTCACCTACACATACCCACAAACCACATCAAACCCAAAAAGGAAAAATGCGAAATGGAGAGTCCTGACGGATGGCAGGCGGTCACTCAGAGAGTGAACTTACTGACCAAAAACTACACTACATCTTAGACTTCATGTAGTTGTTGTGTGTGTGTGTGTAGAAATGATGCCCTAGGATGCTCTTGTACACGTTGTACTTAATAGTGGGCTACAGCTAGAATGTAGCAATGCAATAATATGTGTGGATGGAATATAATAGACTTCCCCTTCCTATGCAAAGTGTATGTAGAAGTATGCAACTCTTGTCCCTTGAATGGATGCTAGATGAATGCCTTTGGAGTGCTTTAGTGCCTTTGGATGCAAGCTTAGGTGATGATAGTAATGTTTAGTGTTTGGTCCCTCATTTTGAAAACATAACTATGTATTTATATGATTCCCTTGTTTGAATTTCATAATTGGCAACTGAAAGACCGACCCATAAGTGAAAAAGATGCCCAAAAGATAAAAGAGACCCAAAAGTGTGAGTGAGGTAAGAAAGGGTCAGTGGTGCCCAGCAGGACAGGAGTGCACAGGCACCGCTATCCCGGTTGGGCGCTAGTGTCTGAAGTCATAAAAGATAAACAAGTTAAGTTTTGACTGGGCTACAGGGTGTGGAAGACAGAATAAAAAGAAAGAGATAAAAAAAAGGCCAAAGATAGTTGTCAACCACTAGTTTTCTTGCTTAGGAATCATATAAATGCTAGCATGCTTTAGGACCTAGAAATGTACCCAAGTGTGTGATTTTGTGTCTACATTTGCCCCCACTTTATGTTGTTGAGTGAATACTCGATAACATAAATTAGATAGAAGATGCATACCTTATGATCATGTAGAGAGTGTGGCGAATAGTGTGTCGAGTGGACAAGTGAAGCATGGTGAAGCGTGGAGACTAGGAAAGGAAAGTGACCCTAGGGGTGAAGCATATGTGTTGTTTGTACTTGTTGTTGTGTTTGTATTTGATTATTGTAGGTTGCTTCTTGTTGTGTATCAAGGACATACTTGACAAAATTGAAATCAAAGTCATGTATATGAAAAATCGAGCAAAATATGCAAAAGTATGTAAAAGTAGTAGTTAAGGAAAGTGTGCACTTGATGTAAAAGAGTGTAGAGGATAGAAAGGTGTTCAAATGCTATGAAGAATGATTTTATTTAGCGATCTCATGCCGATAGCGAGTTTTTGGGTGATCTCACACCAAGTGCGATTTTTTTGGGCAATCTCATGCTAAGTGTGAGTGTTGGGGAGAGAGGTCTAGCTTTACTCTCCTTCCATGTGACTCTACCTCATAACCACCACTTAGTAGATGGTGCGTCCCGATTTAGTTCAAATTGTCCCAAATTATTTCTAATTTGTACAGCTAGAAGGAGATAGAATGTATTATGTAAGTGAAGCTACGTGCTTGTAATCGTGAAACTACTCGTAAACCGATGTAAAAACTGTGTTTTGCCGAGAAAATGATTATATATGCCCATAGGACATTAGCGCCAGGGGAGGACACAAGCACCCAAGCGTTGTTGTTTGATGTTGGGGCTGGTGTTTGCTTTGTGATTTTGACCCAAGTCTGATTTTGGGCCATTCTGTGACTATGTGTATATGTTGACTTTGTATCGTTCTGTTTTGTGATGTATTTATGAGCTATTGTAGGGGTGATTTGTTCACCCAATGTATGCCCCCCTCATTTAGGGTGCATGCAACGATAGTAGGAGAATGCGCCCAAAGGAGAGGACTTGATGTTGATATGAAGTGGATACCTACGGGGGTAGGGGATGTGCATGGTAGAAACCAAGGCACATGAAAACAAGAGAGGTTAGTAAAAAGTGTTAGTATAAAATTAGCTAGCATATAAAAGAAGATAATGTAACAATCAAGTGTGCAAACAAGATAGAACGTGAAAAGTGGATTTCAAACACGGGACATCGCTCACAATGTCACAAGACAATCAAATTCGAAGTGGCCAAAAGCATAAAATGATCACACAAGACATAGGACATAACCCGCGAACAATAACATATAATGGAAAACAATAACAAGTAAAAAGTGACAGATAGCCATGGTTGTATATAGTCCTGCAAGGAAAATGCTACACATGAAGCACCCGTTAGCATATTAGAAAGATAAATAGTATGTCAAAGCATGTATAAATCAACGAAAAGTAGAGTAACTGTAATGAGAAGTAGTGAATAACAATAGAACTTGTAATGTGTAGGATGTTATAGTAGTAATAGTAGATGCCCCAAAAGCCTCGGTAGGAATGGTAAACTTACGATTGCGAAACATCATTGCAACATGTAAAAACCTATAAGAGATCTGCATTCACCTCAAAATACCAAGTGAACGTGCATGTGTATATATAGAAATATGATGACATACTAAGAATTTGTCTAACATGGAAAACAAAGTGTAACATGTAGATAGAATAAGCTAGCAAGAGTAAATGCAACCAAGATATGTAAATGATGTGTATGAGTGTGATGGTGTGGTATGCAAAATGTGAAGATGATAGGAGCAACGTGCCCCCAGCAGATGTGTATGAGATGAGGTTCATTTATAGGAACCCTCAACAATTAAGAATGAACCATAGAACAAGAGTGTGTCATTGGGTAATGTGTTGTGCAAAAATAGATGCTAGAAAGATGTATCGTGAAGCATTGAGCGTGAAATGTGTAGTGGATGTGAGGTTCATTTCAGAATTAGACCCTCAATAGTCAAGTATGAACCATGGAACTAGAGTGTGTCATAGGGTAATGACAATACAATGTGTGTATCAAAGGGTTTGAAAGTGCTTAAAAGATGAGACATGAAGCGCGGAACGTGAAGTGTGACAATAAATACTAGAGACAACTAGCAGAAATGGAAAGGTGGGAAGAAAGTGTGATAACCCCCAAGTGTGTGAAGAATAGTAGGCTATTTCATGATAGTGAAGGGAAAGGTCCCTCCACGATGATATCTGAGGAGACAAATGCCGGTGGCGATGCTCTAAGATTGGTGGGGTGGGAGAGTAATTATGTGAAGGAGACCTATGTGTTGTGGTGGTGGTGAATAGCTATGGGAGGGGGTTTCCCAAGTAGGGGACTTAGGACGATGAGGTAGACTAGTGGACCGATGAGGACGATAAGGTCATGTACAAATAGGATAACTAGGTATAGAGTGTATTTTAGATTTGAGAGGCATAGGAAGCCGAAATGGTGTGGCCCAGGTGTAAACATATCGTCAAGAGTGGGCGAGGCAATGGTGTACATGGGGGAATGCATTTGATAGTAACTAGTTGTTTATTGTGAATGAACTTGAGGTATAAATGATTCATGGAAGGGATGGCTTGGGGAGCTTGAGTGCATTGTTGTCAATGAGATCTTGAATAATATGCTTGAGTTTGAAACAACAATCAATAGAGTGCCCAACACGTTAGTGATAATCACACCGTGCATTTTCATCATAGTTGTAACCACGTGAGCGAGAGGGATTGAGATTGAGTAGCAATGGAAAAGTAATAATATTGCTTTCAATAACTTGTGGCAATAAATACCGAGGTGCATAGGGAAATTTGGTAAAATTACAACACGGAGTTTGCACTTGAAGTGTGGGGGATGGAGAAACAACATTAACAATTGTCTTTGCTTCGGTGGGCTTAGTAGATGGCTTGAAAGTAGATTTAGCTTGAAATCGATTAGAAGATGATGATGAAGCATTATCATAGTATTTCAATTTTCCCATAGATAAGAGTTTGCCTTCACACATTTTAAGTGTATGACACATTGATCAAAGGATGGAGAGGTCTCAAATATAACACTCTCTTGTAGTGGAGGTAAGAGACTTTGAACAAAAAGATATTGTAATTTAGAATCAACTAGTACATTAGTCATCTTGGCAAGGTTGTTCTTATAATACAAAACATAGTCAGCTAGATGCTCATTAGATCCTTGTTTGATTTGAGCAAGTTGTGCATAGGATATCTTGGTGCCGATATTGATTGAAAAGTGAGCAAGGAAAGCATCGACTAAATGTGTAAAAGAAGTTACCGAATGAATAAGTAGATCATAAAACTAACGCATGGCGTAATATTGTAAAATTCTAGGAAATAGCTTAGCTAGCAATGTATGATCATCTGCATAGTCAAGACATGCCACATGAAAAGATCGAGAGATGCTCTTGAGGGTCACCATGGCCATTAAAGGTGGGCAACTTAGGGGTGACGAAGTTAGGAGGCAGTTGGTAAGTGGATATGGTGGGTGCAAAAGGGGTGTGAAGGAGTAAGGAGGAATCAAGAGATGGAGAGGAACATGAAGTAGCTTGTTGTAGTTAACGGATTTGAATTTACAGATCTTAATATAGAGAAGTTAATCCATGGGTGCCTGATGAGGAACCGGATTGGGTATTAGAGGTATTAGGAGTAATGGAAGGAGCGGTGGTGTTAGCAATGGAAGTAGGAATGTTAAGGGGTTGGGTGGAGGCCATCACACCAAGGAGGAACCTACAATAGGAACATAAGTTGTGTCTCGAGAGTGTTTAATAGTAAGAAAAGCATTGAAAACATGCGGAATATGCAAAGGGTTGGTGCGCAACACTTGACGAAAATTGGTGAGCTTGTCTAGTTGTTCTTGATCAACGTTGGTATCCTCATCATATGAGTGTTCGCTATCAGAAGCTTCAATGTTCTCAAGAGGGACATTGTTTGAGTTAAGAAAAGGGTTGGAAGATTCAACCATTGATTTAGAGAACTTACGAACAAAGGGAGGAAGCTCAATGTACTCAAAGGAACCAAAACGACCACTATGGGTGATGGGCATAAAAGGAAAGCCCTAGAAGGAAGGTTGGATTCAAGCGGTAGGGTGTGGAAGACCAAAAAGAAAGTAAGAGACAAATAAAAGAGGCCAAAGATAGTTGTCAACCACTAGTTTTCTTACTTAGGAATCATGTAAATGTTATCATGCTTTATGACCTAGAAATGCACCAAGTGCGTGATTTTGTGTCTACATTGGGGTCCTCAATATTTTCTTATGAAAAAAATGCATATCCAATACCCACGACATCGGTTCTTTAGGATTCTCCTTTCCCAAGATCATAGGTGTTTTTGTCCCCACTCTTCTTATTTTTCCATCAAAACCTTTTTGGTGTTTCTTCTTTGAAGGTGTTCTACTACTCTTTGTTTGGTTTTATTCTCTATAGGGTTTTCCCCTACTCTTATTCTTATTTTTTGGATTATGTGCTCTCCCATGTTCTTCTCTTTCTATGTCAAACCTCTCTGCAATGCATCTAGTATGGTTGCTAACTCTTCCAATATAATCACAAGTTGTGAATTTTGTTCACTACTCTACCTCATGGTGTTTTTCTCGCACTATCTTCTTAACACTTTTTTAACCCATCTTATTGCAATGGAGAAAACTTCCCCTCCTAGATGTCTCTCATTTGGTGTATTTTAGGGATTCTCTCTTCTTTCTCTCGGTCCTCTACCCGCCTTTCACGGTGGAGGACAATTTTTTTACTAATCACCTTCTACCCAACATGTTGGTTGGAATATATGTTCTCTCCCTTCTTTATGTGCTCAAACTACCTCCTCTTAGAAATATGTTGGAACCCTCTTCACAAGTCCTTCTTTTGCATGCTTATTACCTCCATTTTTCTATCAATGCTTCTTCTTCACAACTCTCCTCTTCATATCTAATGTAAAATATGATAATTTTCCATTTCGTGCTCCGGATGCACTAGACTCAACACTTAGTTCTACTTCAATATGCTTTTGTATTCTTCTCTACCAAATGTATATTCTTTTGCAAATCCCTTGTTTAGATCTATAGATTTGAACCCTTATCTTTGTACTCTTATAGATCTATAACTCTCAATGCATCTTCGTCCTTGTGCTCTCACTAAACACTTCTCATTTCTTCACACTAGGGTGTTCCTTAACATAATTCATCCTCTTGCAGGGTTCTCCCAAAACCATTAACACCTCCTCATCTACCCATTGATAGGATCCTGAACCACAATCCTATGTAGGTACTTTCACCACTTTGTGAGAATATTGTTGTGAAATTCCTTCTCACAATCCTATATAGTGTCTCTTCTTCACTAATTTATTATCTCCCATAGATATAACCCAAGCTTGGATTCCAAATTGTGTAGTCGTGGTCAAGGTTCACAATGAAAGGATTCCATAGACCACACAACCCTCAATTATATAATGGAACATGCACTAAAAAGCATAAAATTTTGTTTCATTATCAATGTAAATGACTAGTTATAGACTTACTCACCGGAGCCTCTTTCTATCTTATGGCTTCATGCTTCCAAAACCATGACAATTATTTAAAGGGATACCTCGGCTTTAATGGTCAAGTCCTCATAGTTTAATCTTCTTCACAACACCCTTTCTCTAATATTCTCTCTAAAATTTGATAGAGCTTCTCTATCACCTATCCATCATCTAACTTGCCAGGGAATCTACATCATCTTCTAGACTTCCTCATTTTTACCCATCACTCCTTTATATAGGTTTCATAAAGTGATACAATTCATTCCAAATCCATGCATCCTTTTGCTAGTGGAAATATGTCTCTTTCATTACTCTCCTAGGGTTATGGAGTCGAGAAAATTCCTAGGTTCTTGGATTGAATCCACAACTTACATTGATATCTATGCATATGTGTGCACATTCTCTATTGTTGCATGATTTTATGCTTGGTGTGTTCTTATGAGATGCTTTGATCCTAGGAAAATGAATCCTTTCTAAAAATATAATCTTCATTTACTTGTCTTAGCATTGGTTGATATTTTACACGTTATATTTGCATTTTGATACCTTAGCCAATTCTCATGCCCATTCTTCTCTCCTTAGCTCCTTGGAATCTCATAGATTTTACATGTTATAATGCACTCATTCTTCCCTCAATTTCCATTTCCCTCAATTTAGCGAAATTGAGGGAAATGGAAATTGAGGGGAAATTATTTAGTGAAGAATTGAGGGAAATTATTTAGTGAAGAATTTAGTAAAGTACATGCTTCCCCTCAATTTCCATTTCCCCTCAATTCTTGCATGCTTCTATCTTACACACATGTGCCCTTATTCTCTACTGTGGCCTTAAGGTCCTCTACGTCAATATGTGGTGCCTATCATTATCTTTGCCTTTGTCATATCTCTATGCTATTTCCGTGTTGCCCCATATATTTTCTACGTAAGCCTATACTTTTCCAAGCTACTAGCTCGATACTTCTCACAATCACCTAAATTCCATGAATAATCTCCAACGCATATCATTGTTGTGCATGTACCTTAGCGTATCCCATTCATCTTTTCTTGGTTCATGCCCACTTGTGCTTATTTGCATAACCCTCTATACTGCATCCCATTCTTATATCTTGTTCATGTTTTGTATTTGTGTTAATCTATTCTCACATGTGCTTCATGCCTTAAGAAAAATCCTACTTAAAACTCTTCCATAGTTATAATTTGTACTTCACTCCTACAAAAGTGGACTCTTGTGTCAAAGATCTAAAAAACATTGTGCCCTACTACCTAGCGCAAATCTAGAGTTGTATTTATTCACAAAAAGTTGGCTTCTCTATAGGTGATGTATGATTTTATTCACCTCAAGCATTTACATCATGTTCACACATGTTCCTTGTATTTGTTTGGCTTTTGATGTGCCCCCTTCTTTTCCACCGATTGCTTCTCTATTCTTCTCTAAATGTCCATATTTATTGTATGTTCCTCCTATTTGCTCTCTCGTACTTGTTTTTCTTTCTCTTCCCCTAATTCCCACTTTTCTATATTTTTACCATAACTATACTATTACAATTATGGTTAGTTTTTTTTTCAGTACACCCTTTTGACCCTTATTTAAGTACCCCAATATTTTTGGTCTTTCTTTTCATATTGCCCCACATACTATACGCCATCATGTGTGCCATTAGGGCCCTAATTTGATCAATGATTCTATAAATACATAAATGTATTATAATATTTAGGATAAGAAGAACAAGAAATGGTAAAGTTGTGAAAGTAAGGAATGCTTTTATTAGAGAAGCATCACATGCCAAAAATAGAGTTCAATCATTTAGAGAAGACAATATGTCATTTTACATATTTCAATCATTAAAAGGATAAGGGTTGGTACATTTCCATTAGAATTGACCACTCGCTAAACAAAATTATACTTGGTGTGTTGTTTGTCTAATTATTAAAGAACTAGTTATTGTGGTTATGGTCTGTTTTTATTTGGTTGTTTTAACCCTTAATTCAAGTCCCCCAAGATTTTACAGATTTTTTTGTTATCTTTTCCTGGCTATTATACGTCAAAGATTCACCCAATAGTGCCTAGTTTGGATTCCAAAATTCTATAAATACATATGTATATTAGTACATTTAGGAAATAGAAAAATAAGAAAAGG
Organism: Taxus wallichiana var. yunnanensis; assembly: GCA_018340775.1. Taxonomy (NCBI): domain Eukaryota; kingdom Viridiplantae; phylum Streptophyta; class Pinopsida; order Cupressales; family Taxaceae; genus Taxus; species Taxus wallichiana. The sequence continues at coordinate 182,065,902 of CM031238.1, read as the reverse complement.
AAAAGTTGTGAAAGTGAGGAGCTTATTTATTAAAGAAACAACTTATGGCAAAAACTTATTCCAAGCATTTAGAGAAGAGCATCTAGCATTTTAAATGTTTCATTTGTTGAAAGGATTAAGGTTGGTACATTTGCATTATGATGGATTGCTTGTTAATTTGCATTATACTTGGTGTGTCGTTTGCCTAATTGTTAAAAACCAAGGGCCTAATAAGAATGGAGGAATAACATAAGACACCATTAAATCCTATTTTTATGGTTGTTAAAAATTTTGCAAACATATTAGGGTTTTAAGGAAGGAGATCATTTTCCTACATCTTGTATAGAGTTTTGAAAAAGCTAGCAAGGTTTCTAAAGCCTTTTTGCCATGTTAGTTTCATGTTGTCTAACATATTCCATAATCGTACTAGTACATTTCTAGTCTTACCACTAAATGATTGGTATTATTCTTGTTAATAGTTTATGTTTGTCTGACTTTTTGGGTGTGTTTCTCCCCAATGTCTAGATTAGTTTTACACTATCTACTTTTTACAACTATCTCCTTAGATGGGATAAATTTGTATCACTCGAAACCTTATTTCTTCCAAGTATTTCAATTATTCCAATCGTCACATGTTCCAATTATACTAATTTGTGTGATTAGGTGTGATTCTTTTATTTATATCATATTAAATATGATTATGAATAAATGTGGTTATTTTTAGTGCATTCTTAGTGTAAGCCCACTTTTCACATCAACATTTTGGCGAATTCACATTACCTTAAATGCTTTATTGCTTTCTAGGGTTAGATTTTTCTTTCATTAGTGCCTTCTATGGTTAGATATTGCTTCCATTGGTGATAGATATGAATATTCTAGGGTTTATTCCATTTTATTTTTTCAAATTCTCTTAGCCTTGGCTTTGTGTTCCAAACTCTAGTGTTCTTGTAATGGTTGACACCTTAAATTTCATTTTCAACATTATGGTTTCCTTTTCACAATCCCATGCACGTATGGAAAACCAAACTTTTATATGAGAGATCCAAATCATAAGGGTTTGATGCGATCCACGATTAAAGGCTTTAAATGAAGGACTATCTTAGACCGTGCAACCCGTATATTAAATTACACATTATGAAGAACATATAAAATAACTCCAATTTTATTGATCTCAACAAGAAAATAGAAAATATACAATCTACATACATGCCTACATGTTCCCAAAATGTCTTCTCATAGACTTACAACATAAATGTAGATCATGCGGTACCACATGGATGAATATGGCTCTCTCACACACTCATCTCTCAATTCCACAGCTTCTAGGCTCTCTGCTCAAACCAACTATGGTTTGGGGTTTGATCCTCTTTGCAATCTCTCTTTTTGTAAAATTCAAATCTCCCCAATTCTCACATCATATCCACATTTATAGGTGTGTCCAAAGCAATTTGGTACATTTCTAGCTAGTATATCACCGACCACCTTTTCATATTTCTCAACCAAGCTACTAGTTTTCAAATATTCAATGTAGAAGAAATTTCTCCACTAAGGTATCACTAGTTGTTCCCCAAAATTTGTCGCAAATATTAGACCATTCACCATAAAGGATTCACATTCACCAATCACAAGGCGAGAAACTTATGGATGATTGCAAGACAAACAAGTTGCACCCAACATTCTTAACATTAACATGCAACGTATCCAAAAGTTTTCTTCATCCAACCTACGATATGAATATAAAATATTTGATTCTTAACATTTTCTTACACTCACCTTCAAGCTCCCATTATGCACAAGACTTCCCAAAAGCAATGTGCATGACCACAAGTTGCATGAGTTTCAATCATCCATATAAAGAACCAAAAAAATTGGACGTAGGTCAATGGTGCATAGAGTTGCTTATTTCTACTTAACATGTTTTTGGTTGATGCACGATTGTGTGTGAACCCTATACTCTTGCATCATATTCAAAGTGTTAGCCTCACACAAATTAAGTTGGTGGAATATGAAGTCAACCTTACTTGTGCACAACAATAATTGGTTCCTTTGAAGAATGTGGGAAAACCCTAACGAGGGAAAATATGGATGTAGATTTTTGTTGTCATTTATAAATCTATTTTCCTTAGATGAATGAAATATCCTTCAACATGATCAAGAGGTTGAGTTAAAAGAGAAAAATAGACATGAATCCATTAATCATGTTAACAAGTATGTTACAAAAATTCTATTGATATTTGTAGAAATATATGAACAAATTAAAAGAATGACGCTTTTGATGTTTTCATAGTCCATTAAACTCGAATGATCATTTTTGTGTTTAACTATGTGCAATCATTTTGCTCACAGTTAAACCCAGTTAAACAAAAAAAATGCACACAATTAAACCTGAATATGATCATTCAAATTTAAAAAATCTTCTTGCCATATCTCCTACTCTTTGTTCTTCTCAAAATGTTATGTTATCAAATGATAAAAATTCTTTTATTGATTGTCTTCCTTCTTAAAGTGTGATTCCTCCAAGTGCTCAAAATAAGTGTGTACCTTCTCAATCTTGACAAGCTTCCCAAATCCCTCAAGATCATCCATTAAGAGCTCCTTCAATTCCTTCCATTGTTGTTAAAACTCCTTTGACCTCTTATATTCAAATTTCCTATACTTCTCCTCTCATACCTATACAAATATTCCAAAATGGATACATGTATTAGTTAATTTACAAAGGCAAGTTGAAATTTCTTTCTCGAGGTCTTAAAAACCAAGTCCTAGGGTCACTTCTCATGATATGCTTGTATACCAATTGGCTCGTGATGTACTTGTTTGCCCTTTTCCAATTGATTTTATTGCTTGCAAATTTGTGTCTTATAATGTAAAAGGAGACGCTTCTAAATATATTAGATAATGTTATATTTCATGTTTAGGCATTGCTCATGATGATAAAGTGCTAATTAAATTATTTCCAAGAAGCTTGAGGAACCATGCACTTGATTGATTTTAATCATTTTCATATGGGTCCATGTATTCACTGCACTCTAATTGATGTGTTTTTGACTAATTTCCAAATCAATATTGCTTGAAAGATTACATTTGCGGGATTATCTCAACTTCGCAACTATCGAATGATATATTAATGAGTATGTGTTTAGGTTGAACATCATGCTCAATAAAATGACTTATCAACCGACAATTAGTAAGTTTCAAAGTATTTTTCTCACATCTACTATCAATTATCAAAGGTGAATTAGTTTTCTTTCAATGAATTGTATAATGTACTTAAGGGCTTTGAATTCAATCTTTTAGAGGTAAATATGCTCAAGTATCAAGCCATACACCCATTGATGCCAACTTTCAAAATAAACTAAGTAAATATGCTCAAGTATGAGGCCACGACACCCACTCATGCACACTTTCAAGATAAGATTCAAGTCTAAAAACAATGACCATGCATTTCAAGATAAGAATGGTGCCGAAAAACTATCAATGTTATAGATCAACCATTCAAGGAGCTTGTGTTATCTCAAAGGAAGTGAAATTTAATTTTGAATATTCATAGAAGTCCACAAAATGTATTGTAGAAGTTACTTTAAAACACAAGATTGAAGATTTAATTAATAGTGATTGAATTCAAGTAGATGGTACACATGTTAGTTCGAGTGTGGCAATAGAAACATTTACTTATAAGGAGTTTTCAAATAATATTAATGTTGTCCACATGATAGACAAACGGAAGTATAACAATGTGCATATGGAATACGAGCAACATCCACTTGAGGGTTTTATGGAGTAATTGATTTACTTAAGAAGAAAACATTAAATATTTGAATTTTGTTTATTGAAGAGTATTAACCATGTGATACTTCATACAATGGACCACTATTTATATGAGCATTTTTTGAAGGTAAAGAAGAAGAGGGGATTATGGTTGATAATGGCTCGTTTGAATATGTGTGAAGAGCAATTTATTTATAGACACGGACCTAGCTTGGTTGATTTAACCTATACTTTTATGGTTATGACGAGATATATGGTATTGGAAGACAACCACTTTGTTATGTTACATTGCCCATTAGAGTGAGACTGAAGACAATTCAAACTCTATTTCTTGCGGTTCCTACTACTAGATCATATAATTTTTTGTTTGGACAACAATGGATACAGTAAATGAAAGAAATCCCTTATACTATCATCAATCTACAAAGTTTGAACATCAAGATAATTATAATTCAAAGGGATATAACCTTTTAAGAGTGCAATCCAATATTAAAGTACACAAAGAAGAAACTCAAAAACTACTAAAATGGTTGCCTAAAATTAGGGCACATTAAATACATAGATAAAAATTAATCCCAATAAGGATACAATCGTCACATAGTACATGTCTCTAAAATAAACACAAAACCATAAAGAACATCAATATATGAGAGACATTGGTTGCATAGTGAACAATATCACAAATGACTATAATAATCATTTGTTATCCTTAGACTCATAGATTCAACCATGCCTACATTCAACTAGTGGTTTTAGTGCTTCAACTTTCACTTTTTACAGGCATTATAATAGAATTTCTAGCATTATTGGTTAGCTTCACTTATCACCCTTTTTCTTATCAATTGAGTGCTCTCTATTTGTATGATTTACTACATTACTTTGTTTAACTAGATTACACATTATATGTTCTTATTATATATGGTGTACCATTATGTTTATGTTACGGATGTGGTCTTATATATTAGTATAATCTTTGCTTGCTTTTATTGTGGATTCTTAGTAGAATGGAGGCACATCTCATGTTCAACTAAGGACAATTTTGAGGGTGTTTTTGGGTATGTTACTAGTCTTGCTTTAGGTTCTATCACAATGAGTATTTGTTATACTATCGTGTTTCAATTGATGTTTTATACCTATGAGTTGTAGTATTTATGGATTGTCATGACTTATATGCTCGAAATATATTTATATATACATATCTAATGTGTCTTGAATTACATTATGTCTTCATCATGTGCTTGTTAATCCATAATTCTAGAATATTTTGTTTTTGGTGTGTGTTTAACATGTTTTCTCCTTGTTTCACATGTCTTCGACATGTTTGTCAATTGGTTAACATGCCTTCAGAGATGTTTTCTCTATGTTTAATGTGTTTTCAATGTGTTTGATATTTTCAACGACATTTTATGACTACACAATGACTTGTGTATTCATTGTTCTAGGTGCTTCTAACATCTAGTCATTGTCATATGTGCTTGCTTCATGATTGTATCTCTAAAATGTTCTGTGTTGTTGATTATACATGTGAAATATTTTATATTATGCTTAGTTTTATCATGTATCTAATGTGCTTCCTTTGATTGCTTAGTGTGTAATGTGTATTTCCTACTCTCGACACTTTCTCGGATTAACAAGTATCATTTTCCTAGTGTTCCTTCTTTGGCATTAGCATTTTTGAGATGATTCTTTCATGATTTTATATGCATAAATGTGTTTTAATTATGCTTAGCTTATCATATGGTTTTTATGTCATGTGGTTCCATGAGATATATCATGCCCAACATTGTTTTCATGTCTTTGCCTACATTTACCATGATCCATATCATGCACATAATGGGGAAAAGGACCCTTAATTGTTTTTTACATTATTATAACTTGCCTACAAAGGGACCCATCATCTCTTATGTTATATTGCTTATACCTTGCCTATAGAGGGCATACTATATGATATTTTCACTAATTATACTATACTCGTACTAAGACATCATATTCTTGTATTCACATTGTTTATATCTTACCCATATGGAGCTAATTGGCTCATATGCTTAGAGTAATTATATTGGTCCATTTGGGGCATATCATCTTTAGACCTTGCTTGTTTATACATCTCCTCTCTCATTTGGATGATGATGCTACCATTTTACATTGTTTATATCTTGCCAACAAGGGGCATACTACACTTTTTCTTACATAGATCTAAAGACAAGCCCATATGTGGCATATTATTATCACACTTATATTTAATCAATGTCATATGGTCAACTTGTTTTTTTATTGATTAAACATGAAATGTGAATGGGCCCGCACCTATCTAAGACACAATTAAAAGGGTCTTAGTCAACAAATTCCATTACTATGAATACATCACTATTGCCATTACAACATGTCCCCCATTTTAAGTCGGTTGGTGCAATTTGAACACGGGTTGCTCCAATACAAGCCTATCCACTTAATCATTACACCCAAAACTTGGGGGACATGTGTAACTTGCTTATTACATACATGTTATTGCTTTCACAACAATATATTTTTATGTTACACATCAATGTTTTTATTTTCCCATCTTACACATGGTTCCAATAATCCATTTCACTTGAGATATGTGATTCACATATTCATCCCACACTGGGGTGGGGACGGGGCACACTCCACGTATTTTATCTCCAAGACCCCAGGACATACCCTTACTCCTTCATATGGAAGCAATCACATGGTGTTTTATCCAAAAGGTGCACAACATACCCCACATAGTCTCACCAGGGGAACACCTCAAAGGGGCGGAGGGAGAGGGACATACTCCACATATTTTATCTCCAAGACTCCATGACACACCCTTACTCCTTCATATGGAAACAAACACATGGTGTTTTATCTAAAAACTACACAACATACCCCACATAGTCTCACCAATAAACACATTCAAATTCAACACATTCTTGTATTTGAATTTCACATGGGCATCTTCACGGTGGCACCACAATCACATGTAATTGTACCCGATTTTTTTTTTTCTAAATGTACATATTTCATTGGTTATGAATCTATATAAACACTTATTCATTTGCACATGTTTGTAGAGGCATAATTTCCCATATTCCAAACACACGAGTGTAAATGTTAGTTCCAAAATGTTCTTAGCCCTCGATATGGAGATTGGGTGATCTCTCTTCTTTTGACTTTTAGGCCACTATTATTCTTATTCGACTTCAAGAATTCTCAACAAGTTTCTAGACAATCAAGGCATCTTCTACATATCGACTTAATTATTTTATTTTGATATGTATGCACACACATAAAAATGGAAGCATTGTGTAGACAAATAATTTTGGTACACGATTAATTGTTTGCTTCTGAGGCTAGTGTTGATTATTGGTCCATATTAGGCTCCAACTAACACATATCCCTTGTATTTGTTAGAGTCTCAACGTATTTCCTATTGTTTTCTTATTATCCCTTCTCTAATCTTCTTTGTTTGTTTGTGTTCCTATCCATTCCACTCAGTTTCTCTCCTACCTAGTTTTCTCTCATCCACGATTTCCCTATTTCTCTAAGATTTTGCCAAAAAAATTGTAGTATAGTTATGGTTTGCTAGAATCATACTATTACAGTATTGGTAACTTTTGTTGTAGGCCCTTTTGTTACTTGTTTCAGGGCCCTTTGGTTTTGAATTTTTCTTTGTTGAATTTTCAACTTGATCTATGTTGATATACATATCATTAACGTCCTAATGTTAAATTAAGTCGATAAATACATAGGTGAATTAGTTCATTTAGGATATAGAAGGACAAGGAATGGTAAAGTTTAATTGGAAATTCATTTATTAGAGAAACATCCACGTGCCAATAGCAAATTCAAGCATTTAAAGAAAAATATTTACCATTTTATTAGTTGCCTTCATTAGAAGGCTAAGGGTTGAGTCATTTACATTACACTAAACTACATGTTAAACTCATTACACTTTTTACCAATTGTTTGAAATCCTAAGGTCCTTATTACATTAGATGGATGACACAAGCCCATATTTGTTAGGAAAATATTGGTAGTGCTCCACGTATGTGTGAGTTGGAAAATACTTACGTTAATATTTTGTTGTAGTTAAGTTGTTTTAAAAACTCACGTAGTTGGTTAAATTGTATATATATTGTTATAACAATATATATTATGTGTTATTTGTTATAGTCTTCTTATTTAGTACGAAGATATTATGTTGTTGTAATGGCTATATAATAGCCAAATGTTGTGTGTAATACAGATTAATATTATATTGTTTTGTGTAAATTGTTTGCAGTTTGATCCAAATCTATATTTGGTAGCAGAGCACTATTGATCCCGAGCATATTTGTGATGGAAGATTAATTCATATTTATAGGGACAGTTGTATAGTGTTTCGCTTCCTGTAGATGAGAAATAATATTTGTTGAAGGGCATTTGTGGTTGTTCTGTGCAATAAGTGTATACACGTGGTGAGCCAAGGGGCAACGATTTAAATCGAGTGTTCAAACTTTGTGATGTGTTCTCTTTTGATGATGTCTCTATCAAAATGATTTCACTAAGCTATGAAAAGTGTTTGCGTTGTCACCCATGTGGTTTGCCTTATTACATTTAAAACTATTTAGATTACGGAGAGATCGACTTAATTAGTGTAGCGTTTGGCACTGTTCTCGGCTCTTGAGTACAATCGACTCTCCTCATACATCCATGCAATTCTACTCAAGGTCGGCCACATGTCCACTCTTTTCCTTCGTTCGGTCTTCAACTCACCAACCTTGTTAGATTTGAGCTCCGTTCATTTTCTAGGTATTCATATCCATTCATTTAGTTTCATTTTGGTCTATAATATGCATTGGGTTATCAACCGCCTTGTATTACTCATCATATAGTCAAAAGCATTGTTGCTGCCATCTTTTCCATGTCATTATTCATGTGTATGTTCTTTTGGTAATGTCCTTAGTTTTCTTTAAAAAAAATATTTGTCACTTCTGTCTTTTTATTAGGTAGTAGTATTGTTTTATATGCTCTTCTTTATATGGGTATGAGTCAAATTCCATAGTCTAGGTTTTTAAATTAGAATATGTGTCACAATATCATGCTAAGGCGTCTCATTGTAAAAAGAGTTCCAAGTCTAAGTTTTCACTATTATTTATGTTGTTCTTGTCTAGTCAATAATTGGTATGTATAACATAGATTTGTTATTATGGTAGTTTCATTGTCAAATTCAAGTATCATTTTTTCAATAAGTAGCATTTGTCGCTAAAAGTTATGGTTGTATAGTTAAAATAAGTTAAATGTCAATTGTGAGTCCTCGTCAAAAGTAGTCAAAATTGTAAAATAAAATAAAAAAATTGCCTCACTTTTAAATAAGTGGACGCATTTTCGTTTGTACACGACATCCATCTTGTGGGGATAAGTTGTACAATGTGCTTCATGTTCGCATTTTGTTGAGTTAGCAACACATACTGGAGGAAGGAGGTCATTCAACGACCTCTCGTTAATCACCAACAACGGGGCTGCATAACGGATGTGGTGGCATATATAGTGAGAGTATATATTTTCAGTGTGCTTCAATTTGCAATGTTCTGGTTGAATAAGTGGAAATTTTACATTGGCGGGGGGAACATGATCCCAATGTTCTATTTCCATTATGTAAACGTTTTCAATTTGTGTGTGCGAGCAACAGATTTCAATAGAATTTCTTATGTTATTCCTTGCAATGAGATGTGATAAGAGTTGATGATAATACTTGGCACATCATGATGTGGTTGTAGGTAAACCACTTAAAAACCTTCATTTGTGGTTTGTGGTAAACCAATAGTAAAACCACCATTCTTGATTGTTGGTAAACCATTCGCAAAACCATCAATTTGTGGTTTGTGGTAAACCAATTGCAAAACCATCATTCTCAATTTTTTGGTCAACCGTTTGCAAAGCCATCCTTGTGGTTTGTTATTATCCCGTGAAAATGACTAGATCATAAACAGTGCGATTACAAAGGCAAGTTTTCCCCATGTTCGCACTAAAAGGAGAAATGTTAGGAAAATATTGGTAGTGCTCCATGTATGTGTGAGTTGGAAAATACTTACGTTAATATTTTGTTGTAATGAAGTTGTTTTAAAAACTCACGTAGTTGGTTAAACTGTATATATATTACGGTTATTTGTTATAGTCTTCCTATTTAGTAAGAAGATATTATGTTGTTGTAATGGCTATATAATAGCTAAATGTTGTGTGTAATACAAATTAATATTATATTGCTTTGTGTAAATTGTTTCGATGTGATCCAAATCTATACTATTAACTCCCCTTAATTTAACAATTTTGCAAGATGTCACAAACATATTACAATTTCAAAGAAAACCCCTAGAAAAGTGAGCAAGATTTTCAAACCATGAAACAAATAATTAAGGTTGTTAAATTACCTTCATATTATATAACAAGTGTCAAAACCGTATCAATTTCAATATTGCAACTTAATGAGCAGATATGGTCTAATAGAACTTCAAAATTGGAGATAATTTTTTGAGTCTCCTTAACCTAACTTTTGAACTTGTTCTAAACGATCTCACAAATTGTAACAAAATTTCTCTAAAATTTTTATTTCTTCTAAATATTTTAATTATTCCAATTTTCATATAATCCCAATACATTGATTTATGCAAGTAAAATTTAATTTGTTAAATTACATTTAGTTAAACTTAATTACACATAGATGTCATTTGTTTAAAATTAAAACTTTTGCTACTCCTTTGAATCCTTAATTACCTTAGTCAAAAAGATCATTTATATATAAATACATATTAGGAAAGAGAAAATAACTTGTATAACTGTTCTTCGCATTCAACAACTCATTAGTTAATCTACACTAAGTAAAAAAAAAAAAATCACAATTGATGTGCAATTTTTTTCACTTACCTTTGGCATTCACTTTTCCCATATTTAAAGGATAAAACACTCATTTATGAGAACATAAATAGTGCTTCCAAAATGATGATAATCTTTATAAAAATATTTATTCCATTTGGTTATTGATTCTACTCATAAGGAAGCACCATAGTGGAAGTGCATCAATGACAAGTCAAAATACCGAAGTTGAGAATTTCATGAATCCAAGATTGACTTAGAGAAGTGAGCCTACCAAGTTCACTAAAGCCATGTAGATATCATTTGTTAGATAGAAAATATTTATAATGCATATCGTCATACACCTAAAATCAAGCATTAAAATCATCTTTTTTATTAATACCACAATACAAGACTTTCTCCCTCTGTTTATTGAAGTTGGGGAGGGGGAAGCCACTTGTGGAGCGCGAAAGAAAACTCAATTCACATGTCAGATATTATGGTTCCATGGAGGGACTATTTTCTTGCAGCAGAAAGTCATATGCTTATTTTTAAAGTCAGCTACGGGAAATAATAGAATCTAGGCCTAAAAAATAAGAGCTCCACTTTTTTTGCCCCCTAAATTTAAGAGGTAGTTGGAGAGGGGGCTGACAGTTTCCCCCATAGTTTAGGTTGATTTTTGTCCATGTGGAATATAATATGCATTCCCACCATTATTTTTGGTGATTTTAGAGGGAAATATGATTTTATTTACCTGCAAATAACCATAAAAATCCAATGGGATCCTATAATATCTCAGCGGGTATTGTTGAGGAAACTAATAAAAAAACATGGGACCTTAAAACTGCTAAAATGCTCCTAAATTTTCTCAGCAACACCCACTGAGATATTTATGGAGCCCCCTCCATGGAACCATACTTTATCCCCTTTCAATTTTAAGTTACATGATTCAAAACCATGTTAGATTTGAAATTGAGTGCCTATCAAAATAATTACCTGTCTTAATAACTCCCTTTCCTACAGGAACGAACTCTTACAATACCTATACCTCCCTTGTCAATTCCCTTATAACTTCAAAAAAAAGACCATTTTGAAATAGTCTCTCACTTCATTTTACCCCTTTTTATCATCTTACCCTACATGCCAATGGCATCCTCCATCTTTAACAATGTTGTTTGATATTAAAGACTTCCTTATTTGCATTTGAAATGCAAGATCATAAGGGAAAAAAAAAGTTGTCTGAACCAGAGGTGGACAAACACAAATGGGCATGCAATGGCATCCCTCTGTGGGCATTCTAAAACGACATTCCCAAATAAGCACTTCTGATCATTCCATTAACTGTGAAGTTTTTGTTCCATAATCATAACTGAAATTGCTCTCCTCTATCATTCTATTCTTCATTCATATTTAATCTTCCTCCATTCTTAGTAGCAAATTCTCCTACTGCCTAAATTTCCTCTCCAAGGATTCTTTTAAGGCCTATGAAAACATTATTTCACTTATATAAATATTCATAACAGACAGATTAAATACAAAAATGCCTCCATTAAAAATGTCAGCAAACTCAATTAAATTTTTGAGTTACTCCAAAACAAACAGACAGCCAAAAGAAGGCGAGTTGTTTAGTTGAGTGGATAGCCAAAGATTATTATGATAATACACCAGATTGTGGCTTTGGGACAAGAATTTTTCAAGCTTCTTTGTAAACCAGAAATAACCATTATACATACTCTAAATAAAAGTGGCGGGATGTAAAGGAAAACAAGGTAATATGTATATAAAGATTGGAGAAAATTTACAACCTGCAATTTAAGATTTAAACAGTATCCCGATTCATTCAAATTTTGAAGATGAAATAAATTCGAGGACTCAAAAACTCTATAAGGCGGACCAAAATACTTTTTAACATTATACATCCTAAATCAAAGTAGCAAGATGTGTATGAAAACAATGTAATCTACATGAAGAATGTCGAAAATTTACAACCAACAAATCTAAGATTTAAACGCATCGAGAATCATTCAAATTTTGAAAATAGCATAAACTTCTTTAAGACAAAAATACTTTTAACCATTATACGTCCTATCCAAGATGCCAAAACCAATGAATTGCCTTAGGACACAGCAAATTCGAGAGAGCTATTTCTACAAAAGCAAGAAGATTTTATCAACACAAAATCACAATTGATTTTAACAAGTACTCCAGCAAAATCTTACAAAAAAAAAAAGAATTACAACACTCCAGACTTGGATGTCCTAACTTCTAACATATATTTTAAAAACGAACATAATTTTCATGGACAAAAAAGCAGAGAATAGTTTTCGTAAAAAGATATTTTATGCTCTATAAGCCACTAAAAACTCAGGTTTGATACAATAAAGATTACAGGATTCATAATTAGTTGAAAATTAACCATACGAATATGGAGTCCCACAAAATGATAACTTAATAATAAGGTCGCTGCTGCAAAAACTATATTGAATTGCATTTAACAGTTTTCATATGGCACATACATATCAATTGGATCAAGATGCATATCACTCTTCACATAAAAAAAAACAAAAAAAAATGGCTGAATATTCTCAACAGTAGATGTTGCAAGGAGACATTAATCTCAGTACCCCCAACAATAAGCACCAGTATAAGTCCTCTGAAACTCCTAATGACAAATATGCGATCAAAGTTATCAGACAATGCCAGATGCTAACTTATCAGATACTAAAACTTGTAATTGATGCGTATCAAACACTAAAAATTCATTGCTCCCAGTTACTCAGATCCTGAATTCGAACAGCTGAAATAAAACAAGGACATGCTGTAAGGCAATGCATAAGCATACCATAGCAATGAAAAAAATGCCAATGGGGTTTCATTTTTAAGATTAAATTATTGACATTGTATCAATGATGTTAATTTTCTTAATTGTCCTGTGTAAGACAATTCAATTCCGATGTTTCAGGTCTCACTACTGGACCCATCATCTTATCAAAGCCAATGCTTGATTTAAGAGATATTACATTCTCGATTAGATTCTGATGTTTCAAGTCTCAGTACTGGACCAATCATCAGGGAAATTATTGAGCCAATGCTTGATTTAAGAGATAGATATTACATTCTCAATTAGATTTCAACATTTTGACTCTCTATGCGGTACCCATCATCAGGGAAATTATTGAAGCCAATTCTTGATTTAAGAGATAGATAGAACATTCTAAATTTTAGAAACACATAATTTCCCTGATTGGTTCAGCAGAGAGACCTGAAACATTGGAATCTAATTGTCTTACACTGGATTATCCAGAAAAGTCACATACATTGATACAATGTCAATGATTCTGAAGACAGTAAAAAGCAATCTCACAAGAAATAACATATTTCTCAAAAGCGTGGCTTTAAGATCAAAACTTTGTACATTTTTCAACTAATTCACATGGAATGGAGTTAAAGCACCAAAACTAACCAACATTTGTTTTTGCTAGTAGTACCATTTTATCATGAGCTTACTAGCACCTGAGTCATGCAAACAATCTACCATAACACAATTCTTATTAAGTACAATGGCAAACATTGCAGGACATTAATTTACATAACAGAGATTACTAACCTTGTGTTCCCAAAGCCTGGAAGAGGAACAACAGAACAACACAGGCTTGACTCCGAGCTGTAGTCAGTGTCCTCAGGATGATTGTAAACTGGTTGCTAGTCCGAGTCTTCATAAACACCGCCATCATCAGACAGCTCGTCAAAGGTTCTCATATCCAGTTGGTAACGAAGGATGCCACCAATACCACCAAAACCCCTGCAAAATTGAGAACCCTCCTGGGATTTGTTGGTGACAAACTCCAGGGTGCAGCCAAAGCGCTTGTATTCATTTGCAAACCACTCCAGTAGAGACAGTTTTTCTTGGACTTCCAATTCAGCAGCGGTGGCTGGATCCCTGAAATTGCTCTGATCAGACTCTTGATCCTTATTCAAGTGCTTTACGACTATTTCCCCGTCACAGAGTTCTTCAACGAATATCTGTTAACATCCAGATTCTCCCATACTATCAAGGTTTCAACAGCTCCCATCTCCAGTGCTTTTAGAGTATCATCAATCCCAAATACATACTTCCCTGTATCCTGGCTTATCTCTTCAAAGTACTTTCCAATAAGGCGTTTTCCTGTATAAACTTCACATTTGACAGTATCTCTGATGATAGTTCAATAGCTTGATTGAATCCATTTTCACCCCCATAAGAAACATCAACCACATTGAGAATCTTAGCCTGTAGCCTGGGATCAAACATATCAGATTGGCTCAACTCTGTCTTAAAATCTGCAGATCCAGCCAAAATCAAACCTGCAACATTGGGTTGACTAGTAGCAGGATTAATGTAAAACTGTGTTGCCAACTCTGCTGTCTTCCTCACGTAGTTGTGACGTTTCTCCATACGAAGACGTGCAAAACGTAAGGCTGATTGTCCTCCTCTTCCGTGCTTTTCGGAAGATCAACAGTAAATTTGTGAAGCACTTCACGAGTGTTGCCACTCAGGGTACCAAACAATGTACCGTTACCATCCATGACAATAAATCCAAACTTATCGTCAGATTCCAAGAGTTCATTCAGTGCCTCAGTGTGGAACTTGTTATCACAAAGGTACAGTGATGCATTGATGGGTTTGAAAGGTTCAAAATCGATTGTGACTTTCTTTTCTTTCCCATCGTCAGTGACAATTGTTCCAGTATAAAGCACCAAACCATTTGGAGGCACCTTGTTGTATAGCTTTAGCCTTTGCTGAGCAGAAGTAATGGCACCCAGCACTGATTGGCGGTTCACTCTACTCTTGATATTGGATGCAGTACCAAATTCATCCCCAAGCATTTTCGTGACACGGAAATCTGATCCCTTGGAGGCATGATTAAAGAAATCATACTTGTACCATTACCCCTGGCAGACTCCAGTGCCTTTATCAGTTTCTTGATTTTCCATATTTCAATATTCTTGTCGGTCTCTTGTCCCTCAGACATCTTTCTTTCACCAGCTGATCTGAACTGAAGACCGAATAACAACCTTTAACCCCTAGTGCTGATTTCCAAAAATCAAACGCAAAAGCATTAGAGCTTAGCCGTACAGAGATTGACATATAAGCAAAAATGCTGCTTTGCAAATCACTCAAATTCACCCTACAAATGAGTATAAATCCTCTTAACTAGCTAAGGACATTTTGTAAACCTATGAGACAAGGTACAGAAACCCTACCCTAGGGTGCCATGGAGAAGAAGGAATCTAGGGGAGAAGGAAATACAACTGTAGATGAAAGACAGGGTAAACATGGATCAAAGGAATATCATATCAATACAGTAGGGTAGACGAACCTGTAAATAAATCAATATCCCTACATTTTATTTATATTACCTGAGACACCACTCGATACAAACACACTTGCATCGTGCATAACTCCAGCTATAACTGATTCTAATAAAAATGCGTTTCTCAATATGAAAACCAAAGTTCTTATTTTCCTTTCATTGGGTTGGTTGATGTGTTAGTGCCCTTGGAGTCATAACTGTTTGACTTCTTGTCTGTGATTGCAAAAAAAACGAATAAATTTAGTCCAAGAATCTAAGAAAAACTCACCCTGAGCTCTAATCGAGTCCAGCTGACCAGGATACTTTTATAGGTTATTTTGTGCCACTTTTTCATATTAGCCAATCAACAAATTTTTCAAATAAGACTCGTCTTCAAGTTTCCATAAAAACTAAAAGTTCTATCCATTGACCAAAATATACATGCCTATATTTTTCCTCAGAGAATGATCAGGATACGTTTATAGGTTATTTTGTGTTAATTTTTATATTCGCCAATCAATAAATTGTTCAAATAGTATTCATCCTAAAGTTTCAGCCAAAAAAACTAAAATAAGTTCTATCCATTGACCAAAATATACATGCCCATATTTTTCCTAAGAGTTAGCAAAAATATACATTTATTCTTACTCCTTGAACTTAAACTTTTTGCCTGCCATTCTATACATGAATGAATGTAATGGTAAATCTTATGATTTACCTCGGAGCGGCCAAAATATACATGGTTTTCTTACTCTTTGAGCAAAAACTATTCACCTACAATTCTACAAGTTTTCACATAAAACTAAAAGATCTATAGATTTGCCAAAACATACATCATGCATTAATGGTAAATCCTATGTTTTTCCTCGTGCTTGGCAGAACAAGTTTTCACTCAGAATTGAAAAAAAATTATAGATTTGCCAAAATATCCCTGTATTACTGACAAATCCTATGTTTTTCCTCAGGGTTGGCAAAAATATACATGTTTTTTCTTGCTCCTAAAAAGATCCGCCTACCATTCTACTAATAACATTTATTCCTTATAAAATTCCCCTATTCCTCAAGGTTTTCAACGCAACTGGTTCGGGAGACCGTCACTCGGTACTAAAACATCATAACAACCAAAACTAGAGAAAATAAAACCAAAAATGGATAAAATTTCTTCTTCCTCCCTCGTTCTAACATCTGAATTTCTGTTAAGCAACACACAAAGGGAAAAAATCGATTCCCGCAATAAAGGATTCATATTAGGTGGATTTAATCGAGTTTTGATCGATTTAATTTGCCGATTTTTTCAAGGAAGGAAAGAAAAGGATAAGCAATCCGAATACATAACCCCAATGGAAATGGAAGCACAAATATAAAAGCTGGATCTATTTATGGTATAGAAGAAAAACACAAAGACAGATCGAGAGAAGGAAGGGGTTAGACACTTACCGATCACACCTAAACTCTCGCGGCGCCAACACGCAGACACGAGTCCAGAAAAAGAGAGAGAGATGAACTCAACGGATAAAAGAAATATAAATTGTTAGGGCTCCAACATTTACAATTTTGGAAACCGCTCAAAAGTTGATTCGGACATCTCATGATGGGTGTTTTCCTTAATTTTATGAGCTCGGAATTGGATGGATAGATCGATAGATTGATAGATAGAGATTTTAATATCTACATGAGATTAAAATAGTATTTTAGAACAAAAGTACACTTAAACGATTAGGGATTTGTTGAAATCGTATAATTGACTTTTAATTTCAATCTTTATTGTTCGTTTACATTTTTAAGGTTTATTATCGTACAAGTTTATATGTGAAAGTAAAGTGGTTTCAAATCAACAATGCAATACATTTATCCATAAACATTGCAATTGGGGTCTAAATAGATACAAGAGGGTAAAATCATATCTAATTGCATATTAAAAGTATTCCATAAATGATAAAATATAATAGAGAAAGTATGTTTTCTCCTTAATTAAGTAGTTCATAACTAATAAAGGGCGGTGTTAAACAGTGTTAAATTATTGTAAAATCTTGAATCTCAATGTTGGCTAGAATTTGACAAAGTACAACTAGGGTTAGAGAGAGGAACCGAGAATACCTAGTAGAAGGTGTGATAGAGTGCTCACGTGATGTACAAAGGTGGATCGAACTATCGTCAAGTTACATAGAAAATATCTTGACCTAGAAAATTGCACTATACGGGTTCGTGTGATGCTTAGATGGTTTCGATGTGTACCATGTCCTTGAGGTCTCTAAACCAATCATCTAGGGCTTTTAAATTTTTATGATTTCTTTGTGTATCTCCGTTTTTGTATGTAGGTTTTCTTTCTGGATTTAGAATCTTGGAATGACTATGATGAGATCAGATATGGCCTCTCATTGACTTAAAACCATAGATTTTTACCTTTGACCTAAAAATAGGGTTAGTATGTTTGAATTAGACAGACCTCAACACAACCTCGTGATGATTGAGCATTTCCTACATAGCACTTGTCAGAAGAGTTCTCAAACTCAAGTAGCTCTCTCAAACCTATGACGAGTTGCACTAAAATATAATAGAGACAAATGAGCCATTGATTCATCCCTAACACTTGGTAACATACACTTTGGATATTTATACTTTGAAATTTACTTGAATATGTCCATGATCTAGGTTGTGTTTGGTTGTCTTAAGATATGTAGATGATGTGCTCTTAAGTATTGTAAAGTGTTTTCACACAATGCCTAGTCGTCAAGGTGAGTGTTAGGTCACCCTAATGTTTATATTTACACTTGACCTTTCCTTAGTTTTCCCACTTGGTCGCCCAAAAGTCTCCCTAGGTCGACTAAGCTAAGTAACTCTTTTTGAAAATGTGACAGTGCAAATGGATGGGTTTGTAGAAGGCAAATGAGTTTGAAAATGAGCCCATATACGACCTATGAACCTATCCAAGGTGTGATAGAAATATGATTAGAGAAATCATGAGGTCTCTAAAAACATTCAATAGTAGATCAAGTGATTTCTAAGGAGTTGAGAAGGAAAATGGTCATCGTCAGAGGGATAACATGGTGCACGATAGAGCGGTAAGATCATTGAAATAAATCAAATTTGTATGAATGGATTATTATTGAAATTAGTACCAAAATGATATTGCAAGGCTTAGATCAAATCTAGGGCACTACAAAAAGACCCATTTTAATATAGTATTAAAAATGCTTGATTAAAAGAAAAGAAACAAGTAAATGTGAACCTCACGAGTCTCAATCATAGGATGGTTATGCGAAAAATTGAATGAATTTTCCAATCCACGTGAAATTTGCAAAAACATATGAAAAGCAAATGTGTATTAATGTTATATAAGGATATGTATGTATTTATAAATTTGAATTTGTGAATAATCAAAATTTTGTACTTGAAACTTAAATAAAATGAAACGTGCATAAGAATGGTTATACATGATTAGTCATCTTAAACTTTGCCCTAATTTGTTGAATTTTGAATAGTGCCACAAGGTCTGTCCCCCATGAAAAGTAAATGTTCAAATCTTGCTAACTTAATAGGCCTTTCTAGTAGCGTAAAATGTCATAAAAACACTTACTTGAATCTTACTAACTTCATTGCCTTAGTGATAGCATAAAACAACTTGTTGGCTTAATAGTCTTTCTAATAGCATGACATGTCATAAAAGATCAATTTTTGTGTTATAGAGGCCAAAGTTCCCATTTTGAATTGATCTAGTAAGTACTCTCGATTGAATACATCTATAACATTTAGGGTTGAATGTCATCTTTTAAGCTATTAAGGCCAAATGTCAACTCTGTATATATGATAAAAGTATTGAAAGTCTATTAAAATTGAATAAAACCTCGTCTTTATAAAGTGTATAATGTAAGTAATCCGACTAAATACATGTATTCTTGGTTTAAATTTATGTGTACTTCTAAACAAAAACACAATATGCCCCCTTTTTTAGGTGAGATAATCCCCTATGTATTACTTGTCTCAAAAGAAAAGTGGTTAAGTACATCAATTCTAATAATATATAGAAATAAGTGATATAAATCGTCTATAAACAAAACGTTGTTGAATAATTATGCATAAATCATGATACGATCATTATAGAACTGTTGGAAACACAATGGATGAGAGGGGGTGAACCAATCCTTCAAAACTTTAACTTCAATTACCGTGTACTAGGATTCATCATTCAATTAGTCATTCACCATAAATAACCATGCATGAGCATATTAGATGTGTATCAACCATTCACAAGATCATAAGACGGAGAGAGAACATAAGACACCAAATATAAATGGGAAACCCTCAAGGGGAAGAAAACCCATTGAAACCTTAACTTATATTACAAAAAAGCAAGGACTTACAAGAATATTACACATCTTGCAAGATTTGTTTAGTGAGGCACCCACCCCACAAGGAGCACCAACACCTAAACCTTTGCTAATATGAATCACAAAAAGGACTCCTATGAATATTAAACATCATAAGAGATTTAAAAATTAATGATCACATATAATAGGTTGCTCACACAACTAATTGTGATCCAAGTTCAACTCCAAACACACCAAACCCTCTTCAAACTCCTCTCTCCTTCAACTCGCTCAAATTTGTCCTCTCATGGCTGATTGGGACATTTTCCTTAGCATTATTGATCCTCAATCTTCTCGAGGTATTCCACACTCTTCTAAGCTTTTTCCATAACCCCTCAACACTCCTCTTCAACCTCTTTTAGGTCGCACTTTTCCTCTCTTGCTCAACTAGTCGCAAATGATTACACACACTAGCTTATATACCCAACACTAGCTCATAACCAAAAATAATAATAACATCATCATATAAATAAACTTAAGAGACCCAAGTAGGTTGGCAGGGGTCAAGACAACACCAACAAGCTCCAAGATGCACAAGCAAGCTCAAAATGCACTCTCCAAGCACCAATAAATGGATCGTGATTTCCAAAGGCATACTCCAACTTTATCAAGACACAAGAAACTCCACACAAGTCATACCCAAGTCCTCAGCATCACCAAAATCTCAAGAAGCAATTAAATATCCATCTCCATCATGAAACTCACCAAGAAGCATGTTATTCCAACTAGGTCTTGATGCCCAAAAATTCACTCCCGAAAATGACCAACTTGACATATATAGAATTATAATCATGGCTTAAGTCATATACCATTAGAAAGGCCTATAATTCCAATTTCCATAAAAACTAACATTTTCCTCCAAATCATAGTGGAAGACCTCCAAATAGCTCAAACTCTACAACTACTCCAAACTAGCTTCAAGACCCCAAAATTAGGTCTTCAAAACAAAGTTGGTTCTCATATAAAAACACCTCATCAAGACAAAAACCATATACCATTGGAAATTTCTCTGAATCTACTTTCCATAACAACTTGCTTTATCTTCCAACTCATATTGGAAGGCCTTCAACCAAGCCAATCTTTGAAACTACTCATTCAAGCTTATAGGACTCAAGAACCAGGTCTTGAGGAATCAATGCTCAAACACCTCCAAAGCAACTTCCAAGTTCAACCACCACCTGGAACATATCAAGGAAAATTTTACCAACGTATTAAATCACTAAGAAGCATGTGTCACATGGATAAATCGACCCAACACACTTGTTCCTTCAATCCTTCTTAAGAAGCCAACTAGGGCCAATTAGGCCATTAGGGCTTATGCAAGAATTTTTTTTACAAATAAAAAAATGCTTCAAATGCATCATATCATGTTCCAAAATTTTATCCATGATGAAAAACCACATCTACAACATGTAAAATGATAAAACTCACTTCAAACCAAGAGACTGGCATTTTAGCCCTTAAGGCCAAAATTGGTAGTGCAACTTTGAGGACATGTATCTTAAATTTTCTCCAAGAAACATGCCTAGAAATTTTCATTTTTATCTATAAAATCTCCCAAGGATTCTATAACAGTTTGGTTTTCATCTTGGAACATCCATCTCATCCCTGAAATTGTAAAACCCACAAAACTAAGGTTTTTCTCTCTCTTCCTGAAATAGTTGGAACATGAAACCTATGCCAAAATAAACTATGAGGAATCCTCTTTAACCATGATGCATCAATTTTTCTTGATAATAAAATTTGAATACCAAACACAACAAATCATTCAAGTTGCTTTAAAATGAGGGTTTTGCTAGGGTTTCAAAGTAACTTATCTTCTTAACGATTGTTCATAAAACAGGATGATCAAATGACTTCATTATTTTTGTAAAACACTCTTAACTCAATGGAAAAACATCCCCCAAAACCTCTGGGTCCCATGCAAAGTGTGTGTGAGTGGGTGAGAAAAACAAGTTTCCAATTCGAGTTGGATTTTGCTTCTTCTCAACTTGGTTTTACCAAAATGACATAACTTGCAAAAACTTCTTCACTTTGACCTGAAACTTGTCATGAAGCATCATGATAACATCTTCTAACTATCCCAATGCACCACCTATATCAAATGGACTGAATCTCTCTAGCCACAACAACTTACTTATGTTAGCATGTTTTGTCTTCATTTTGTTGTTTCCCAAGGACCATGAAACACCATCATACCTCTAAGAACTTACCTGAAACTCATCATAAACCTATTATAACATGTCACGACACCTTTTTGGTGCTTAAATAGGACTTCACTACTCTAAAACTCACACCCCCATACAAAACCACATGCTCTAGGTCTAAGAATAGGCTTGTTATCCATTTTTTGCACCCCCTACAAAATGGACATCTTAGCAAGTCGAGCATTGTGGATGATAAAAAAGGGAAATGTTTTGCAATCTTCAAGGAATCTCGTGTTTTGTCTCGGCTGATTTTTTATTAACTCACGGTGAGTCAAGCTAGCTATGGCGAATGGTGGAGTTGATTTACTAGGCTCATTGTAAAATCGGCTGAGTTTGAGGAAAAGTTCACTAGGTTGGACTCCTAGGTTGGTCAAACATGTGTGTCGGTTGGGTTGGTCGGATGGGTTGTGGCCAACCGACTATTAAGGTAGTTTAGTGATAATAGCTCAACAACCAAAATTAATGAGGCATGGCGCTCATGACTTCCCGTGCAAATAAAGTACCAAACCGTATGGCTTCTCATACCTCTTGATGCACCATGGCACTTGGTGACCCAAATTGCTTATATATTGTAAAATATGCCTCATTTTGAGAGGATTCATTTTGTTTTGCAAAGGAACTCTATCTAAATTGTTCCAGAGCTATTGTGAGCTAAAGGCCTCGAATTTGGGCTTTTATAAAGGATTTTGCCTTGTGTCTATATTGTGATGGATTGCGCATGACTTTTAAGCAATAAAATTGGTGTTTTGTGGATTTTCTTGCCCTAATTCGAGTTATATTACATTTTTTTCCTTCCATTGTGTTTGCAGGTATATTGTGCATGTTTATATCTCTTTGCAAGACCTTTAATTTGTTGTGCTTTATGAATCTAGGAATCGAATATTGTTTTAGCTTGTGGCGCTTCTACTCACCCTCTCTCACTTTATTTACTCCCTATTTTCTGCTCACTCAAAGTGTCTCACTCTCTTTCTTAGTGAATCACCTTCGCTTAGAGTAGATTTACTTTCTTACATTCTTCTATACTTGTTTCCTTGGAAAGCATTGGGGTAATATTAGTTTAGTTTTCCATTCTCTCCACTTTGGATAAGTTAACACTAGGTTAGGAGAATAATCGACCTTCTCTAAGGGGTTATCCTACTTGCGAGGCCCCACACTGCAAGATAATCCCATGTTATGTAGGTTACACTGATTACCTCACACACAAATCACAAACAATCAGGGGTGTTGTAATTTTGACATAACAGTTTTGGCATGCTTGATGGGACCAGTCAATATTTTCAAGTTTACCAAGATTGGTTGTGCATCTTGGTGAATTTTCATCCTTTGGAGGCTTTGTAACCAGGACATCGGCAACTCTTGGGGTCAAACTTTAACTAGTTTTAGCGATCTTAGTTGACCAAGTACATGAGAAGGATCCAAACTCGGTCTAGAGCAAGAGAAGAAGGTGTCTTTGAATATTTGCAGTTATCTCCGAGAAGAGGAAGGAGAGGAAGAAGAGTAAAAAGGTCTCCATCTCCACCAAAAACATTATCCACACCTCCACCTGGTCGACCCTTCCTTCAATCAACTAGGGTTCTCAGGCCAATCAAGATGGCGCATCAACCACCACCACCACAAGGGCCACCAAATCCCTATGTCCACTTCAGTAGGAGTACACTCACCCTCAATGCCTAGAACCCTATTTTGGTTGCAACATTAAATAATATTCCTTACTTCACTAGGGAGAACCACATGACTCTTGCTGACCATATTCAGGATATTGTGAATATCTGTACCATTCATGAGATCAATGAAGTGGATGTTGCAATTAAATTTTTGGCTTCCTCTTTCAAAGGAAAGGCCTTGCAGTGGTTCGGAGCTTAACAACGAGTTCCATTATAAATTGGGATCAAATATGCATAACCCTCTACAACCAGTTTGGAGAAAGAGGAGATAATATGTCCCTATTGGAGCAGCTGACTACAATCAAGAGGGCTCCTAATGAACAAATGGAAGACTTTAATTTTTGATTTTAGTAGGCGTGGGACAGATTTGGATTCTCATAAGGCCGATTCTTTGAAGGTACATTTCTCTATTTCCTTAAAGTTTTAAATTCTGATATATCTGTTATGATACAATCTATGGGAGGGATAACCTTACCAGATGCTTATGCCATGAATATTAGAGCTGAGAATTGTCTCATTCAAGCCAGTAAACTAGCACCTAGGCCACCTATGCCTCTCTATCCATAAATTAGCAATCCCACTTCTAGTAATGCACCCAAGTTAGCCCTTATTCCTCCCCCTATGAATCAAAGCAATAAATAGGACTCTACGTCTTCTAGCGTGACCGATTTGAAAGCCAATAACTTAAGAAAGTATCACAGGAGATAATCAAGGGGCAAAAAAATTTTAGGAATGAGTTAGTGGCCATCAAGAGGCAACATGCCCAAAATTTCAAACCCTTTCAGCCTCAAGCCCAATATCAAGTTAGACCCCGTATCAACAAAATAAACCACCTGCTCAAGCTACTAATCAAAATCGGGGCAACCTCCTGTTGTTAAACCTTCCCAACCTTATAATCCCAATGCAGGATCAACTGTGTAGAGCTCTAGTCCTAGTCCGAGCGATATGACAGGACAGATGAATATGAATGGTGTCCTTAGTATGGCTACTATTATGATCAAACAACATACTTTCAAGATCCATCAAATCAGGCTCTAATGGTGCATACCATTGGTATGCCTCAAGAGGTGAGCCAAGAGGAAAATCAACAACAAAAAAGTTAATAGGAGGTACCTCAGACTGAAACCACATTAGTTAATTGGCGAGTAGAATATTTCTGTGGAATTAATCAATCTCCTTTCCAGGGTGTAGCTTCTAACACACAATCGAAGAAGAGGAACATAGAGGAGGGGAAATCATCTAGTCCAGTTGTTTCTCAGCCCACTCCCACACCACAAGGAGTTGGCGAGACTGCAACAGCCTCCCAAAGGTGCACAAAACTAGCCTAAGGCAATTGTTGTATGCTGCCCCGAATTTACTGAATCCTTCCAGGGGTTCGAGTTGCAGCTGCTCATGGACCAATCCAAATGCCAGAAAAGATCATGCCCATTAAGGGAAAAAAAAAGGAGAACCCACCCCGCTCAATATCATCGATCAAATGAAGAAGACTAATGTCAACATTTCCATGTGGGAATCATTGGCAATTCCAAGGCACGAGATTTATTACAAACAACTATGGTAAATTGGTCCCCTTATAATGAGCCATCTAAAAATCAAGAGAGGGTTCTTACTAACACTGCACAACAAGAATAAGGTCATTCAGGTAAGAATGTGAAGCCTCCATCATTATATGTCTCATTGATCATTGGGGATAAATTAGTGCACAATTGCATGATCGACTCGGAGCGAGCAACTTAGTAATGCCAAAGTAGATAGCTGATCAATTGGGCTTAAAATATGAGTCGGTATTGAGGGGAGTAGTACAATTGGATGGGATAATAGTAGGGACAGTTAGAGTGATCAAGGGACTGAGCCTTACGCCCATGTTTGCTCATATAGTTTTACAATATGTATCAGTGATTGACTTGCTACCGCTATTCGTTTTGTGCCTTTCGAGGGATTTTACAGCCAAGATTAGTGGGTACCTATCAGCTGATTGGTCCCACATTTTATTCAGTGTAAGGTATGGAACTAAGGTTACTATTTTGTCGAAACCAATTGCACACTTTCAAATTGAGCCCCATGTACCGAGCCCAAAAAATGCTAATTGTGCAGTATTTGAATGGGAGGATTGTTTATATGCCTATGAACCAAACACCAAGGTTGGGACTATTCTTGATCTGAAACTTGATGAGTGGGCTCACAAAAGGCATGGCTATGACCCATACAGGGAGATGGAAGAAGCTGAGTTAGGTGTTTATTGTCTACATGAGGAGAACCTACCCACCCCTAACCTCACCAAGCCATAAAATGAGGATGTTAATGAAGTGTGACATATTTTCTTTGATGGTTCAAGGAGCAGGAGGGTGTTGGAGGAGGTGCGGTGCTTATTTTGCCACAAGGTATGACATACTTCTCACTTTCCATTTTTAGTTTTCATGTTCGAACAATACAATTGAGTACGAGACTTTGATCCATGTATTACATTGGGCAAGGAAGTGAGGTATAAAAAACTTGCAAGTGTTTGGTTATAGATAGTTAATTGTCAACTAGATTAGAGGACAACATGCCGCTAAGAATCATCTACTTAAAGCCTACAAACATCGGGTGTGGGATCAAATTAAATACCTTGAAGCATTCAATATTCAGGCCATACCGAGGAAGAAGAATGAGGTTGCAGACATGCTTGTGGCAATTAGAGCAATATTTGATGTGGTGGAGAGTATCGAGAGAGACAAAACGTAGCCACATATTCATGTAATTATTAGACCAATTGTACCAGACAATGACACAAGTTGGCAAGTGTTTGAGAATGATCAACAAATCATTAATTTTTTATAGGAGGAAGCTAAGTTCACAACTAAAAACCGGGAGAAATTTGAGCAAAGCAAGATGGGGATCAAGTGGTGCAAAGTAGACAAAGAAATTGGCAAAGGGTTTAGTGACTCTAAAGTCAATATTCAACCCAAATGATCAATTCCAAAAGAATAAGGCCAATATTCAGGTCGAGGAGGAAGATTGAGCCCATTTTTGTTAAAAAGGGTAAAATGCTCCAAATTGGCAAGGTGAGGATGGATCAAGAAAAATCTGAATTCATGTTGCTTTGTCATGAGTTCTCAGATGTCTTCGCTTAGAGCTATGAGGATTTGAAGGGATTTAATCCTAAGTTGGCACAACACACAATTGAATTGGATCCGGAGGCTAAACATGTCAGGGAAAAAGCAAAGGCCATCAACCCCATATTGAGCCTCTCATGAAGAAAGAGTTGGATAAGCTAATAGAGGAAAGCATCATATTTCTAATCAAGCACTCAAGTTCGGTTGTGAATCTAGGGCCAGTCAAAAAAAAGAATGAGGAAATCAGGTTGTGCGTGGATTTTGGGATCTAAACAAGGCCTCTCTCAAGGACCACTATCTACTACCCTCCATGGAGAAAAGCTTACAGTAGTGGTCGGTTCAAAATATTCTCTCTCTTGGGGACTCGATATTTGGGCTACAATCAGATCATGGTGAAGGAGGAAGATCAATTTAAAACAACTTTCACCACAAAATGGGGCACTTATGCCTATAAGAAGATGCCATTTGGGTTGTCAAACGCTAGAGCAACATTTCAGAGGGTTATGGATATGGCATTCAAAGGGCTTTTGAACAAAATAGTGCTTGTCTATCTTGATGACATCACTGTGTTTTCCAAGAATGCGAAATCAACCTCTTTCACCTCAAGCAGGTATTCCAAAGGTGTAAGAGGTTTGGAGTGTCTTTAAACCCGAAGAAATGTATATTCTTGGCTCATGAAGGTAAGTTGTTAGGCCATATCGTGTCTAAATAATGCTTAACTATTGATCTAGAAAGGGTTGAAGCTATTCGAGCATTGTCGTTGCCAAGTCACAAGAAGGCTCTCCAAAGTTTCTTGGGGAGGATTAACTTTGTACAAAGGTTCATGCCGGATTTTTCCACTCTTGTGAAGCCATTGACAATGACATTTGAAGAATAATTTGGAATTCAAATGGACAACGAAGGAAAATAGAGTTTTAAAGCTATTAAGCATGCCATATCTCAAGCTCCAACTCTCATCAATCCAAACTTCTCCAAAGACTTCTTTCTCTATGCCTTTGGTGATTCAGACACTATCTCTGTAATCTTGGTACAACATAATAAAGAAGGACTAGAACAACCTATTGCATTCTTTAGCTAAGGCCTTGTGGACTATGAGGTAAGATATTCATTCATTGAGAAACATGTCCTTGCTATGTGATTATAAGTTTGAAGAAATTCAGGCATTTAGTGTCAAATAATAGGATTCATCTACTAATCACACATGTTGGTATAAAAAAATTTATTTTAAATAAGGACCTCAATGAAAAAATTGTTGGCTTGGTGACAAAGGTCATGGAATATGACATTGATATTAAGGTGACCAAGTTGGTCAGGTAAGGGATTATGTGAGCAACTAGCTTTGGGACAACATGCCGAGTCAGGTGGTAGAGAAGAGGTTGTTTTAGTGCTACACAATGATCAAGAGCAATCAATTCGATGCCTCACTGATCCTTGTTGGACTCAAGATATAGTCCATTTCCTTCAAACATGTCAATTTCCTCAAGGGTTGAGAAAAGAAAAGAGGAGATACTTCAGATTACAATCCATTCCATATGTTCTTATTGATGACATCTTGTTCAAAAGAGATGTGAATGGTGTCCTCCTAAGATGCATCAAAAGATTAGGTGGAGAGGGTATTACATGAGTTTCATGATGAAGAAATAGGTGGCCACTTTGCCTCGAAAAAACAACTCTTAGGATCATGAAGGTTGGTTATTACGGCCTAACCTTTTTAATGATTGTTATGCATGGATTAGGAAATGCAAAAAATGTGCCTTCTTCACAGGTAAAGAGAAGCTAGCAACCCTTCCACTCCACCCCATTTCTGTAAATGAACCATTCATGCAATGGGGGATGGACTTTATTGGGGTGATTAACCCAAATTCTAGCTTGGGTCACAAGTGGATCCTTACAGCCACAAATTATTTCACCAAGTGGATGGAGGCAGTTGCACTCAAGGAGGAAAATGAGGCCAACATCTTAGATTTTTATGAGGGTATTATAGCTAGATTTGGAGTCCCTTCACCATAATATCAGATAATTCCTTGGCTTTTCTTGGGATGAAAATATCTAGATGGGCAGTGAAAATGGCATCTATTTGAGCACCTCCTCAAATTATTACCCCTAGGGTAACAGTAGAGTCTACAAACAAAAATATTTTGAGGATTATAAGGACTCTAGATGAGAATCAGAGAACATGACACACCAAGTTGAAATCAACCTTGTGAGTCTGATAGGATTACTCAGAAGAAATCAATAGGAACTCTTCCTACATGTTAGTCTACGGGAGGAGGAAAGGCTACCTATATCACTTGAGTTGTCGACATTAGAGCTCATAAAGTAGCTAGAGCTATCCGAGTTTGAGCCCATGGAAGTGAGGTATGTAGAGATCATGGAGCTAGAGGAGCTAAGAAATCAGGCCATGAAGACAATGGAAAAATACCAAGCTCAAATCAAGATGAGATTTGACAGAAAGGCCAAAACAAAACATTCCAAGAAGGAGACTTGGTCCTAAAATGGGATGCAGACAGGGAAAAACTGGGAAGGCATTCCAAATTTGATGCCATATGGAGTGGCCCCTACATGGTCACAAAATGTAAAAACAACAATGCTTTCTAGCTATCTGTTAGTTGGTGGAGCTTGTTTTCATGTGTGAAAGTGTTGAAGACTGTACACTAAGAGTACTCTTGTACACTTTCATGTATCCTCTCCCGGGGTTTGGGGCGGGCCGGCCCCAGCCGGGTCCGGGGGTGGCAGCCCCCTTGAGGGGTTGGGGCACAACCCCAGAAAAAAATTTGGCCTCGAAAAATGCACCCGACATATCGGGAAACGTGCTTTTCTCATATGGGCGAGTTTTTGACCCATAGGTTTATGGGACGAGTTTTGCCCATGGTATTGATACCACGGTTTTGTAAAACTTCTTAAGCGATTGTTTATTTATATGGTCTTATGCATATGATAGATGTACAAGCAAATATATTGCATATGTGTTTTGAATTCGGTTGTGAATTACAGAGCTAGAGTTTGTTGAGCATAGCTCCAAACGGATCTGGGTATTGTATTGAGAGAGCGGTGGCTTGTAATAAAATCTGAGTAAGTGATTCTTGGTGGACGTAGCCCAAATTGGGTGAACCACGTTAAATACTGTCTCTTTGTGTTGTGTTATTTTATTCTGCAATTTTATTTGAGATCTGTAATAATTTATGCATATTAGTTTCTACTATTGCGATTCTGTGAGGGATTATTCCGCATATTTTATCCCTTATTTCCTAACACTATCCAAGTTGGATGGAGAAGAATTACATATTCTAGTTAATGGAATCTATCTCAAGCATTGTTACTAAGTGAAGTATCTTTCTTGTACCTATTAGTTTAAAGTTTGTAATTCGACCAAGTTCTTTTAGCACATTACATTGTTTTTAGTTTAGGTTCGATTTGTAATAAGTGTTTGTGAACTCTTTGCATGTTCCGTATGGGATATGTATGACTTTTTGTTTGTACATAGTTGTGCATTTATTGTTCTTGCACTTTCAAGTTTCGAGCAAAGTTTGGTGAAGAAACAACCAGTCCCGACCCATGATTTCTTTTGGAATGACAAGCCCTAGTAGTGCTTCAAAAGCTTAAAGGATAAATCCTCGAGTGATGGACTAGTTCCAAAAATTAGTTGACTCCATGCCCAATGGATACTCTAGTAGGCCAGGCCACGGTCTTTCGGATCTAGAAGAAAATCATCCTGCAATTCGCCAATTGTTATCCATTTTTCACACCCTCTACAAAATGGACAACTTAACAGGTCAGAGCATAAGTAGTTAAATAAAAAAGGAAAACGCTTTGTAATCTTTAGGGAATCTCATGTTTTGGCTCAGATGAGGCGAATGGTGGAGTTGGAGACCGGGCTTATTTTAAAATTGGCTGAGTTTGAGGAAAATTTCACTAGGTTGGACGCATAGGTTGGGATGGACAAGTGTGTCGATCAAGTTAGTCGGATGACATAGATGGATGGGTTGGTCGGTCCAATCGGCAGCCAACTTTGTTAAGGCATCTCGGTGATAAGCTCATGGTTGGATGAGTAAGAGGTGTACGGAAAATATGGATGACATCCAACCCCCATGGTTGGACGTCACGGTGAGACATCATCAAACCCATAGGTTGTACAACACAAAGTTAGACGGCTCATCAGGATGGTCCAGTGGCACATTGTATGGCACAAGGTTGGATGACCATCTAAGCCCATCGGTTGCGATGGTT
Organism: Taxus wallichiana var. yunnanensis; assembly: GCA_018340775.1. NCBI lineage: Eukaryota > Viridiplantae > Streptophyta > Pinopsida > Cupressales > Taxaceae > Taxus > Taxus wallichiana. The sequence continues at coordinate 182,034,428 of CM031238.1, read as the reverse complement.
TAGAGATAGACGATTGTCCAACCTCAGAGGTTGGATGACCCACAGTGTGAAGATGGTGACTCCCGTGCTGGCCGACGACCAAAAGAATGTACGACTTAGAAGTTTGACGCCTTCTAACTTTCCCAGGTTGGGTGACAACGAGGTTAGATGACCTACTCACAAATTATATGGATCATGGTTAGACAACCATCTAGCCGGACATTGAGAAGAGCTCATGGGCCAGGTAGTTTTATTAAAGGAGGTTGTATGACCCAATGAGGATGGACATTCGCCCAACCCAAGAGGGTTGGGCGACCTACATGATTGGACGAGTCACATGACATGTGAAGGTAGGTGGATGAACGATAGCTCAACAACCAAAATTAATGCGGCATAGCGCCTTTATGCTACTGTGTAAATAAAGTACCAAATTGTATGGCTCCCTATACCTCTTCAATGCACCCTATCGATTGCTAACCCTAATTGCTTATATATTGTAAAATTTGCCTCATTTTGAGGGGATTCATTCTATTTTGCAAAGGAACTCTATCAAAATTATTCCAGAGCTATTGTGAGATAAAGGCTTTGAATTTGGGATTTTTGTAAAGGATTTTGCCTAGTGCATATATTGTGATGGATTGTTCAAGCTTTTAAGCAATAAAATTGGTGTTTAGTGGCTTTTCTTGACCCAATTCGAGTTTTATTGCATCTTTTTCCATCTATTACATTTGCAGGTATATTGTGCATGTTTATATCTCTTTACAACACCTTTAATTTGTTATGTTTTATGAATCTAGGGAACTGAATACTATTTTAGCTTGTGGCGCTTCTACTCACCCTCTCTCAACTTTTTTACTCCCTATTTTCCACTCACTCAAAGTGTCTCACTCCCTTTCTTGGTGCATCACCTTCACTTAGAGTAGATTTACTTTTATGCATTCTTTTATCCTGTTTCCTTGGAAAGCATTAGGATAGGATTAGTTTAGTTTTCCATTCTCTGCACTTTGGAGAAGTTGGCACTAGGTTAGGAGAAGAAGTTGGCTTTCTCTGGAGGGTTATCCTACTTGCAAGGTCCCACACTATAGGATAATCCCATGTTATTTAGGTTACATTAATTGCCTCACACACAAATCACAAGCAATCAGGGGTGTTGTAATTTTGAGATAACAATGCCTAAAATGACCATACTCAAGCCATACAACTCATGAAATAACCATGAAGACTCATTACATGCACTTATACACCCTTGACACATCATATGAACCTTGTTTTGCATCACGATGACCTTGAACCAGCTTAGGAGAGCTCAAATTATGACCGTGCCTACTAGACCATGCACTAGAACACCATAGGACTTCACCAAAACAAGTCACTACCAATCAAACTTCATGTCGACCTTGGATAACACCTCATGAAGAATCACATGAAACTTATACACCCTTTATAATCAATGTACTTTGACATCAATGACAACACCTAAACACAATAGCCAACAATCTCCCCTTTGTCATTGATGACAACCACCTTCAGAAACATTGGTGGCAACCAACAAGACCAAACACCTACATTACCTCTTTTCCATGTTTCGATGTGTAACTCTCCCCCTTAGAAATCTATAAAAAAGGCTATAATGACCACTCAACATGAAACATGACAACATAAGACAAGACACAATGGAAACAATGACTTACTTATGTAAATGAATCCCCTTTGGATTGTACTTGCTCTTTGTTGTCTTCAACAACAAAAATAAAGGATCTATGGACCTAAAATAACCATGAAACTAGCTCCCCTTAAGTGTATAATATCTAAAAAATCTTCATTCATGTTTTACTTCATCCTTTAGGTTTTTACCACGCCAAAAAAACATTATGCCTCCAATCTCTATCATGGCCACCTTTAGGACCAATGTTCCTAAAGCACGTTTGATACCAATTTTGACAAAATTCTTAATGTCCCAAAAGCATACTAAGTGCAAAAACATCACTTTATTGCTCCCCTGTTAAAATACCATCCCTCTCTAACTATCTATGCAAAATTTACTTGTTCATACCCTTTTTGAATGCCATGAATATAGATAAACTCATTTGTCACATCCTAAAAACTTCTTGAGATATTTTTGCCCTATGTTCATGATAATGCACCTATTTTTATCACGTGATCAACTCCCCTACCTACAAATGCCTTGATAGCCTTCATGGAGTAGACTTTGGGCTTAGAAAGACATTTCTACAAGTTTATTTCATGAATAATACTTAGAGCATAACTCAACCACCAGGAGTTGTATATAACTAGCCTTCCTTCTTATTATAGACCTCCAATCCATCATTGTTTATTCTTAGTTTTCATAAGTGAAACAAACTTAGCTACTTTGATCACAAATCACTATGTTTCATCCTTTAAGGCATCCAATCAAGACTGTAATAGACCTTAAAACAGTCATAAATATATTCTCTCACATGATTATCACATATACCTGAATGAATTCATACCACTATCATTTTGTTTATGCAAATATTGTACCTTATTTTGTTGCACAAGATTAACCTTGCAAGTCCTTAACTTGAAAAACACAACTCACTTGACTCCTATGGGCTAAAGTTCTCTAACCCCTCATACTCATAGGCGAGCCTCAACATTTATACAAAATAACTCTATCTTATAGAGTCCTCATGATGCATGTACACACTCTTCAACATGATTTAAGCATTGTGACTCGAATACAAGATCAAATTATCCATATGCATACATGGTATTCAAGATTCTTCCCTTCAAGATGACTTATTTATTAGTCAAGCTCCTTTTGATGCATGTTTAACTCTGTCACAAAACTTGGTTCTCTGCCCCTTAGAATCAAGACTTTCAATGATCTACATAGCTTGTTAAACTCATATCGGATAGAGAATTTGAGAAATAACAAGACGTACCATTGATATCAACTTCAAACCATGGATTATTAGGTCTCCTCATTCACTTAGAGTATTGTGATCTTCGTTATGAACATAACCATTCCCTTATAAACACTCAAGCTTCCTTTTGGTACATGCTTATCATTCTTCATCCTTTTTCAAATTATAGGATGCATTAATATGAAAAACACTGCCCCGATTTATCTTTTCCGAATTTAATTAAGGTGTGAAGACACATAACTAAAGTCATTCAACAATTTTATCACCTTGGAACGTATGAAACCATCACATATTGCCTTGACATCTTATCCTTCATATGCTTGCACAAGACTATTGATACTCATACCATCACATATTCCATACTTAGCAAGGAGTAAACCAAACACATATCATAGACCATTCTTATATAGATCTCTTCAAAGGATGACCTAGAACAATGCAGGGGACACAATATGTAAACTCAAATTCTTCCAACCAAGACTAAAATAGGACATAATGTATTGATAGAGAACACAACATTTTCAAGCTTCATGAAGACACCTATACACACGACCCTCTTCTTAAGAATTCAAACCACTATCATAGAAGGACTTCAAGGCTTTCTTCATTGTATCCATAGATAAACAACCACCTATAATCATACTTTTATCTTTATGATGCGCTAATAGACTTAGAATATGTACTTCTTTGTCTTCATCTACCCGTATACCTACATTTTTCATGTCTTCATCAATCCCAACTCTCGATATAGGAGATAAAGGATTTTCCTTGTAACAAAAATTCATATCCTTGATGACCTGATCTTTGATGCATTTATACTCATGGAAATGTACACAGAGAACTTAGAATCTTCACACCTTCTTAATACATAGATTTTCTCTTTATAAGTAATTCAAAAGATAAATCTTAAATCAATTGAACCATTGGCACATGAGAAAGACCTCGTGATCATCATATCCCTTTCTAGAATGGTGTAAACAAGTACCTTTGAAAACCTTCATCTTTGACATGATCATACAAATCAAGATAATGCCAAGATCACAAACAAATTTCGATGGGACCTTATTCAGACTGATACTAGACAAACTTCATGACAATATACTATTATTTTTCATTGTATGGATGCGAGAAAAAACCTTTCAAATCATGAAAAGAATCTCAATATCATATTATTTGATCATGATGAGAATAACGAGACCTTAAGACTATCTAAAATTCTTACAATCAACATGAACTTGGAACCACTTTCACCCTCAGACCTCTTTTGACTAATAAGGACATGACTTCTTTATAAGTAAGCAAACAATTCAACAACATGATAGATAAGACTTTGATGATATACAAGCTCCCCCTAGGGTGAGCAACACTTTGACCAAAGAAACACTAAATTAGGACACTAAGACCAACAACACCTTGAGACTCAACACATGTTACAAGACAAGACTTGATGAAATGAAACAATAGACAAGCACAAATACCTTGACAAGATTGAGACAAATTGTAGGAGCTCACAACCAACACCAATGTTTCCTTTGTCAAATGAATGTCTTCTCTAAGCCTAGAGAAGAGACACAACACTCATTAAGTCACTTAAAATAGTATATAAGCATCCGATGATCTCAAGGATTCCATCCTTTCCCTTTCTACCTTTGAGATCTTTTCACTTTTAGGTACAATGATTTCATCTCCAATATATTCATCATCTGATTGAAGACCTGATAAGAACATATGGATGTCCTCATTTGCAACAAGATCCAACATACCTCTATAACTTTGTATTATATTTATCAAGCTTGATTACATCTTTCTTGATCTTGTCAACACATTTTGGTACCTTGATTGAGCTTGAATCTCCCTTGACTATCTCTGTTTATTTTTCCTTCAAACCATCTACATTTTCTACCTTCTTATCATGTATTGGCTCTTGAACCTTCATACTCTGCACATTAGGCGAGAATTAATTCTCTTGTCCTCATTTGTTTGATCAACATCCTTCTTGACCTTAGGATTCAACATGACAGTATTAGACTCATTCATAGGATTGAATTTCCTCTTGAATACTCTTCCATTTTGCCTATTAGGAGCTTGAACCTGTTGTTGACTCTTGGAGATTCACCTTGATGACAAAATCTAGCAATATGTCCCTATTTGTGACAATTGTAACACACAACACCCTTCCAACTTCTAGGCTCATATACACTAAGGTTCCAACCACAATCAACTTCCTTATGGCCATACTCACAACATGAATAACATTGACCCTTAAAGGAGCTACCACCACTCCATGATTACCCATTCCTAGAGAGCTTCTTCTTGCAATCCCTAGCTCAATGACCAAAACCATGAGAAAAGTAGCAATAACTTTTAAATGAAGGATCGTACCTCATTGCATTAGGTTGTCTAAAAAGGTTTGATTTATTTGAATCAACCTCCTTGGTCACCTTCGTATTTGCTTGAGAGCTTGGACCAACTTTTCCACCATTCCTCGCATGTTCTCCTTTAAATTCTAGGCGTGTTTTATCACTAGCGGTTCTTTGACTATCCAAGATCCCATCTAGGGCTTCATAACTATTCTCCAACCTTCCATGCATCTTCAACCTCTTATATGTTTCATCTAACTCAACTTTTAAAGAACTCAGCTCATCTTCATACTTAAGGCAAGTAGTTTCTTTTTATTTTAGGGCTCTTGTCATACTTTCAAGTTGAGATTCTAGATTTTTGATGGATTTTCCATGTTCATTCTCCATGCAATCTGATCTCTTTCGCAATTTATGAATTAGAGACTCAACCATCTCATACTTCTTTCTTAAGGTTGCTTCAACATGAGAAGATTTACCCATTGCTTGTGCTTCAAGAGGATATCCTTCAAGTTGTCAAACTTGCTTCTCAAGGACCGACTCTTATACAAATTTTTAGAAGTATGATGGAATGAGGGATGAATCATTCCTTCAAAACTTTAATTTCAATTACCATGTATTAGAATTCATCATTCAATTATCCATTCATCATACATAACCACACATGGACATATTAGATGTGTATTAACCATTCACAAGATCATAAGACAAGAGAAATAACACAAGACACCAAATATAAGTGGGAAACCCTCAAGGGGAAGAAAACCCACTGAAACCTTAGCTTATATTACACAAAGCAGGACTTGCAAGAATATTACACATCCTGCAAGATTTTTTTAGTGAGGCACCCACCCCATAAGGAGCACCAACCCTTAAACCTTTGTTAATATGACTCATAAAAAGGACTCCTATGAATATTACACATCATAAGATATTTAAAAATTAATGATCACATATAATAGGCTTCTCACACAACTGATTGTGATCCAAGTTCATCTCCAAACACACCAAACCTTCTTTAAACTCCTCAATACTTCAACTCGCTCAAATTTATCCTCTCATGGCTGATTGGGTACTTTTCCTTTGCATTATTGATCCTAAAAATTCTTCAGGTCTTCAAAACTCTTATAAAACAATTTCATAACCCATCAACATCCTCTTGACCTCCTTTAGGTTTCACTTTTCCTCTCTTTCTCAACTAGTCACAAATGGCTACACACACTAGCTTATATACCCAACAATAGCTCATAACACCCTTGGGTCAGCCATGACCAAGTAGATCAGTCATCCCAACTCAAAAACATAACAACATCACCATATAAATTATCTTAAGAGACCCAAGTAGGCTAACATGGGTTGATACAACACCAACAAGCTCCAAGATGCATAAGCAAGCTCAAAATGCACTCTCCAAGCACTAATGAATGGATCATGATTTCCAAAGGCATACTCAGATTTTCAAAGACATGAAGCTCCACATAAGTCATGTGCAAGTCCTCAGCATCACCAAAAATCTCAAGAATCACTAAAACATCCATCTCCATCATGAATCTCACCAAGAAGCATGTTATTCCAACTAGGTCTTGATGCCCATAAATTTAGTACCGAGAAAATGGCCAACTTGACATAGAAAAACTAATCATCATGCATTAACTCATATACCATTGGAAAGGTTTCTAAATATACTTTCCATAACAACTCACATTTTCTTCTAACTCATAGTGGAAGACCTCCAAACAACTCAAACTCTGTAACTATTCCAAACTAGCTTCAAGACCCCAAAACTAGGTCTTGAAAATAGAGATGGTTCTCATATAAAATCACCTCATCAAGACACAAACCATATACAATTGGAAAGGTATCTAAATCTAATTTCCATAAAATCTCACTTTATCTTCCAAATCATAGTGGAAGGCCTTCAACCAAGCCAATCTCTGAAATTGCTCATTCAGGATTTAAGACTCAAGAACAAGTCTTGAGGAATCAATGCTCAAACAACTCAAAATAAAATTTCAAGTATAACCACCACCTGGAACACATCAAGGAAAATTTTACCAACATGTATAAGCACTAAGAATTATTGTTGTATAGGAAACTTTGTTCTCGAAAGGGGGTGAAGGTCGATATTGGGAGCCACCAACAACTTTGAATGATGGAGGGCTTAGGACCTCAGATGTAGATGTGGATCTACGGGCGCAAAGAAGATAGATGTGTGATATAAAGAAGCTAGATCTGCAAGACTAAAATAGATAAGATTAGATCATAATATGCAAGGGTTTCCCGGACAATGCCATTCAGAAGAGGATATTAACTCCTTGGAGGATATCAAACCCCATGTCAAACAAGAGAATAATAGATCATGAGCAGTGAGTTATCACATAGAAATAATGGAATATAAAATGACAAGTAACTAAAATGATGAGAGGACTTAGCTTGTACTCTACTATGGAGATGAACTGGGCATCAAGATGGTAAGATAATGAACCATGGCAAAGATTTCTCCCTCAAACTTGAAAAACTTAATTAAGCTCTTTCTTCTCCTCTCTGGGCCTAGGTCTCTCTAGGTCTAGGTTCTCCAGGTCTTCTTGAAAAATATATCCGTCGTCTGTCCCTCCGAAATATGGGGAAAACCCATATTTATAGCTTGGATGTGAGGTTAGATTGGGGTTAATAAGTAACCGGGGTTGGGTAGAGTAACCTGAGTTAAGAGATATGATGTGATCACGTGGGGACCACGACTTGAATTATTAGATGGAGTGGGGAGCATGATTGACATGGTAGGTGAGATGATAGATTCAATTTGAAATTTAGAAAGGGTTGTCAGATGGGTATATTAATACCCATGGATTAAATAAAATGTGAGAGATGACAAAAGTCAATTATTAAATGGGTTTATATGAAGCCCATTTAATAATGAATTAAATTTGGTTCAAATAGATGGATGAGGTTTATTAAAATTTAGGAAAAATAAAGGTGAGAGGGGAAATTACATGAATGTGAGATGACGGAGGGTGCTATACCAAAAATTGGTGTCTACATTTGCCCCTTTTTGTTGAGTGGTTTGCAATAACAAGCCATGAGACAAAAACAAAAAGGGTTAGATGAAATATGTGTCTGAAGATGGATGAAGACATGACCAAAGGCAAGATGCCCCAAGCAAAAAAGGATTGCAATAACAATAAAAAAAGTATGGCGGTGACTCCAATATCACATCGGTAGAGGACAATTGTGGTCTCAATGGAGACAGATGACAACGTTCTACAGACCAGTGAGTGGGTGAAGACCACTGCAGTATGGATGTAAACCAAGATGACCAATGGGTCATAGGAAAACATCAAAATATGTGCAATTGAATGCGAAAGATGTGTGAAATCCTTTGTCTGCGAGGAATCGTGCAAAAAAATCATGCGTCCACAAAAGGGACGAGGATGAAGATAATGATGTCCCAGCACGGGGCATCGAAAAGGACACAAAGTGAGTTATGTGCATTGACACGTCATGAGGATGAAAAGGTGCCTCAACATAGGATATAGATGGATGTTGAAATAAGATATCCCGGGGGAATAATCATAAATCTGGACATGATGAGCGGACATGATAGAAGGGTGAGATACAATACTCTAAAAGGGTTATATATATGATGACAATCATGTTTCATAGGAAATATGCATAAGTGTTAGCAAATTAGAAGGTGAAGAAGACAAAGAAGTCTCGTTTCTTCGATAAGTAGGATAAGAAGTCAAGATACTTTACGACAAAACAAAAGTAGAGCAAATATTCATGGAAGAGAACAAGATCAGATAGGTGATGGTTGTTATGGTATCTTCCAAGAAAAAAATGTCAAAGGAAGATGGAAGAGATTCTTAGAAATGGATATGATGATGTCCTTGCGAGAGGACTGGCGAAGATAAAAGATGTGATAGGGTTCTCAAAAAGAGAAGAGGTCAATGTTGCAGAGAGAAGAACAAGAACGGTAATGAAATAGATTGATGGTACATAAACAGAGAAACATTGGCATTGACTGTGAATGCTAGGTGTGAGGGATGTTGAGAAAGATAAAAGGGAATAGACAAGAGGATTGGTTGATTATGAGAAGAGAAAGAAAGATTGAATATGAAGGTAACATGGGTATGGAATAGAGGGACGGAGACAAAGGAGGAGAAAAGAAGGAATGAAAGGGGAGGAAGAAGATTGCAAAGAAGGATTATAGAGAAAGGAAATGAAGGACAAGCAAAGAGAAGATAGGAAAAGGACGGAGCAAAGGGCGAAATCATGAAAAAGAGAGAGTTATTTAAAATGAAAGGTGTGAAGGAGGATGAAGCAGAGGAAGGTAGAGAAGTAATGGAAAACGAAAGAGATGATAGAGCAAAGAAAATTAAAGGAAGCATATCATAGTGAGGAAATCCAAGGTAAAGAATATGGAACCCGGACCGCATGGAAATGCATATGGATGGTGAGATGATAAAGGAGATCGACAACGGCGAAGAGTCAGGTTATCGATGGGGAAGTAAGGAGGAAGTGTGAGGTAAAACGAGGAGGAAGATGATAAAGAGGAAGTGAAATAGGATGAGGATGAGAAAGGAGGAAAAGAGAACAGAGAAAATTATGCAGAAGGAAGGGAACCAAGAATGGAGATATTCGATAAAGAGTGAGAAGCACAAGGAACGTAAAGAGAATCTTGAGGGGAGGAATGACATCGATTGGAAAAGATGTGGAGATGCATGAGATGAGGATAAGTTGATGATGAGAAAATAGAGAGAGGGTGCATGATGAAGAAAATGAAGAAATTGGCAAGGAAGAATGGAAGATAGAGAGGTGGTGAGGAAAAAGAAAGGAAGGGATAGGAGAGGCAATGTCGGCGAATGGACAATAGGAGAAATCCACCGATAATGATTAGTAGGAAAATACGGGACAAAAGATGAGATGAGGCGAGAAAACAAATGAATGATGGGAGGAATGCCAATGAAGGGACGTTAGGAGAAGTCCTCGATAATGATCGAGAGGACAAAAGAAGGAAGGAATGAAGATAGAATGGAGGTCAAAGAAAAGAATTCAAAGCTATGTAGAATGGGGATGAGTGATTCTTAGGAGAAGTCCACCAATAATTACTAGCGTGGAAACAGAAGATGATGATGAAATAATGTTAGGATATGATCAATGACAATGACGGGTAAGTATGGAGGTAGATATGTGGGACAACTGTAGAAGATGGATTAGAAAGAATAAATAAAGGAGGGATAACGATGTGTAGGAAGATGAAGGTGAGGAGAGGATGTAGTGGATGAGAATGAATGAGAGAAAAATGAAGAAACAAGACACAAAATGAATGGAGAAGCAACGATTAAGTAAGATTACCCAACGATGGATGATGGAGATGAAAACGGGCAAGGAGGAAGTGGTGTTTGCATGAATGGAAGAGGAGGTGAGAGGATGTGATGATGGGGAATGATGAGAAAATGTAGATGGAGAGAATGTGGGGTAGTGGGTGAGTATAGGAAGATGATCATGCTTAAGAGGGACTCTTAAGTAATATCGCCATGCCACAGGAAGAGTTAAGTAAGATCACCAAACCGATAGTGACGATATGGAAGGAGAAAGACAACATTGTATTGGATACATGTGTGGAATGATTGGTTGGAGTGGACGGATATGATGAGATGTGGGAGACAAAAGATGAGGAAGATATGATGGGAGGTGGAAGGGTCAGATGGAAAACCATTCTTAAGAGGAACTCTTAAATAAGATTTCCTATGAATGGGGATGGTTAAGTAGGATTGCCAAACCGAAGAAGAAGAAAAATGATGAAAAAATTGAGTAGTATATACCAAAATGGAACAAGAGATGAAAGGAGGTGATATCAAAGTGATAACAAGGAAACAAAGAAGTGTGACATGAGTGGATGGAGGAACATATGCATTGTAGATGGAGAGTGTAAGGGCAATCCTTACTTGGGATGCCCACGTGGTGGGAGTGATGATGCAAATGTGTCAAGTAGACGGAGGAGTGGAAAGACGTTTGTGGTGGTGATTTTTGTCTATTAAAAGAGGAAATGGTGGAGAATATTCTACATCAGGAGGATCCAAGGAAGAAGATATACCTTAAGTAAGATTCTCTAGCTATATGGATGGTTAAGTAAGATTGTCAAACTGAAAGTGAAAGAGTGAAAGGGAAACTCAAGAGGAAAGACAAGTAAGATTTATGACATGGTGAAAGGGGACAGAAAGGTGAGAAGGATGATATGGAGACAAATGGTGATGAGTGGAAATGGGGAGCGAAGAGCAATGGATCAAATACGTTGTTGAACATGTTGAGAGATAAGGAGTTGTAGGATAATGAACTTGCCTTGAGAAGGATCCTCAAGTAGGATTTAAAAACTGCAATGGTGATCAAGTAGAATTCGCAAACCGAAAAGTATATTTGCAAACACATTCATGGAGATGATGGATAGATATAAAATTCATAGTGTGAAATTTGATGTGATTTTTATAAAAGATGATTGGATGAGATGAATGGAACATATCTGTAGCAAGGGCGTACAGGGAAACTATGTTTTGAACTGGATTGGAGATAAACAAGAAAGGTTGTCACTAATGGCATTACTGATTATGCACCATAAAGCAGTGTTAACACATAACCAACGACAAATTAGTTATACCAAAAGATCATGAGGGAAATATGGATGAAAGATGCTCATGATCCTAATGTTGACATGACAAATGGATTTCGAGATGTAACTTGTACATAGTAAGAAGGTTCTCCAAAGGTGGTGTTCCTTAAGTCTATGCCCCATCTCCAGGGAAAGGGAAAGAATAATAGCGAAAGCTAGTCAATGCGGGAAGATTTAGAAAATGTTGATAAAATGAAGGCTAATCAATGCGGAAAACCTTCCGAGATGCCATAATAATAGAGTAGCCATCATTCGAGGATATGGTCTACTTTATACATAATATGGATGGCAAGAATAATATGATAGCCGTCCTTGAGGATCGATCTATTTTTTTATTTTGCTTTAATTTTGATTTGTATGATTTTTTGTTTCCTTTTTTTTGCATGAACAATTGTCCTTCGAGGATCGATCTGTTTTGATAATTTTGATTTTGCCTTTTTCATGCTTGGGTTTAAGCTTCACATGGGGAGAGTTGGGAATAGCTAAGTAAACCATTTAAGAGGGGATAAGGAATGTCAAGAGACACCTTCACCCTTTGCATGGTTGCAATCGGAGAATGAGAAGGTGATGAATGTAATGGTTACGGGGTCACATCAAAGTAGTGAAGGTAGACCACATAATTCGGATCATTACAATGATAAATGAAAGGGGCTAAGGATGGCGAAATAATCTAAGGATGTAACTAAGTGCTCATTGGTAGATATGCTAACATGGCTGAGTCATGCAAGTGCAATGCATTAAGAGGTTACATCTTTGATGTACCACCGCGAGAGGAAGATATTAAGTCAGAACAGGATGAGATGATAGACAAGCAGAAATAAAGTTATGTCTGAAGGAAATAAACATATGACCACAATGGTGGATTTAGATGAAACTAAATGATGCCCCAGAGAGACATAAACATAAAAGGACATTCATGGACTCAAAGGAGGACTTGATGAAATAGATGGTGCCTCGAAAGAGGCATAAATATAGCCATAATGGTGGACTTTGGTAAAAAGGTCCCTTAACGGAAAGAATTAAAGGATGTTGAAAGATTTTGGATGAGATTGGTTTGGATTTGGATGGGATAAATGAAACAATGTCAAGGGGTGAAGTTCCTAGTGGAGGGAGTTGTACATATGATGTGCTCAAGGGTGAGGAAGGTTGTTCCCCAATGAGTTAAAGGATGTTGAAAGAGTTTAGATGTGATTGTTTTAGATTTGGATGAGGTAAATGATTGGAGACCACAATTGTGCTTTATTAAGTTATCTATATTGATGAACAATGGAGGACCTTCCTTAGGAGGAATGTTAAGGAATGTTAGGGATGAGGATGAAGGAATCATAGGAGACTGACAGATGGGATATGAATTGGATTCAATGTAGATGGAGAAGGAACTTTCCCTGAATGAGGAAATCATCTTTCTCAATAAGATTGTGGATGATTGTTTGAAATGTCTTACAATGTTCGATGTCATGGCACAGGAATGCGATGATATGCGCAACTACAATTAGGATTGAACCATGATGGTTTGGGACCATAGGGATTAAAGGCTTTAATATGAGGAAGTTTGATGGCAAGATGCTTGAGTTAAATGTTGAAAGATATCTACGTATGACCCTATTGAAGTGTCATGGGGAAGGTAACTCTTGTGGGTTTTGATAAGATATCTCAACTTGGAGTTAGAAGAAAAAGTGGATGTAGATGAGATGGATAAATTTCATGTTTTAGAGGACAAATCAAATTTGTTTAAAGGATTGTATTGTTTGAATGTGGATTGATTGTTGTAAGATGTCGTAGATGGAGAGACTGATCCTAACATAGATGTTGTGGCATTGGATTGTTGAGAAGAGGGAAAATTTGAATGTTTTGGAGGATGCGAGGGGACCGTCGGGGATGTTTGCCCCAGAGCCTTGACTTTCGGCCGAGAATATTTACCTCTAGCGAGGATGACAATAATTTCAACAGGAGGATCGATAGTGGTGGTGGGGTTATTAATGGAGAAAATATCCTAAAACAAGACGAGGATGTTAATGGAGAGATAAGCTTTTGTATGATGCGATTAATGATCTCTACGTGAGATGTGGATTGTTTGATTTTGGCTTGAGAAGAGTTGATTTTGTAGGGGAGAAGGTAAACCATATTTATTTGATTTAAGTGGATGTATTGGTTCAATAAATGTTCCAAAGGGTATCTTTGATAAGGTTGCGAGATCGAGAGGATTTAGTTGGTGTGATAGAAGGATTCGGTAAAGAATATTGGGGTAGGCGGGTGATGCGGCCACCGGCGAAGATATAGGTACATATGTCAAGGTCGGGATAGGTGGATTTGTTGGTATGATAGATGTAGGGATAGATGGGATAGATAGGGATGTAAGAATATTTGGAATATGTGGGGATGTGAGTGACGTGATGACCGGTGGAGTAGACCTTATGGGTAATGTGACAAATGCGGGGCATATTCTCGGTGTAGAAGTAGATAGGACTGGTTGCTTCATAAATGTTTCAAGGGGTAAGAATGATGTGTTTGTTAAGGGGTTGATGTCGGGCATAGGGTTGTAAGGGTGCATGTAGTAGAACTGAGTTTTTTTGGGATGGTTGTGAGTAATGTAGATGTAGTAACAGGTGTATTTGAGGCAAATATGGGTGAAGAAATAGGTGGGAGAGATGTAGGGATATGTGTGGATATGAGTGGGGCTGAAATAAGTGCTAAGGATGAATCTAATGTGGTAGATTGGGGTATATTTGAAGTGGCGAAGTGGATGGTATAGTCAAATTTGATGTGGATGTGATAAGGATAGGAGAAGGTGCAGGTTTAGCACAAGTAGTGAAAGTTGATGTAGGTGTGACAGGTTCTGAATAAGAGATGGGAATAATGTCCACTATGGGAACATGCGGAGTTGGTGATAAGATAAGATCTTGACTGACAGTGTCAATCATATAAGCATTTGATAGTTGGGATGTAAAGAGCATGGCTTGATTTGTTGGTGGTTGATTAGTTTGCACCGTGGAGGTATTAATTTGGATATCCCCTTGATTTATGAGTTGTTGGACACGATCTTTGAAGGAATGACATCTCTCAATGTCGTGACCTTTGACTCGATGATATTTACAAAAGTGGGCTTCGTGATACCAAATAGGCTTGGCTTGCGAGTTGTCCACGGGTCGTATGGGAGGCAGTTTGATGGAGTTTACGCTCATCAACTTATCAAACATAGAGCTATATGATTTTCCCAATGAATTTTAGTTGGTTGTTGATTGAGGGATCATTGTTAAGACCATGTCTTTGGACATAGATGGGGATGAGGGTTGAATGACCACAGTGTTGGCCGCATCCTTAATCTCATCATTATGTGTTCATGGTTTGGTAGATTCAACATTAGGTTTAGTGAATTGAGTTTGAGATGACCACCTTTCAATGACACGGGTTTCGAGTTTGTGAGCCATTGTGAAAGCTTCATCAAAGGTTTGGAATGATTAGATCTGCAAAGTAGAAGATATATTTTTGCACCTAACTTGAGAATAATTCGATGAGTTCAATTTGCAGGATAGTGAAGGATAGTTGGTTTATAACATCATGTCATCGTGTGATAAAGTCGACGATGGGCTCGTTTTCAAACTATCGAATGGTATATAGATTAGTGATAGTGGTTTTGCATGTGATATTGATAGAAAAGTGTTCTAAGAACAACTGTGCAAGTTGAGTGAAAGAGAATAAGGTATTTCATGGAATATTGTTGTACCATTCTAACCCAGGACCAAACAAAGACACAGGGAAAGTGTGAAGAAGTAGATCGTGATCATGTGCAATAAGACAATATGCGTGTTTAAATGCGAGGAGATGTTGGTGGGGATATTCCTTATTGTTGAACTTAGTAAATGCAAGAAGTTTCCAATGAGGAGAATAGGGTTTGATTGGAACCGACGAATGAATCGGTTCATTACAAATTTGTTCATAGGATAAAGTGTTCTTGGGTGCTATGGTAAGGGTCTCTAAAGGCGGCTAACCGATTCATTAAGGCGTGAATTGGATTACTCGAGGTGTTGTAAGGTTGAGATTGGATTATTTGTGTGGGTTGAAACATAGTGTGATAAAGTGAATTATGCATTTATGGATGTGTGGATAGTTGGGGAATCATCGATAAGGTGGTTGATAATTTTGTGGATAGGATGTTTGCGAAATGGTTTGATAAGATAGTTGATTAATTTACAAATATATATATGTGTTTGGGGAGCTACTTGGTAAGGACTAACATGTGTCACACGGGTTGGGATTGCTGCATAGGTTGGTGTTGAGCAATAGGGGCATGATGATAAGCGGGGATATGTGTGTTAAGAGTTTGAGATGGTTGGAGCATACGATGGGCAGGAATGTAAGTGTGAAGAGGTTGAGATGGTTGGACAGGCCTATTAATGGAATTGTCAAAATGGGATGTGGGTGGAATGTGATCCACCAATTTAGGAGATTGGAATGATTAAGAGAGTATAAGATATTTTTGAGTAAGAAGTTATATTTGGGGTTGGGAGGAGGCCCAAGTGTCTCTAGAGGAGTGGGAGATGGTGGTACGATTGGTTTAAGAAGACTGGCTTGACGAGGGATATGAGGGTTGGTGTCAAGGTGGGGACAATTTTGGATGACATGGTTCTCATGAGGTGAGACCATGGAGATTGGAGGTTGGGTGACTGACGACGTGGTTTTGAGTTTAGTATCTTGTTGGGTGAGATTGTCAGAAGAATTAACTTTATTGGGTGGAGGACATTGTTTGTTTGTCTCGATTTGAGAGAGAGCGACAATAGGTGTGAAATAGAGAAACATCTGTTTATGTATGTTGTTGACAACAAATCAAGTAGAATATTTTTTATCATCATGATTAATTTCAAGATGTAAGGTAAAATGGATAATGAAGGTTCCTAAAGGAGTCTAAGGTTGGTTTCAAGTAGTTATGGATTGGGAGATGTCTGAGACGGTTTCCTATTGGGTGTTTAAGTCCCAATCAATTAACCAGGTGAGAGGAATGTTTTGATGTGTTAATTATGTTTGTGTAGTCTTTGGCAATGTGTGATAAGTGAAATGCAAAGAGTTAAATCCTTTACTTAGGCTATGTGATCCGGCAGATGCAGAAGGTTTGTTTTAGACCAAAATGAAATGTGACATTCGATGAAGATAGTCACTCAAGAAAGGGAAAGTTCGATGCAGAAAAGAGAAAATAAAGAAAAATGAGGAATACCTGGAGAATCACTTATCGTTGTTATTTGTGATTAGATTGCAAGTGATAATGGTATTACTCACGGACTGGAACATCTAATGACCTCAAAAGTGCACCTTTCGGACCTGGAAGAGGGATCTGGATAATACTTTTCCTATTTATTTGATCGCATGTGATGATGGTGTACCTAGAGGTGACGGCCAGTCGGTGGCTAGGAACGTCAGGTCTTTATCACCAATCGAGACTATGATAATTCTCCACCAGGAACTCCTCATGTTATGATTATTTACTAATGCACAGCCTTTAGTTTGGTGGATGTAATCTAGAAACACAACAACAAACATAACACAAGAATACCATAGACTATGATACGAAAGAATGATGACAAATCTGAAATATAAGTGTAAATTATAATATCAACATGAAATTGTTACAATCTCACCCATGAGGTACTTCAAGTGTTACTGGCTTCACTTTCCTTCCAACAATAACTATGGAAGAAACTTCACAATGGATTCTTTAACACACCTTCTAAATGATGGCTTCCTTTACACACTTACTCATATAATATTTCTCACTACTTCTATCTATGCTAAATGAGGGGGGTGACCTCTTTATTTATAGGAATTCAGGATTATCCACCCTATCTCTAAGATAGGATAGGAAATCTCTTCCGGCCAATCATATTCCATGTCTAAACTCTTGCCTTTACATGTAGGCTTATCTTTTAAGAAAAAATAAACCTTATCATCTCACATGGGTTCCACCTTTTTAGACTTTTCCACAAATAAAATACACAAAATATTTATGACATCACTCTTTGTCCTTATTACAAATATAATATTTCTAATTCCTAATCATGTAGACCCTACTTCTCTACTTACCCCAACTTTGACATTTTAACATTACCGGACCACTTACGACAAATATTTACTTTTTACCACAACATTCCTATTGTACTTTGATTATTACCGTACTCTACTTTATTAGTGGCACCTTTATCGATGTGACACCTTTATCTTCTATCAGACGCCACTACTAATCATACTTAACAACATCCTATTCCTAATACATACATAATAAAATAGAAATTACAGAGGAAAATTTTAATGTCGACATTTTCCCTTTCTAGCTTCTACTCCGTCCTCGAGTAGACTATTCAGTGCTTGGAAAATCTTTAACTTATCATGGTTGACCCATTTCGTAATGGGAGTGCCATCCAATTCCTCTAGTTGATATGTACCATTTTCATGCACAAATTTCTTATTTTATAGGGCCCCATCCATTTGGGAAGAAATTTTTCTGCCTTTTTTTTTGTATCTGGAATCATATACTAGAACCAAGTCATTCACATGAAATGGAGACCAACGGATCTTTTGATCAAAGTATTCCTTCTGCTTCATTTTCTTCTTATAGCTTGTATCCTTCACTATTTCCCTCATTTCTTCTAGCAAATGAAGATGTGCCAACCTTTCTTTTACTGAATCACTTTCATCCATCCTTTCCTTTTTCATAACTCTCACGGTGAGAATATCAAACTCAAGAGGAAGAAGCTGGATCAATGCCATAAGCCAACCTGAAATGGGGAGTATCCTGTTGCTGACTTTGATGTTTCCCTATATGCCCACAATGCTTTGCATGAATCCTTTTATCCCACTTATGTACTTGCAAGGCTACATCTTTTGCTAGAATTTGACACAACACAAAATTTGTTCGTTCCACCTGTCCATTTGTGATTGGCTTGTATGTTGTTGCCTTCCTGTGCTTAATAGAAAACTTGTTGACTAGGGCTTCTACCACCTCATTAATGAAGTGGATTCCTTGATCTGTTACAATTTCTAATGGGCAACCAAATCTAGTGACAATGCGTTCATATATGAACCTTGCCACTTCATCCATGGAAGTTGTTTTCAATGGCCTAGCTTCAACCCACTTGGTTAAATAATATGTGGCAACTACAATATGCTTATTTTGGCATGGGTAGTTAGAAGTGGACCTACAATATCTATTCCCCACTTTTCAAAGGGACCAAGTGGAAAAATAGGGCATAATGGAGCTGATGAAGTCTTACGGTTACCATGTGTTTGACAAATATCACATGTCTTACAATAATTATAACAATCTCTAAAAAGAGTGGGCCAGTGATAACCTGCATCCAAGATCCTTCTTGCTGTAAGTTGTCCAAAAGTGTCCTCCACATGTACCATTGTGGAATTCTTCTATCAGCTCCTTCCCTTAATCATGTCTAACTTCGCCTCTTGTACTGTCCATCAAGTCCTATTCGAAATAATACTCCATGCAGAATAGAATATGGACGACTGGATTGAGTAATCTTCCTCTTAGTCTTTGCATTGACACCATCAGAAAACTTGAATTCATTCAGATAATTCCAAATATTTATGTATTCACTAGGGATTGTGTCAAGGAATAACAATGTTGCATCTGGGAAATCATCATCATCACAAGATGATCTTAAACCATCATAGGCTCGAGAGAGTGCATCTGCATTGACATGCTTCTTTCCTGGCCTATCTATAATATCAAATTCAAATTCTTGTAGCAAAATTATCCATATTGCTATCCTCCATAATGGGTTAGGCTTATTTACAATATATTTTAGAGCTTGATGATCTGCATAACTATACATTTCTACCCTAGGAAGTAATTTCTAAACTTCTTTACAACAAAATTGATAAATAGAGCCTCTTTTTTCGATTCTGATATAATTTACTTCAAAGACTCGCTCATTTGTCTGCTCCCAAAGTAAACTAGATGATCATTCCCATTTTCATCTTTTTGGCTCAAAGTACTTCTTAGTGCTGCATCTCGAGTCATCAAGTATACACAATGAATGGCTTGCTCTAATCTAGATTCTTTAAACCAGGTGAAGACACCAAAGCTTCCTTCATTGTTCAAAAGCTTCATGCCTTATTTCCCGGTTCATAAGTAACATCCTTCTTGAGAACTGGGTTAGTGGTTGTGCAATCTTTGAAAATTCTTGATGAACCTTCTATAGTAACCCACATGGCCTAAAAATGATCTCAACTTACTTCTATTAATAGGAAATGGTAACTCTTTGATTTTGAAACTTTATCGGATCGTGCAATACCATCTCTGGATACAACATGCCCTAAAAAACACTTTAGAACATCCAAAGACACACTTTGTAGGGTTTAATGAGGCTTGTGCTTCATCTAACCTTTGAAATGATGTCTTTATCTAGTGCAGGTGGTTCATCTTGATCCCATAGATGTAAAAATCATCTAAAAATACTCTGATGAAGTTCCCAATGTAGGGTTCAAACACCCTATTCATCAAGCGTTGGAACGTTGCCGGAGCATTACACAACCCAAAAGGCATAACTCTATAAGCAAACGTTCCCCAAGGAGTGGTGAATGTGGTCTTCAGCTGATCTTTCTCTGCTATACGAACTTGGTTGTATCCGCTATATCCATCAGCAAAACTATAGCACTCCTGGCCAGCTACTTCATCCAAGATCTGATCTAAGAATGGAAGAGGGTAATGATCCTTCTTTGTTGCCTTGTTGAGCTTCCTATAATCAACACAAATGCGTAGTTTCCCATTCTTTTTTATTGAAATCACAATGGGAGAAACCCATTCTGAATTCTCCACAACAAATATGAATCCTGCATCAAGCAACTTATCTATTTCTTCTTTTACAGTCTTGGAAAAATTAGGATTCATTCTATATGGCATTTGCTTTATGGGCTTAGCACCATCTACCAGCTCAATAGAATGTTCTACGCAACTTACTTGATGGAGTTCCTTGTAATCAAAAGTGAATAGGTGTATGTACCTTCGAAAGAGCTGGAGGTAGGATTCATTTTCACTCTCCATCACAACATCACCAATCTTTATTTGTTGGAGATGATCAATAACTTCTTCTTCAGATAATCTTATGGGTTCATGAGTCAGTATGACTCGAAGGATATCCATGACCGAAACATCAACCTCACTTTCTTCATTTTCTGTGTCCACTTCACTAGACTAGAGTAATCGAGAGGATGTCCAATCATCGTTTCATCACTTGAATCCACACGAGTTCTTACGTCTTATGATGCCGAGGGATCATGTTTATCTTCACCCTCTCTCTACCATCCAAGTGTCATGAAGCCTTCATTCTAGTAGTTTCTTGCATGAACTCTCCTTAGCCATGGCCTTCCCAACAACATTGGGTATGCATCGATACAATTTTTATCACCTGAAAGTCTACCACACATACAACACCCATAACAAATATTGTCACATTTGAAACAACACCTTCTGGTTTAGTTTTTCCCTTATTTAATGACCTTAACATAAGTGTTGAGGGGTGATCAATTTTTAAACCCAACATATTCATTATAGACTCGGTCATTACATTAACTGTAGCACCTCCATCAACTAAGACATCATGAATTGAAATATCATTACTTAATACCTCAACTTGTGGAGCGTAGGGATCCGCCTCTACCTCCAAAATAGGTACCTCAACCTCCTTACTTTGTCGAGCATTGAGTCCACTTCGTAGCTCCCACCTCTTCTCAGAAGACATAGCCAGAAGTTGACCATATGTAATATTTGCAGGCCTTTTGGACAGATCTTCTAAGATGGAGTATGGTCCTTGTCCTGTGTGAAATTAGAAAATCCTACACACCCAACTTTCTTCTCCTATGTTTCTTACTAGTTTCTCCTTTCATCTTCTTAGGATCATTTCCATCTTGGTTATCTTTTTCTTTCTTTCTTTTTGTTACAAACACATCTGCTTCATTATTTATGCTCCTATCTATTACATCAAAAAATTCACGGTGTGCTTTTACTTTATCATTATCTCTTGTACCGAGATGCGAGAGGCTCTATCTAGACAATTATACTTATAATGACCTTTTTATGACAACCATAACATACAAATTCATTATATTTTTTTGGACCTCTATCTCCTCCCCGAGAACCAAATTCCTTTCCTTGAAGAAGATTAATAGTTAATCGACCCATCTTCTTGAGCAAATCTTCATACTTAGCGAGATGTACTAGGGAAAAGATTTGTGCTCACCGAGAGTGGTTGTGGATTTTGGACCAAAGGTGTTAGTGTAGGCTCTACCTTAGCGAGCAATTTCTTTGGGTTCCTCTTCCATCCTTTCTTCTTACCTTCTTGCAATCTCCTTTTCTTGTTCAATGGTAGTTGGGCGGTCATACTTCACTCGTTGTCGATATCTAGCTTCATCCCAAGAATGAAGTGCTTACGAAGAGATTATCCACGCCATTCATCAACCCATCCGCTAATCCTTCCTTCCAGATCTGGGCATCGAGCTTCCTCCTTAGCTCTAGAACACGATCATGATAATCCCTTATCTTTTTATTCTCTCCTTGGGATAGCTTTGTGATATCGATCATGAGATCTGCATATTTTTGTTGTTCACCAAATTCTTCAAGAAAACTTTCAGTTAATAAATCCCATGAATTTTTCACATTATCACCTAGTGTTTCAAACCACCTAAGAGTTGAACCATCTAAAAAGCTAGGAAAAAATTTAGTCCATTGTTCCCTTCTTATGAGGCCATTACAAATGCAAGATCGTTTAAATTCTTGAATGAAAGAGGAAGCATCTTCATTAGATTAGGCTGAAAAAATAGGAATCTTCCCCATTTTTAAAAATAACCACAAAGAAATACCAATTTACAAGTACAATCAATAAGACTTATGTGCGAAATAATTGGACTCACTACAATAGAGAGTGACTTTACACCTTTCTACAGTAAAATATAAATGACCACGGTAAAACTTGACTTACTACGGTAAAAACTAACTTTACTGTGGTAAACACTATTCACGATAAAAAGTAAAGTTACTATGGTAAATACTATTCATGGTAAAAAATAAAGTTATTGTGGTAAATACTATTCACGGTAAAAGTGACTTTACCATGGTAACTACTATGCACAATAAAAACAAGGTTACCCTCCAAATGATTTCTGACTAAGGGGGAATATTTCTCCAGAAAATCCACCAACGAGGAATGGTCCCGAAACAGAACCAAAATGTCAACACCAATCCGACACTATGATAATTCTCCACCGGAACTCCTCGTGCTATGATTATTTACTAATGCACAACCTTTAGTTTAGTGGATGTAATCTGGAAACACAACAACAAACATAACACAAGAATACCATAGACTATGATACGAAGGAATGATGACAAATCTGAAATATAAGTGTAAATTATAATATCAACATGAAATTGTTATTCTGATCTCACCCATGAGGTACTTCAAGTGTTACTTGACTTCATTTGCCTTCCAACAATAACTATGGAGAAACTTCACAATGGATTCTTTAACACACCTTCTAAATGATGGCTTCCTTTACACACTTACTCATACAATATTTCTCACTACTTCTCTCTATGCTAAATGAGGGGGTGGCCTCTTTATTTATAGGAATTCAGGATTATCCACCCTATCTCTAAGATAGGATAGGAAATCTCTTCCGGCCAATCATATTCCATGCCTAAACTCTTGCCTTTACATGTAGGCTTATCTTTTAAGAAAAATAAACCTTATCATCTCACATGGGTTCCACCTTTTAGACTTTTCCACAAATAAAATACACAAAATATTTATGACATCACTCTTTGTCCTTATTACAAATATAATATTTCTAATTCCTAATCATGTAGACCCTACTTCTCTACTTACCCCAACTTTGACATTTTAACATTACCGGACCACTTACGACAAATATTTACTTTTTACCACAACATTCCTATTGTAATTTGATGTTATACCGTACTCTACTTTATTAGTGGCACCGTACTAACGACACCTTTATCTTCTATTAGACGCCACTACTAATCATACTTAACAACATCCTATTCCTAATACATACATAATAAAATAGAAATTACGGAGGAAAATTTTAATGTCGACATTACCCTAAAATTACACCGTTTATGATTATAGGAGGGTCTAGTAAAAGAGATTTTATGCATTTTTTCTTAAACAAGTGATATCGATGACGTTATTAGATAGTTGCGATTTTGTCAATTTTACTCGGAAAATAAGATAAATGTAATTAGTTGATATGGTTAAGAAAGGTGATATAGATGTTGTCAAAAAGTTACTTTGTAGAAAAAAATAACAATAATGAACCTAATTAATTAAGAAAAAAATCGTAGACCGACATTCATATACAATAAGAGGAAATAAGCTACGAAAGCTATTAGTAGACCATAAACTAAGAGATAAATTAAGAACTGATATCCTTATTAAAATAAATGATCAAAGAAACTATGAACTAATAAACATAGAAAACAAATGGCGAAATAAACGATTAAATGCTAAGATACACTATAAACTATCCGAATAATAATAATAATCTATGAAAGAAGCTATGAAATGGACTTTACGAAAAGAACTTGAAGTAAATTAATTGATTCAAAATCGATTCGAGATGAGGGATGCATTTAGTTTTTCAAGTGGAACAGTTCACACACACAACTCGGGCGCTTTATAGATTATTGGTGCATGTCCATGCTACAGTTGGACTATTTTCAGTCAGACATGCAAAAGGTGTCTCAACTTTAATCACCCACATGTGTGGGACCAAAAATTGACTTCCCACCATAGCAAGTGCCAATGGGTCATTCTACGTGGGGAAGAGTGTTTCCAAAAGGTAGCTTGACTCAACAATGGTGGATGGAAAATCAATTCAAAGTTTGCTTTAGAAAAAGGTATTGTGAGCATTGTTTATAAATGCAGTGGAAAGGATTGTAAAGCAATTGCTCTAAAGAGACTACACGGTCACTATCAATAGAGCTTGCATGAATTTGAAATAGAGTTTGAGACAGTTAGAAGAATCAAATGTTAGAATTATAAACCGATTGCTACAAAAGACAGTGACAGCGGTACATTTTGCTAGAACGTGAGCAAATAATAGATATCTCTAAACAAAATATTGGAATTCACAGTCAGCGGAAAGAGCTAAGTCGTCAATGATATTTGACTCATGAGCACAGATAATTTGGAATTCCAGGCCACAAAGTTTTATGTGAATAAGGAACTGAGCTCCTTCAGCTTGGCCTTGGCCACAACAAGATCCCTGAGACTGTGAAGAGTTTCGAGCGATGCACCAGATATTCACGAACTATGCCTATCGTGGCATCTGTGTAGGGATTCTGAGGAAAAATAGAGGTTTTATGAGAAAATCATTGTTCTTTTGCTTATAGTAGATTCCATCTTAGGCTCAGATCATTTAGTGAGGGAAGCAAGGAGGTCAATAATCCAAGAGTTGGAATCCATGTTAGATATTATAGATCCTCAATCGAATAAGGGTTCTTGTTCAAAACAACAAAGATTTAATTTACCTACGCATGGACCAGTGCATAAGGAAATGGAAATGGAAGTTGTAGACGTTGTTGGTATGCTAGATGAGAATGACTCGGTGATAGGGTCGAGTCAGGGTTGACAGAGATTAGACTGGAGATGATGAGGAGACCGGGTCTTTCCAACTCGAGTTAGGATGGATGCCGACTCGGTAGAGGGAGGTAAGATGGATGCAAGATCGGGAGTTAGATGCAGAGTGGATGAAGCAACTTGGGTAAGCATTGGGATTTGTAGAGAAAATGTCAAGAAGAGTTAGAAAATGGAAAGGCTCGATGAGGAGAGCCAAGTGGGTTGGTCGTAGAGGGGAGTTAGAGTGAAGTGGAGGAAGTTAAATAATGAGCTAGGTGTGGGTAAAGAGTAGCGGAGTAAGCGGAGTAGGTTGAGGGGTCTTAACAATGAATACTTGAAAACAATATTTGACACAAAAGCTTTGCACATAAACAAGACGGTGCTTGTATATTTTATTAATATCAAAATCAAGCATTACAGACAAATGAGAGAGCTGCAATATTTATAGATATTAGACAACTTCTATCTCATCCACAATATATGGAAACAAATCATCTAATCTGAGCAAATATGCAGAAATAACATATTGCCCCGAATCGCCTATTCCCCCTCATGAAAATCATCCGGAAAAAATATGTAAAAGATAGAACATGATCCCAAAATATTAGTATGATAACGGTATCACTTAGTTAACTAACAACTAAGGACAACTAATATCTATTGACATAAGTTTAAAGTATTTAATTAAATACTTTAACTTATTACATTTATTCAAATATCAACTAAAGATGAATTAAGCTCAATTTTATTCATAACAAGGGGGGTGAGGAGATGGTGAGCTGGAGTAGAGTGGGAAGGATCTCGGGTGTGAGGATAAAGCTCGGTAGGGGAGCAGTGTCAATGAGTAGTCGAGACAGAGCTGATCCGTGTGGAGAGAGGTAGCTATGTTGGGAGGTGGAGTATTGAACGATCGGTGAGTGCATCAAATGGGAGCGTGGGAAGAGGAGGATGACGATCGAGTGTGTGGATGGAGTAGGAGTTGCGTGGTGAATTGGGTGTGTTGATGGGTGGTCAGGGAGTTAAGAGAGATGGGTGTGGTGAAGCAGTGAGTCGACAGGTGGATAGGTAGGTGGCTGAGTGGAGGACTCGATGGAAGGGAGATAGGGATCTCAGATGGAGTGAGGTGGGATGGCCAAGATGGTCGGGATAAGGGAATGAAAGGATAGATAAGATAGAGCAATTTAGGAGGATAACTATATATATATGTATTTTTTAATTATTATTTTTAATATTAATTGTCTCTTTTTTAATTATTTAAATAGTAAAAATTAACTCTATACTACTTGTAAAACAAAAACAAAACTACGATTTTATTTATTTATTTATTTTTAACAAAAACGATAAGGCTACTTACCTCGAGGCGAAGAAAAACTACAAAATGTAAGTAACATGCCAAACAAACAAAGATAATACTCAATCCCGTGAATAGGTGAGTCGGAAAAACAAAAGATGCAAAATATAAGATGTGATGACAACTAGAAGAACAAGGTTAATTTCCATATTCATATCCCATGCGGGTAGATGTCAATAGAAAACAAGCAGAGCATGTACCTCTTGGTGATTTCAATGAGTGACCATACTGACCTAAAATCGACAAATACTAAGATATTGCAAACAAGCAAGTTAGAAAAGATGAGTAAAATAACAAACAAAATGACCAGATCTAGGATCTGGTCCCACCGAGCGTGCCAAAATGTTGTACAGAAACTTTGTTCTCGAGCGGGGTGAAGGCCGATCTTTTGGGAGCCACTAAGCTGACTTCAAACGATGGAGGGATTAGGACCTTAGATGTAGATGTGGATCTATGGGTGCAAAGAAGATAGATGTATGATATAAAGAAGCTAGATCTGCAAGACTAAAATAGATAAGATTAGATCATAATATGCGGGGTTGCCTGGACAGTGTCGGTTCCAAGAGGATATTAACTCCCTTGGAGGATGTCAACCCTGTGTTAGACAAGATAATAATAGATCATGAACAGTAGTTATCATGCAAAAATAATGGAATATAAAATGAAAAGTAACTAAAATGACGAGAGGACTTAGCTTGTACTCTGCTATGGAGATGAACTGGGCATCAAGATGGTAAGATAACGAACCATGGCAAAGATTTCTCCCTCAAACTTGCAGAACTTAATTAAGCTCTTTCTTCTCCTCTCTGGGCCTAGGTCTCTCCAGGTCTAGGTTCTCTAGGTCTTCTTGAAAAATATATACGTCATCCGTCCTCCTGAAATATGGGGAAAAACCCATATTTATAGCTTGGATCTGAGGTTAGATTGGGGTTAACAAGTAACCGGGGTTGGGTAGAGTAACCTGAGTTAAGAGATATGATGTGATCACATGGGGACCACGGCTTGAATTATTAGATGGAGTGGGGAGCATGATTGACATGGTAGGTGAGATGATAGATTCCATTTGAAATTTAGAAAGGGGTGTCGGATGGGTATATTAATACCCATGAATTAAATAAAATGTGAGAGATGCCAAAAGTCAATTATTAAATGGGTTTATATGGAGCCCATTTAATAATTAATTAAATTTGGTTGAAATAGATAGATGACGTTTATTAAAATTTAGAAAAAATAAAGGTGAGAAGGGAAATTGCATGAACGTGAGATGACAGAGGGGTGTTATACCAAAATTTGGTGTCTACAAGCATATGTCACATGGAGAAATTCGACCCAACACACATGTTCCTTCAATCCTTATTGAGAAGCTAACTAGGGCCAATTAGGACATTAGGGCTTATGCAAGACAAAAAATTTCCAAATTAAAACAATGCTTCAAACACATCATGCCTGGTGACAACATGTTATCCATGATGAAAAACCATTGTTACAACATGTAAAATGATCAAACTCACTTCAAACCAAGAGAAAAGCATTTTAGCCCTTAAGGCCAAAATCAGTAGTGCAACTTTGAGGACCTATATCTTCAATTTTATCTAAGAAACATGCCTAAAAATTTCCATTGCTATCTAGCACATCTCCCAAGGATTTTGAAACAATTTGGTTTTCATCTTGGAACCTCCATCTCAGCCATGAAACTGTAAAAACCCACAAAAATAGGATTTTATCTCTCTTCTTGAAATAGTTAGAACATGAAACCTATGCCAAAATGAGCTCCAAGGAATCCTCTTCAAATTTGATACATCGATTTTTCTTTCCAAGATAATTTGAAGACCACACACAAAAAATATTTCAAGTTTCTTTAGAAGGAGGGTCTAGGGTTTCAAAGCAACTTATCTTATTAACAATTGTTCATAAAAACATGACAATCAAATTAATTCATTATTTTTGCAAAACACTCTTACCTTAATGGAAAAACATCCTCCAAAAAATTTGGGTCCCATGCAAAGTGTGTGTGAATGGGCGAGAAAAACAAGTTGCGAATTCAAGATGGACTTTTTCTTCTTCTCGACTCGGTTTTACTAAAAAAATCATAAGCTGCAAAAAATCCTTCATGTTGACATGAAACTTGTCATGAAGAATCATGCCAACATCCTCTAAATTTCCCAACTCACCACCTATCTCAAATACGCCTGAAACTCTCTAGCCACAATGACTTACCCATGTTATTCTAATTTGTCTTCACTTTCTTACTTCCCAAGGACCATGAAACACCATTATATATCTGAGAATTGACCTAAAACTCATCATACACTTGTTATAACATGTCACAACACCTTTCCTATTCTTAGATAGGACTTCCTGCTCTAAAACTCAAACCCCCATGCCAAACCACATGCTCTAGGTCTAAAAATAGGCCTAGAATGACCATACTCGAGCCATACAACTCATGAACTAACAATAAAGACTCATTATAGATGCTTGGACACCCTTGACACATCATATTAACCTTTTTGACATCAATATGACCTTCAACCACCTTAAGAGAGCTAAGACTATGACTATGCCTACTAGACCATGCACCGAACACCATAAGACTTCACCAAAATAGCTCACTACCAATCAACCTTCATGTTAGACCTTGGATAACACCTCACAAAGAATCACATGACACGTATACACCCTTTTTCATCAATGTACTGACATCAATGACAACACCTAGACACAATGGCCAACAAGAACAATCACACTATGTGTTATCCAAGGTATAAACATATGCAAATATTGTCGAAATCCAAACATGATAATGAAGCTTGTATAAGTATGCTAGTAACACAATGTGATACGAAGGATTACATGACACATACGACATGACATGATGACATGTGACATGAAGAGGCTAGCCATAAGAATTTTTACTAACTTGATAATTAAATTGAAATGACAAGTTAGTGACGTGACAACTAAACTAGCACTTCTATCAATAACAATCACACAAGAAACATATAACGTCAGAGAATTGCACATGACATACATGGAATCATGGATCAAACAATAATTGTATATCATTTAGATAAGTGTAGAGAAAACAATAATTACATATCATTCAAAGAAGCGTAGGAAGACATGATTCACATAGTACACATAAAGCATAGAGCAAACATTAGTCACACAATGTATAGAGAAAACAATAGTCATATAATGTATAGAGCAAACATAAGTTATATAGTGCATAGAGAAAACACAAGTCATTTAATGCATGGAGAAAACATGAGTCATACAGAGCATAGAGAAAACATATCATGTAATGCGTAGAGAAAGAATAAGCCATACGATGCATAGAGTAAACACAATTCATGGCATCATACAAGATAAATCAATATAGAAACATAACTAATCACCACATTGTAGTGTAAAAACATGTCATAATAAAAAAATAGTAAACGTGGAGAAAACAATGTAAATACATATAAGCAAGCAATGTCATCATCGAGTAAAACAAAATACGATATCCATAGTAAAATAATTTTCGGAAGTATGAGCCAATACAAGACATCATGGAGATAATTTTATATCACCAATGGACAAGAGAAAATGAAAGATATAATCTAAAAACTTTCGGTCATTGTGTTCCCAGGTATAGGTTTCCTCGATGTGAAATTTTTTTACCCTATGTATATGACAAAAGAGTTGTGAAATATGTATGTGTTTAGGGCAATGTCTAAATATGTGGCTAATTTAACCCTAAATAAACAAGATGGTTGTTATGATTCTCGTATTTGTTATATTAGGATTAAGGTTTAAAAACATGTAATATATTCATATTATTAGTAAAACATTAATAACATATCACAATATATTATTATTAGCAATTTGCAACATAGAATATTATAAACAATTACCAAAAAGGTGCGAAGGCAAGTAATAGGATGCACTTAGCTAATTATGTGTTTGTAAGGTTAATCTAGTAATGATATAGGATAAAAACCTTGGAAACAATCTGGAAATGATATTGGGAGTGAAAACCCTCATAAATATGCTTTGTTGTGAAACCCTCGGTATGATCCGAAATAGCTTGAGACGATAACCATGTGTAAGAGATCCCAAAAAGGGTAGTGGTTGGGTTAAAGTGCAATTCATATACCACATACATTGGAAATAATTTTAATAGGCCTCAAACTACATAGAAGTTTCCACCTAACATGTGATATCTATACACCCTTGACACATCATATACCACTTATACACCCTTGAAACATCATATGAACCTTGTTTTACATCATGATGACGTTTGACCAGCTCGGAGAGCTCAAACTATGACTATACCTACTAGACCATGCACCGAATACTTTAGGACTTCACCAAAATAGGTCACTACCATTCAACCTTCATGTTAGACCTTAGATAAAACCTCACGAAGAATCACATAACACTTATACACCCTTTTTCATCAATGTAATTTGACATCAATGACAACACCTAGACACAATGGCCAACAATCTCCCCCTTTGTCATTGATGACAACCACCTTCAGAAACATTGATGGCAACTAGCAAGACCAGACACCTACATTACCTCTTTTCCATGTTTCTGATGTAACTCTCCCCCCTTAGACATCTATAAAAAGGCTACAATGACCACTCAACATGAGACATGACAACATTAGACAATACATAATGAAAACAATGACTTACTTGCTCAAATGACTCCCCCTTGGATTGTGCTTGCTCTTTGGTTTCTTCAACAACAAAAATAAAGGATCCATGTACCTCAAATAACCATGCAACTAGCTCCGCTTGAGTGTATACTCTCTAAAATTTGTCTTCATTCATGTTTTATCTCATCCTTTAGGTTTGTACCATGCCAAAAACACCATTATGCCTCCAATATCTATCATGGACACCTTTATGACCAATGTCCCTAAAGCACATTTTGAGTCCAATTTTGACAAACTTCTTAATGTCCCAAAAGCATACTAAGCACAAACAACATCACTTTATTGCTCCCCTGTCAAGATACCATCCATCTCTAACTATCTATGCAAGATTGAGTGTTTATACCATGTTTGAATGCCATGAATATGGATCAACTCATTTGCCACAATCCTAAAACACTTCTTTAGAGATTTCTTCCCTGTTTTTGTGATAATGCAACTATTTTGATCCCGTGATCAACTCCCCCTGCCTACAAATGCCTTGATAACCTTCATGGAGTAGAATTCAAACTTAGAAAGACAATTCTACAAGTATATCTCATAAATAATACTTAGGAGCATACCTCAACGACACTGGAGCTCACAAATAAAAATCTTTTGAGGATTATAAGGAGGACTCTAGATGAGAATAAGAGAACATAGCACACCAAGTTGAAATAAACCTTGTGGGCTGATAAGATTACTCTAAAGAAGTCAACAAGGAACTCTCCTTGCAGGTTAGTTTACGGGAGGGAGGCAAGGATGCCTATATCACTTGAGTTGTCATAATTGGAGCTCATGAAGTAACTAGGGCTATCTCGAGTTCAAGCCCATCGAAGTTAGGTATGTAGAGCTCATGGAGTAGAAATGCACCCATGAATGCTCATGCAAATAAAGTACCAAATCGTATGGTTCCCGTACCTCTTGATGGACCTGCTAGGTTGGTGACCTAAATTACTTATATATTGGAAAATCCACCTCATTTTGTGGGGATTCATTTTTTTACAAAGGAACTCACAAAAGTTTTCCGAGCTATTGTGAGTTAAAGGCCTCGAAATTGGGCTTTTGTAAAGGATTTTTCCTTATGCCCATATTGTGATGGATTGTTCAAGCTTTTAAGCAATAAAATTGGTCTTTTGTGGCTTTTCTTGCCCTAATTTGAGTTTTATTGCATCTTTTTCCTTCCTTTACGTTTGCAGGCATATTGTACATGTTTAAATCTCTTTACGGGACCTTTAATTTGTTGTGCTTTAAGAATTTAGGGAACCGAATACTGTTTTAGCTTTTGGCACTTCTACTCGCCCTCTCTCAATTTGTTTACTCCCTATTTTGCACTCACTCAAAGTGTATCACTCCTTTTCTTGGTGCATCACCTTCGCTTAGAGTAGATTTACTTTTATGCATTCTTCTATCCATGTTTCCTTAAAAGCATCGGGGTTGGATTAGTTTAGTTTGCCATTATCTCGCACTTTGGATAAGTTAGAACTAGGTTAGGAGAAGAAGTCGGATTTCTCTCGGAGGGTTATCTAACTTGTAAGGTCCCACATTACAGGATAATCCCATGTTATGTAAGTTACGCTAATTACCTCACACACAAATCACAAGCGATCGGGTCTGTAATTTTGACATAACAAGGCCTAAAATGACCATAATCAAGCCATACAACTCATGAAATAACCATGAAGACTCATTACATACACTTATACACCCTTAACACATCATATAAACCTTTTTTACATCATGATGACCTTCAACCAGCTTTGGAGAGCTCAACTATGACTATGCCTACTATACCATGCACCAGAACACCATAGGACTTCACCAAAACATGTCACTACCAATCAATATTCATGTTATACCTTGGATAATACCTCATGAAGAATCACATGACACTTATAAACCCTTTGTCATCAATGTACTTTGACATCAATGACAACACCTAGACCTGATGGCCAACAATCTCCCCATTTGTCATTGATGACAATATCCTTTAGAAACATTGATGACAACCAACAAGACCAAACACCTACATGACCTCTTTTCCATGTTTCTGATGCAACTCCCCCCCTTTGACATCTATGAAAAATGCTACAATGATCACTCAACATGAAAAATGACAACACAAGACAAGACACAATGGAAATAATGACTTGCTCAAATGAACCCCCTTTGATGTTTGTTGTCTTCAACAACAAAAATAAAGGATCTATGGACCTGAAATAACCATACAACTAGCTCCCCCAGAGTTTATACTCTCTAAAATTTGTCTTCATTCATGTTTTACCTCATCCTTTTAGGTTTGTACTATGCCAAAACACCGTATGCCTCCATCTCTATCATGGTCGCCTTTAGGACCAATGTCCCTAAAGCACATTTTGAGTCCAATTTTGACAAACTTATTAATGTCCCAAAAGCATACTAAGCACAAACAACACCACTTTATTGCTCCCCCTGTTAAGATACCATCCATCTCTAATTGTCTATGCAAGATTGAGTGTTCATACCCAGTTTGAATGCCATAAAAATAGATCAACTCATTTGTCACATCTAAAAAGACTTCTTCGGATATTTCTATCATGTTTTGATGATAATACACTTGTTTTGATCACGTGATCAACTCCCCTACCTACAAAATGACTTGATAGCCTTCATGGAGTAGACTTCAAGCTTAGAAAGACAATTCTACAAGTATATCTCTGAATAATACTTAGGAGCATACCTCAACCACCAGGAGTTGTATATCATCATTTCTATCAATAACTAACCTTTCTTCTTGTTGTAGACCTCCAATCCATAATTATTCCTTCTTAGTTTTCATAAGTGAAACAAACTCAGCTACTTTGATGGGTGTTGGTATTCCCTTCATTTAATCAACTCTTTGTTGATGTCATATTCAAACTAGGGGTGGTGTTCGAAGCTATATGCAACAAGAAATCTTAGTGATCTAGTAATTGATGGTAGGTATTTGTTTTATTTCTATATTTTCTGGGGATTTTCTCAATGCATTGAGGATTCCTTGGCTAAAACCTTATTGAAATCAAACTATGAGAACTTGTTGGAAGTAAACACTCTCTGCAGAAATAGATTGCTAGAAATAAACACACATTTGCAAAATAGAATAGATTTTTGTAAGTAAACACACATTACATAAATGAACACACTTGCTTTGGAAATAAACACACAATTTGAGAATGTTGAAAGTTGATTGCAAAGAAAGAAGAATCTAATTTAGAACACATGCAGGAACAAGTATACAACAGATTTCAACTTGAGTAATCAAAAGCATTTACAAAATTAATAGATCTATACTATTTTCTCTGGAAATATAAATACCAATAAAATGAAGATCCTGGTTCTTGGAAGAGTGGGCCCTTGCTCCACCTTGAAACAAGATTTGACAACTTAATATACTCTCAAAAGAGGAATGGATTTTTATTGATAAAATGTTACGTATTAAAAAAACGTATTGTCTCTTCTTATCTCTCTATATTATATATATATATATATATATATATTTATCTATCTATCTACAGTGTCTGCATACATATATTTCTTCCACAGTGTATTTACAATCATAGTTTTCCTATCGATTCGATAGAACCGAATCATGCCCAAGATAGATGTTAAATTGGATCATGGCTTTGACGTATTGTTGTATGATAGTTATCCCTGGATCTCATGAATATGAAGAATCAGAAATCTTCCAATCTACTCCTGATTGAAAGGATCATTGATTGCTAAATCACCGGATGTTATTGGAATAAATAAATTTTCATCGGTTCCGAAACTTTAGAGAAGTTCCAGAACTAAAGGAAATCGTTCCAGATCTAACTATGAGGATTCCAGAGCTACATGCAAGAGTTCCAAAACTAAGTCTCGAAAGTTTCAGAACTAAGTGGTAGAGTTCTGGAACTAATTCCGAAAGTTCCAGAACTAAGTGGTAGAGCTTGTAACTACGTAATGGAGTTGAACTAAGTCTGGAAGTTCCGGAACTGAGCCATATTGAAACCAATGCTTTCAAAAACATGTCGACCAGCTTCATACTTTGTTCTTTCGACTGATTGTGACCTATTTTATTACAAAATTGAACTTCCAAAGCACTTAGTTAGGAATTACAGAGTTTTTAAACGTTAGAACTACAATCAACAAAATATGGAAAATTACATCCTAACTTATATTAGATCAAACAAAAGTCACAAAATGTAATCAATCTTGATAAAAATGAGAGTAAAATAAGATCATTTATTGTACATTAACAAGAAATATTCTAGCCTCATCATTTCCCCCATACTTACTTGTTTGTAAGTCCTCTTACAAACTTTACTCTTCAAACCTTAGATTGTGTATTCTGCACTCCAATTGACTGCTCAAGTCAAATGGCTGAAATTGAATATCCCAGTGTTTTAGTTCGAAACACTATACCTTGATCCTAATTCTAATTTCCTCTTCCATTCCTCAAATTGAGTGGGATCTTGAGGTTCTTTGTTTTGCCATGGGGACATGGGAGCGAGAAGAAGGGGAGGCCTTGTTCTCATTCCCATCCATATGCCACGGTGCTTTTCATTGATCTGAGGGATTAGTGTGCACAAAGATTTTGCTATTTCAAACTCCGATCAAATTTGTGGGAGATATTACTTCCCTTCTCCTCAAGGAAACTGTAAGAAGCTCCCATCTTTTCAAACATCCATCATAAATCTCCTCAAAATTTTCCACTTCATAAAAAGTAAAGGCATCAATAATTCTCTATAAACTGGCAAGATAATGTGTCTTGAACCATTTATCAAAGGTATGGGTTCTAAAATGTTTAACAAAAGCAAATGGTTTACCATAATGAGTCCTCATGCAGAGATCGGATGAGCTAGCTTTCAATAGATGCTCAGAATCCCTTTCCTTCCATGCAATATGATTTTGAAGAACATAAACAACTGCATTAAGCTAGATTTCTCCCACATACAAATTGATTATGAAGCTTGCGTTATTTTCTAGCATAAGATTGCAGAGATAGAATTCACAGAGAAGATTCTTCTGCTCTGCACTTGCTAAAGAATAGGCTATCATGAACCCAGATTCATCTTTTATTTCATGTGGAAGGTCAAATGCAATTATTGACAACTTCCAGTGAATGAATTGTTCTTCTAAAAACACGCTATATGCAGGAGAAAGTTTCCTGCATGCAAGTAATTTTTCACTCATGATGCAAACCATTTGTATTTTTGCAAGATGTTTAAACTTGTCTCCCTTTTCTTTGTAAAAAAATTCTTCCCATTCCTTTCTTACTTTATTTTCGTCTTTCATCTTGCTTTTCAAATCCTCATTGGATGTTTTGATTTCACCGAGTTCCTTGCAGTATCATCCCATAACCGCTTTGAGTGGCCAATAAGTTAATTCATTCTGTGTAGAGACCGTTGACATAGTACTACTGTCTTACGGAAATTTTACATTCTTCCTCTTTCTCCATCATCCGTTACTTAACTCTTGTTAATTCCTCGGTCATTTCGTAAGCTGAGTTGTTAGTTCCCCAATGAGCATCTCTCTGCTTTGACTTGAGTTTGAGGAAGTTCAATTCCTCATCCTTTCTTTAATAATGAGTTATTCTCTGATAAAAACAGAGCCTATCTAACCTAATGTTTACCTTCTTTCTCTGAAATTTCTTTGGGGGTTAAACATTCCTCTTCTACCAAAGGAAATTTCCCTTTCCATCTCCATAATGCCAACTCTTCTTCTTCATGTGATAATGTTGTTGGTTCACCCAACTCTTGAAAAACATGTTCCTCAAATCTCTCATCTTCTTTTTCCATCTCAGTTTGGCTTGGTCCAGGAGGAGTCTTCAATGGCATTTATTAAAGCCTCGCACTTCAGCAGCCACTTTGTCACATAATCAATACACACAAGAATGTACTTCTTTCCTTGTGATGGAAGACTAAAGGGACCAACAAAATCCAAACCCCATCTTTCAAATGGTTTAATCACCACTTGAGGTTGCAGAGGCATTTCATTGGTAAAAGTTTGTTGTCCCATCCTTTGACAGGGATCACACCGCTTGATATATCTCTTCACATCCTTGTACAAAGATGGCCAATAATAGCTAGTGCCAAGTATCTTATGAGCTGTTATTTTCATTAAAAGTGTCCTCCACTTGGTTCATCATGACATGCCCTCAGTATGTCAAAGATTTCATCTTCTCTCACACACCTGCGTAAAACCAAATCAGGACCACATTTAAACAATATTCCATTTAACCATTTATATTGTGCACTGATTTTGATCAATTTTTTTATTTATTTCTTAGTGAAAGGAGGAAACTTCCTGTTGCAAGATAATTTGCCATATCAGCAAACCATGGTGTATCAGCTGAAATAGCAAACAATTGTTCATCTGGAAAGTTGTCTTTAACTGGATCTTGCTCCCTTGTAGTGGTCAGTCTTGACAAGAAATCAGCTACCATATTAGATTTTCCAGGAGTATCTAGTATGGTAATATCAAATTCTCGTAAAAGTAATAACCATCTAATTACCCTACCTTCAACCATTGGTTTGTTCATTAAGCACCTAATTGTTGAGTGATCTGTATGTATAAATATTTTATACCCTGTGATATAATGTCTTGAATTTATTAATTGCATATATCACAAAGAAGAAATTCTTTTTCAGTGGTAGTGTAATTTCTTTCAGTGGGAGTAAGATTTTTACTAAGGTAATAAATAGCATACATCTTTCCTTCTTCATCTTTGTCCCAAAACTACACCAATGGAGTTATTTGAGGCATCTGTTTGAATGTGAAAAGGTTTTTCCCAATTAGGTCCTCTCAATATTGGGGTAGTGATTAATTTTTCTTTAATTTCCTCAAAAGTATGCTGACATCTCTCATCCCAAAGAAATTCATAGTCCTTGGTAAGCAAATTAAACATGGGGGCAACAATTTTACTAAAATCCTTGATAAAGTGCCTATAGTATCCAACATGCCCTAAAAATGACTTGATATCTGTGGGGGTTTGAGGAATAGGTAAGTCTGAAATAATTTTGATTTTGTTTTGGTCAACTTGAATTCCTCTTTTTGAAATGTGGTGTCCCAATACAATCCCCTCATCAACCATCATCAAACACTCTCATGACTAAGAGACAGATGGTATTGCTCACATCTTGTTAATACTTTGTTTAAATTCCTCAAATCATCATCAAATGTGTTTCCATGTATAGTGAAATCATCCATGCATACCTCTACACAATCATTTGTTACGTCTACAAAAATTGCTAATACAACTCTTTGGAAAGTTGTCGAAAGCATTACCTAATCCAAATGGTAATACCACAGAGGCTAAGGTACCCCATGGACATGTAAAGGTAGTTTTGTCCTGATCCTCAACAACAACTCCAATTTGATTATATCCACTAAATCCATGCGGGAAGGAAAAGTATTGTTTACCTGCAAGGTTATCTAGGACTTGATCTATGAATGGTAGGGGAAAATAATCTCTCACTTTGTGGCTTTGTTTGGTTCCCTATAGTTGACACAAATTCTCTATTTTCTGTTCTTTTTAGGAACAATTACAAGAGGAGACACCCACTGACTATATGAGATAGGGTAGATAAAACCTACTTGTAATAGTTTTTCAATTTCTTGTTTAATTATATCTCTTAAGGATGGATTAATCCTTCCATGAGGTTGCCTAACTGGTCTAATGTTTTCAGTATAGAT
Organism: Taxus wallichiana var. yunnanensis; assembly: GCA_018340775.1. Classification (NCBI taxonomy): domain Eukaryota; kingdom Viridiplantae; phylum Streptophyta; class Pinopsida; order Cupressales; family Taxaceae; genus Taxus; species Taxus wallichiana. Next base: position 181,995,140 of record CM031238.1, on the reverse strand, counting down.
GTGATGTGTGCAAATACTTGGATGGATTCCTTTCATATCTTTGTAGTCCCAAGAAAAATTTGTAGTATGATTTTTCGAACATCAAACAATTTAACTTCTTCATCATTTTTAACCATTGTTTATGTTCAAAATATTACACTCAATCTCCATATGTTTGGTTCTAATGCGTGATGAACTAATTTGTTGAAAGGGTTCCATTAAGGTATTTAGTGTACATGCATGTGGCAACAACATATGATATGTAGCAATATCTTCAAAAGTTCCTTGAGATAGAATATTGGAAAAAGGATAGTAGGCAGGGTTATGATACTTATCTTGTTGTAGGTCGAACTCCTCATCAACTGCTACTTTCCATAAATTCTTCACCATTCTGATATCTTAGAAACTAAAGCTACTGATTCTTCCTCCCCAAGAGAAATCTCGTTCCTCCAGAGTGAAATTATGTACAGTCACAGGGAATTGCTATTGTTGTGGTTTGAACTAAATGTGATGGTTCCGGAACTAAATCTGATGATTTCGGGACAAAGTCTGCAGGTTCTGGAACTAAGGTTGTAGGTTTCGCAACTATTCTTGATTGCTCCAAGGACAATTGGTGTTCATTCAATGGTTGTCTAATCATATCTTCTACCTCGCGTACGTGATCCTACAACGTGATCATGGCCAAAGAAGACAAGTTTTGCTTATTATTATTAGGAGTATCAACCCACAATTGTTCTTGATAATCAATAGAAGGTCGTGCAGAAGGATATAAGGAGATTTTCTTAGAATTCTTACCATTTGAGATAGTCATATCACCTAATCTATAATCAATTAAAGCAACAACTTGTAGCTAACCATGGTTTGCACAAAATAATGGGATAACCAAGTGTTTTACCTTTTGGCTACAATATAAGGAAATCAACTGGATATTCCCATGACTCCACCATAACTGCTACATCTTCAATAAATCCTTCTAGTTTTGCTACAGACTAATCTTCCATCTACAATATGGTGTTAGTAGGTTGTATACCTGTTAATGGTAATGTTTTCAAAGTGTCCATTGTCATCACATTTATAGCCGCTCCCAAATCAACCAAAACATTATGTATATCTTTATTCCCTATAGAGACGAAATAACAGGACTTCCAGGATCTCCGTATTTGGGAAGTAAAATTTTTCCTGCTAATAAATCAGCAAGTTTCCCATCTACGTTAATAGTCTTGGGGTATTGTTTCTTCCTTCCAGGTCTTTTTAAACATAGCATTTTGATTAATTTGTTCAATTCTAGAATGTCCTTAATTGTTTGTATAATGGTATTTCAATAGTCAATCTCCTTATTTCCTATACCAACTCATATTCCTTAATTTCTATAGTTTCCTTAAATCTCTCTAGAAATGGAGTCTCAGTAGAGTTGTTATTTGGATCCTTATCCTTTTCTTTTTCATCCTTCTTGGGAACAACCATACTAGGGGTTTAAATTTCTTTTGTCATCTTAGTGATTATAATAGGTGGATTGTTGATTACTTTTCCAGATCTAATTTGAATATCCTCACAATCCATGGCATTCAGACCAACTAATTTTTTTGGTTATGTTCTATAGACATGAGTTGTTTGTTTGTTTCTTGGGTTTGCTACTGGCTGTGCTGGTATTTGGGTTTGGACCACATTTTCATTTTGTGAATTTTGTGTTGTGGAACCCATTATGGATTTTTGATTCTGATTGGGATATGTCTTGCATTGAATATAATTATTAGGGCTCAACCTAGGTTGTGACCAAACATTCGGGTTTCCTTTACTAGACCATTGTTGTTGGTGTCCTTGGGCATACCAAGATTGACTGACCAATCCTAAGGATTCCATGTTGGTTGAGGTGCCCAAGGTGGTTGTCCCCAATTTTTGCACTACTGTCTAAGCTACCCATGGCATCATCTAGGGGTTAGGAACCGACTTGGGCATGAACTCGCCCTTGGCTAGGTTATCTTTGGACAAAATTTACTTCTTCTGATGTGGATGGAATGTTGCTTTGTTTAAGCTGATTTTTAATAAATGGAAGAAGAGAACATGCATCACTCTCATGGTCCCTAGATTCACAGATAAGGCACATTTCTGTTTTGTTTAGGGGACAATCTCTTATTGCATGCTTCTTCCTACATCTAGGACAATATATAGCTAATGGTTCAGTTTTAGCATTTGCTTTAGCTTGCAATCCATCCAAGGTGGAAGTTAACTGAACTAAAATGTTTGTTTTGAAATTTGCCAATTCATCCATCAGTTTGTTCATATATGGGTTTAAATTTTTAACTGTTTTTCCTTTTCTAGGTCCACCCCTTGTTCGTGAATAGCTTCTACAAATGTCTTTAATATCATTCATTCTTATTTGATCAATATTTCCACCTCCTATCAGATCAAGTGCCTCTCTTGATTCATCATCCAGACCTTTCAGAAAAATGGTTTTGCTTAACTCTTCTTGTAATACAAATCCACATCTTTTGCTCACAAAAGGAATTTGTCTAAATAATCTTCCATATTCTCATCCTCCTCCTGCTTGATTTTGAAAAAATCTTCCTTCCTATTCCTCCCTCTACAGTAATCTTGATACTTGTCTAGGAAGGCAACTTCCATTTGTGCCCAAGTGGTAATAGAATTAGATGGTAATCCCATAAACCACCTCATTGTTGCATCCTTTAAGGTAGATGGAAACAACTTGAGTTTTTGATTATCTGTTTTGTAATCATAAGTTTGACACAGTACTTTAAATTCAAACAAAAATTGGTCAGGGTCTTCAGATGACATCCCTCTAAATGTGGGTAAATGTGCAGGTGAAATATTTTTCATAGGTGCATCATCATCATCCAATTGAATTGGATAAGTGAAGGTCCTATCAGGTTCTCTTTCTACTTCTTGTGCCATTTCTGTAGTACCTTCTAGACTTTTTTCCCAATCAATATGGTATGTGATTTGTTTTGGGGAAGGTGAAAAGTCAGGAGTAGGAGGTTGACTACTCAATTGTGAATCAAAACTTTCTCTAAATGGGTCTTGGAATATGATCTTTTTTCTAAAGGTTCTACTTCCTTCTGGTGATTGATCTAAGAATTCCAAAGGTGGCAATTCTACTTCATGCCTAACAGGGGATAATGGTGCTTCTAATTCTTGATCAACTTCCTTATTTGATGATGATTCTTGTTTAGATATTTTTGGGAGGAATCGACCCTTGGAGTCTCTTGGTCTACTCATAAATTTTATGATGACATAGGGAAGATCCTGCAATTACTAGATGTATGATGGCTGCTCTTATTGACACCTAATTAGATAATTCTAACTATTGGGTCCCTGAAAATGGTGCGAAAAATGATGGGTGTCGTTATTCTCTTCATTTAATCAACTCTTTGTTGATGTCATATTCAAACTAGGGGTGGTGTCTGAAGCTATATGAAAGAAGAAATCTTAGTGATCTAGTAATTGATGGTAGGTATTTTTTTCTTTTTATATTTTTTGGGGGATTTTCTCAATGTCTTGAGGATTCCTTGGCTAAAACCTTATTGAAATCAAACTATGAGAACTTTCTAGAAGTAAACACTCTCTATAGAAATAGATTGCTGGAAATAAACACACATTTGCAAAATAGAATAGATTTATGTAAGTAAACACTTGTTTTGGAAATGAACACACAATTTGAGAATGCTGAAAGTTGATTGCAAAGAAAGAAGAATCTAATCTAGAACACCTGCAGGAACAAGTATACAACAAATTTCAACTTGAGTAATACAAAGTATTTATAGAATTAATAGGTCTATACTATTTCTTCTCGAAATGTAAATACGAATAAAACGAAGATCATAGTTCTTGGAAGAGTGGGCCCTTGCTCCACCTTGAAATAGTATTTCACAACTTAATACACTCTCAAAACAGAAATGCTATTTTATTGATAAAATGTTTTGTATTACAAAAATGTACTATCTCTTTTTATCTCTCTATCTTTTTTATGTATATATCTCTATATATATTTATCTATCTATAGGTCTACATATATATACTTCTTCCATAGGTGTCTTTACAATCATAGTTGTCCTACCGATTCAGATAGAACCGAATCATGCCCAAAATAGATGTTGAATTGGATCATGGCTGGACATCTTATTTGCATGATAGTTATCCTTGGATCTGCGAATATAAAGAATTGGAAATCTTCCAATCTGCTCCTAATTGAAAGGATCATTGATTGTTAAATCACGGATGTTGTTGGAATAAATAAATTCTCATCGGTTCGAAACTTTAGAGAAGTTTGAAACTAAACAAAATCGTTCCAGATCTAACTATGAGGATTACGGAGCTACATGCAGAGTCCCAAAACTAAGTCCAAAAAGTTCCGAAACTAAGTGGCGAGTTATGGAACAAAGTCGAAAGTTCCGGAACTAAGTGATAGAGCTTGTAATCTGCGTAATGGATCACAAATCACAAATCACTTTGTTTCATCCTTTAAGTCATCCAATCAAGACTGTAATAGACCTTAAAACATGTCATAAATATATTCTCTCACGTGATTAACACATATACCCGAATGAATTCATACCACTATCATTTTTATGCAAATATTGTACCTTATTCTATTGCAAAAGATAAACCTTGCAAGTCCTTAACTTGAAAAACATAACTCACTTGACTCCCTCTGGGCTAAAGTTCTCCAACCCCTCGTACTCATAGGCATGCCTCAACATTTACACAAATAACTCTATCTTATAGAGTCCCCATGATGCATGTTCACACTCTTCAACATGATTTAAGCATTGTGACTCAGAATACAAGATTAGATTATCCATATGCATACATGGTATGCAAGATTATACCCTTCAAGATGACTTATTTATTGGCCAAGCTCCTTTTGAAACATGTTTAACTCTATCACGAACTTGGTTCTCTCGCCCCTTAAATCAAGGCTTTCAACACTCTACATAGCTTGTGAAACTCATATCGAGATGGAGCATTCGAGAAACAACAAGACAAACCATGGATTACTAGGTCTCCTCATTCACTTAGAGTATTGTGATCTTCATGATGAACATAACCATTCCCTTCAAAACACTCAAGCTTCCTTTTGGTACATGCTTAGCATTATTCATCCTTTTTCAAATTATAGGATGCATTAATCTAAAAACACTGCCCATATTTGTGTTTTCTATAATTTAATTAAGGTATGAAGACACATAACTAAAGTCATTCAACAATTTTATCACCTTGGAATGTATGAAACCATCACATACTACCTTGACATCTTATCCTTCAAATGCTTGTACAAGACTATTGATACTCGGACCATCACCTATTCCATACTCAACAAGGATTCAACCAAACATATATCACACACCATTCCTATACATATCTCTTCAAAGGATGACCTAGAACAATGTAGGACACACAAAGCTCATTTATTCACATAAAACATTATATAAAACATCCAAGGATCTTCAGATTCCATCCTTTCCCTTTCTGCCTTTGAGATCCTTTCACTTTTAGGTACAATGATTTCATCTCCAATATATTCATCATCTGATTGAAGACCTAATAAACACATACGGATGTCCTTGTTTACAAGAAGATCCAACAAACCTCTATGACCTGTATTATATTTTCCAAACTAGTTTACATCTTTCTTGATCTTATCAACACATTTTGGCACCTTGATTGAGCTTAACTCTCCCTTGAATCTATTTTTTTGTTTTCCTTCAAGCAATCTACTTTTTCTACCTTCTTATCATTTATTGGCTCTTCAACTTTCATACTATGCATATTAAATTAAGAATCAATTCTCTTGTCCTCATTTGCTTGATCAATAACCTTATTGACCTTAAGATCTAACATGTCAGTCTTAGACTCATTCATAGGACTGATTTTCCTCTTGAATACTCTTCCATTTTGCCTTTTAGGATCTTGAAACCTACTTTTGACTCTTGAAGATTCACCTTGATGAAAAAATCTAGAAATATATCCCTATTTGTGACACTTGTAACACACAACACCCATCCAACTTCTAGGTTCATATACACTAAGGTTCTAACCACAATCAACTTCCTTATGGCCATACTCACAACATGAATAACATTGACCCTTAAAGGAGCTACCACCATTCCATGAATACTCATTCTTAGAGATATTCTTCTTGTAATCCCTAGCTCTATGACCAAAACCATGACAAGAGTAGCAATAACCATTAAATGAAGGACCATACCTCATTGCATTAGGTTGTCTAACAAGGTTAGAATTCTTTGAATCAGCCTCCTTGGTCACCTTCTTATTTTCTTAAGAGCTTGGACTAACTTTTCCATCATTCCTCACTTGTTCTCCTTTAAAGCCTAGGATTATTTTGTCACTAGCAACTCTTTGATTATCAAAGATCCCGTCAAGGTCTTCATAACTCTTCTTGAACCTTCCATGCATCTTCAACGTATTGCATGCTTCATCTAGCTCATCTTTTAAATAACTCAACCCATCTTCATACTTGAGGTAAGTAGTTTCTTTGTATTTTAGGGCTCCTGTCATACTTTCAAGTTGAGATTCTAGTATTTTAATGGCTTATCCATGTTCATTCTCCATATAATTGATTTTTTCTTGCAATTTATGAATTAGGGAATCGACCATCTCATACTTCTTTCTTAAGGTTTCTTGACATCGAGAAGATTTACCCATTGTTTTTGCTTTAAGAGGATATCCTTCAAGTTGTCAAACTTGCTTCTCAAGGACATACTCTTATAGTAATTTTTATAAGCACAATTGAATGAGAGGGGGATGAATCAGTCCTTTAAAACTTTAACTTCAATTACCACCTAATAGAATTCATCATTCATTATCCATTCATCATACATAACCACACATGAACATATTACATGTGTATTAACCAATCCAAGATCATAAGACAAAAGAAAAAACATAAGAAACCAAATATAATTGGGAAAACCTCAAAGGGAAGAAAACCAACTAAAACCTTAGCTTATATTACACAAAGCAAGGACTTTCAAGAATATTACACATCCTGCAATATTTGTTTAGTAAGACACCCACCCCATAAGGAGAACCAACCCCTAAACCTTTGCCAATGTGACTCATTAAAATGAGTCCTATGAATATTACACATCATAAGATATTTGAAAATTAATGATCACATATAATAGGCTACTCACACTACTGATTGTGATCCAAGTTCAACTCCAAACACACAAAACCCTCTTTGAACTCCTCTCTACTTCAAATCACTCAAATCTATCCTCTCATGGTTGATTGGGTAATTTTCCTTTGCATTAATGATCCTCAATATTATTCGGTCTTCCAAAATCTAATAAGATTTTTCATAACCCATCAGCACTCCTTTTTAACCTCCTTTAGGTTTCACTTTTCCTCTCTTGCTCAACTTGTCACAAATGACTACACACACTAGCTTATACACCCAACACTAGCTCATAACACCCTTGGGTCAGAAATTACCAAGTAGATCAGTCATCCCAAAACAAAAAAATAACAACATCATCATATAAATAAAATTAAGTGACCTACATAGGTTAGCAAGAGGTTGAGACAACACCAACAAGCTACAAGATGCACAAGCAAGCTGAAAATGCACTCTCTAAGCACCAATGAATGGATCATGGTTTCTAAGGCATACTCCAGATTTTCAAAGACACAAGAAGATCCACACAAGTTATGCACAAGTCCTCTGCATCACCAACAATCTCAGGAAGCACCAAAACATCCATCTCCATCATGAAGCTCACCAAGAAGTATTTCCTTTGTATTGTCTTATCTAAATGTAATGGCTTGCATAATATTAAAAACACATAGTCTTTCATCTTGTATATCCACAAGTTTCGTGATATCTTGTATTGTATATCCATAGGTTTTTGTGAGATCTTGTATTGTATATCCATGAGATCATATTGTATTGTTGATCCATATGAATCTAGTATTGCAGCTTGTTGGAGAGCTCGTACATACGAGATAGTATCCAAATATTGTAGAGGAGGTTGTCTTCATGTTTGCAGATGTTGATGCGGTGATGGAAAGACAAACTTACTTCTTCGTACATAGTCATGGTTACACATTGGTAGACCCATGTGAGAGTTCTTGTTGCAAATCCACATAGAACTTGGTAGAAATTCAGAGATGCAATAGTTCTGGTTATGTGAGATCTATTGGTGATTTGGAGGCACAGTTGTAGTGCACTCATGTAGATCTCATTTAGAGATATGGAGGAGAGGAGATACTCTTGTAGAGATGAATTGTACTCTCTTATTGAAGAGTTGGTTTGTACTCTTGTTATATTATATATATGAGATCTCTATCTTTGGTGGATGTAGCCCATATTGGGTGAACCATGGTACATGTTGTGTTATGCATGTGTACTTTGTTTGATTTGGATTATTCTTGTTTATACTTCCACTACTTCAGATTAAGGGAATTATTTAGATCTTGTGTGCATGATTTGGTTTGTTATTGAATCATAGCACTATTCTGCAGTCCCAATTCCCAACAACCGGTATCAATGCCTAGTTTTTATCTTATCTGATACCAACAACTAGTATCAAAGCTTGGTTATTTCAGAGCAAGGTTTTGCTTCAATATATTATTAGTGGTTTACTGACAGGTGTATGAGAGTAGGGTTTGTTTTGCCTGATGTGAAAATTACGGAAGATATTTAAATCTCAAGTGGAAGCTAGAAATGTGAGGTTGTTGGAGAATAGAGTAACCAGAGCATCAGTTAGGTGGAAATTGACGTCGGCAGGGTGACCATGGTCGGTTCTTCGGGCAACCCGGTTTTAAACTAAAATCACATATTTGAAGAATTAAGAAGATGCATGGAATGTATCTTGTTTTCTGAGGTGTCCTTGGTTCTTGGAGGCACAAGCATGTTGGTCAGATTACAGATCCAGGTTATAGAGGTATGGTTTTATCTTGGTATTGTAGTGCTTGTATGTTTTGGTTGCACATGCATGGTTTGGGATTACAGATCTGAGTATGAGATAGAGGAGCAGTTATGCATCCTTGGTGTAGTCATATGCATGGGCTTTGATAGAGAGGTAGTAACACAAAACGAAGATGGGGCTTCCATTAGAGAAGCATGTTCTTCAGTTGAAGATGCGGTTGAGTATCTTGGTGCTGGTAAGGTGATGTATTTCATCTTGGTGCAGTTTTATTGCATGTATTATTGTTGTTAAGTTTTTGTGCAATATTTGGGTGCTTCTTGAAATCATTGGCTCATCACAACTTTTGGCTTTTGTCGACTAGGCACCTAGTTTGGTGACCTATGCAATTTGTGGTGTTGTGTTCATTCCAAAAGAACATGGACGTCGTCGAGGAACCGACATCGGTCACATAGGGTAATGGTAGTGCTTGGTCAAAAACAATGGTCATTCTCTGTGACAACGAGTTTAAACAGGGTTTCTTATAGTAGAAGAGGGCATGGATTGCTCGGTGTCTTGTTTTGGATGATCAAGTTTCGTACACAATGTGTACTGGCAAAAACAGTGCATATCACTTCACTATTTGGATCGAGAAAGAGGATGTACTTGGCTTGGTTATTCCAATGAGACTTTGAGTTGAGTATCTCTATATGATTCATGTTTTATTTCTTTCATTTTAAGCAACTGATATTATGTTTTGATTGTGTGCACAAGTAAAATTTACACTAAGGATATTTGGTGAGCTTGAATTTTGTTTATGGGATATGTTGGAATCTTGAGGACAAGGATATCTAGTCTAAGGATGGGATCCTCAATGAAAAGTCATGTTTAGACATAGTTGCAATAACGAAAGATGTTGAGTACACATGATGAAAATATTTTGACTCACCTACTTCCAAAGAAGTCCAAACTTTTGTGATGTAGAAGTATTCTTTGGTAAGAAAAGAATCAGTTTATATTTTCTTTCATCTGTTTTATTTATCACTAACATATATAGCTTTTGAGCTTGGTGATTAGAAGTAGTGCAGGGGAGTTTAGGTTAAGTGGGAGCAAGCCATGGTTATTGGCATTATAGGTTAGACATATATGCACATGCGAGTGAGAGGAGTATGCTACATTTTTTGTGTGGCATGAGGCACAAGTTGTTTTGGAGGTTAGTCACGTTTTTCCAGTATTTTGAATTCATCATGACATAACTTATAGTTTTATTTATAGTGCTTGGATATCCCTATGGGATTGCAGTTGATGGTTGTTCAACTGGGTTAAGAAGAGAGAGCAATGTTATTGACATTGAAGGGTAAAGAAGGAAAATTTGTTTGTTATAGGTTAAAGTATGACAACAGTGTATATTTACATCTTATTGATGTTTCCCTTGTTTTCTTTCATCTTGGATAGTTGTGTAGAGTATGTTGATGACATGTTTGCTAGTATTTGCACTAATTATTAGTAAAATGGTTAGTAGGGTTTTTGTTGACATTGATGAGCACATGATTCATATTCGGCTTTGGAGTTAGTCGGTGGCAGACTTGGAGCTTACGAGCAGATCAAATAATATGGATGGATGTACATGGTAAGTTTATACATGTGGATAGATTCTATTTTTGAGTCTATGATGATGCAGATATTTTTTTTGCACGTGGATGTCTATGAGCATGTTTTAGATGCCTTGAGCATGAGTAGGGGATGTTTGTATTTCCTGTCTTTACTATGTTACACCTTGATAGATATGTTCTCTATGGATGGTTGTCTTGGACATGGTAGTTGTTTATACAAGGTTGGATTTACATAATGTAGTATTTGGATTCTTTGAGTTGTGCAGGTGTTGTGGAGTAATTAACCATGGGTTGCATTTAGAACTCATTTGGGTTGTCTTGACCTAGGATCTTGTTTTTCTTACACATATTCTAGTTTGACTTGTCTTTGGTCAGTTGCATTAGTGGTTACATGGAGACATAGATAGATGGTTGGAGAACATGGTTGGTGGCTATGGTTGCATAGAAGCCCAATATTTCGGTTTGAGCGGGAGCTTTTGCGATTGCGTTTTCATGTTGGCTTGGTTGCATGGTGGCTTGGTGTTATGATTTAGTGGATCTTGATGTATGGATAGCTCATGTATCATAGATCGAGTAGTAGCTTCATGCGGGTATATGGTAAGTCACGAGTTTGTCATCTTCTTGGTTTTAGAATATTGTTAAATCTTCTTGATTTCATTTGAGAGAATTGTTGATATAAAGAATAGATGGTATTCATGATATGTAGAGGACAGGTGATGTACCAAAGTATAGAGTACAGGTTCATCAATTTATCTCCAAGTGGGAGATTGTTAGGATTGTAGAGTTGAATTGCTTCACAGTTAGCATGATTTACACCTTGTTGGTTTACTCAGTAACCATCATTTGTCGAGAGAAGAGTAACAGTATATGGTCAGCATCGGTAACCGTTAATTGTCGGATAATTGGCATCGGTTACCCGTGCATGAAAGTTTATATTTAACTCATGGGAATTGAATCTAACTTTGTTATAAAGTTGATCTAAAGGTTGTAAATGCATAACTAAGGTGCCCTAAGTTTGTCTAAGCTTATATAAGCTAGAAAACTAGGGTTAGAACATAAGGATAGAGGAAGGATGTTAATTTTTCTTGGTTGAATACGAAGAAGACGAAAAGAAGAAAAAGGTTGTATGAAGATAGAGTTTCAATTGAGAGAAGCTAGATAGAAGGAAATAACATATATATACGAATGGTGAGAAGGTGGTTATGTCTTCTTACGTATTTCCTTTATATTGTCTTTTCTAAATGTAATGGCTTGCATAGTATGCAAAGAACATAGTCTTTCATCTTGTAGATCCACAAGTTGTTGTGAGATCTTGTATGTAGATCCATGAGATCGTATTGAATTGTTGATCCATAGGAATCTAGTATTGTAGCTCGTTGGAGAGCTTATGGATACAAATAGTATCCAGATATTGTAGAGGAGGTTTTCTTCATGTTTGTATATGTTGATGCAGTGATGGAGAGATAAACTTACTTCTTGGTGAATAGTCATGGTTACACATTGGTAGATCCATGTGAGAGGTCTTGTTGCAGATCCATAAAGAACTTGGTAGCAGTTCAGAGATGCAATAGTTCTTGGTTATGTGAGATCTGCTAGTGGTTTTGAGGCACGGTTGTAGTGCACTCATGTAGATTCCTTTAGAGATCTGGAGGAGAGGAGCTACTCTTGGAGAGATGCATTGTACTCTTGTATTGAAGAGTTGGTTTGTACTCTTGTTATATTATATATATGAGATCTCTATCTTTGGTGGACGTAGCCCACATTGGTTGAACCATGGTACATGTTGTGTTATGTGTGTGTACTTTGTTTGATTTGGATTATTCTTGTTTATATTTCCACTGCTGTAGATTTTGGGGAATTATTTAGATCTTGTGTGCATGATTGGGTTATTTATTGAATCATGACACTATTTTACGATCCCAAATTCCCAACAATCCTCATATAAAATAACCTCATCAAGACACAAAACATATACCATTGGAAAGGTATCTAAATATGATTTCTATAACAACTCACTTTATCTTCCAAATCATAGTGAAAGGCCTTCAACCAAGCCAATCTATGAAATTGCTCAATTAGGATTCTAGGACTCAAGAACAAGTCTTGAGGAATAAATGCTCAAACACCTCCAAATAAAATTTCAAGTACAATCACCACCTATAACACATCAAGGAAATTTTTACCAACATGTATAAGCACTAAGAAGCATATGTCACATGGAGAAATTTGACCCAACACACATGTTCCTTCAATCCTTCTTGAGAAGCCAACTAGGGCCAATCAGGCCATTAGGGATTATACAAGAAAACACTTTTCCAAATCAAAAAAATGCTTCAAACACATCATACCCGGTGATAACATGTTATCCATGATGAAAAACCATAGCTACAACATGCAAAATGATCAAAGTCACTTCAAACCAAGAGACAAGCATTTTAGCCCTTAAAGCCAAAATCGGTAGTGCAACTTTGAGGACCTATATCTTCAATTTTATCTAAGAAACATTCCTAAAAATTTCCATTTCTATCTAGCACATCTCCCAAGTATTTTGGAACAATTTGGTTTTCATCCTGGAACCTCCATCTCAACCCTGAAACTGTAAAAACCCACAAAAATATGATTTTCTCTCTCTTCCTGAAATAGTTGGAACATGAAACCTATGCCAAAATGAGCTATGAGGAATCATCTTCAATTTTTATGTATCACTTTTTCTTTCCAATATAATTTAAATACCATACACAAAAAAATATTTCAAGTTCGTTTAAAAGGAGGGTCTAGCATTTCAAAGCAACTTATCTTATTAACGATTGTTCATAAAAACTTGACAATCAAATGACTTCATTATTTTTGCAAAACACTCTTACCTTAATGGAAAAATATCCTTCAAAAACTTTGGGTCCCATGCAAATTTTTTGTGAGTGGGTGAGAAAAACAATTTTCCAATTCAAGCTGGATTTTGCTTCTTCTCAACTCAATTTTACCAAAAATGTCATAACCTGCAAAAAAATACTTCACTTTGACCTGAACCTTGTCATGAAGAATCATGCCAGCAACATTTAACTGTCCCAACTCACCACCTAGCTCAAATATGCCCAAAACTCTTTAGCCACAGCGGCTTACCGGTGTTATCTCGATTTGTTTTCACTATCTTACTTCCCAAGGACCATGAAACACCATCATACCTCTAAGAACTAACCTGAAACTCATCATACACCTGTTATAACATGTCACAAAACACTTCCCATTCTTATATCATTTAGATAAGTGTAGGGAAAACAATAGTTACATATCATTCGAGAGAAGCGTAAGGAGACATGAGTCATACTGACACATATATACACATAGAGCAAACATTAGTCATGTAATGTATAGAGAAAACATTAGTCATATAATGTATAGAGAAAAAAGAAGTTATATAGTGCATAGAGAAAATACAAGCCATTTAATGCATGGAGAAGACACGAGTCATACGGAGCATAGAGGAAACATAATTCATATAATACATAGAGCAAACATATCATATAATGCGTAGAGAAAGAATAAGCCATACGGTGTATAGAGTAAGCACAATTCATGGCATCATAAAAGATAAATCAATATAGAAACATAAATAATCACCACATTGTAGTGTAAAAACAACTCATAATCAAAAAAAAGTAAACATGGAGAAAGCAATGTAAATACATATAAGCAAGCAATGTCATCATCGAGTAAAACAAACTACAATATCCATATTAAAATATTTTTCAAAAGTATGAGCTAATGCAATGCATCATGGAGATAATTTTATAGCACCAATGGATAGGAGGAAATGAAAGATATAATCTAAAAACTTTCGGTGATTGTGCCCCCAGTATAGGCTTCCTCGATGTGAAAGAGTTGTGAAATATGTATGTGTTTAGGGAAATGTCTAGCATGAATATGTGGCTAATTTAACCCTAAATAAACAAGATGGTTGCTATGATTCTCGTATTTATTATCTTAGGATTAAGGGTTAGCAACATGTAATATATTCATATTATTAGTAAAACATTAATAACATATCACAATATATTATTATTAGCAATTTCAACATAGAATATTATAAACGATTACCAAAAAGGTGAGAAGGCAAGAAATATGATGGACTTAGCTAATTATGTGTTTGTAAGGTTGATTTGGTAATTATATAAGGATGAAAACCTTGAAACAATGTGGAAATGATATTGGGAGTGAAAACCCTCATAAATATGCTTTGTTGTGAAACTCTCGGTAGGATATGAAATAGCTTGAGTTGCGCAACCGTAGGTAAGAGACCCTAAAAAGGGTAGTGATTGGGTTAAAGTGCAATTCATATACCACATACATTGGAAATAATTTTAATATGCCTCAAACTACATGGAATTCTCCACCTAACATGTGATATCTATATGGATGCAACTAGTTTCGGCAATTTGATCACTTGATAATGCAACAATGGTTTGAAGTGCTTAGCTTGACTTAGCTTGGATTGTCTTTAGCTTTGGAAATGTGATCCTATAACCTATTTGAGTGTGATTTAGACATGTATAGAGGCTACTCCTATAATGTGTTGTTGCTTTAGATGAATTTAGGAGAGCTTGGAATGTTTTAAGAATGATATAAATGTAATGAGTGCCCTTGAAATTGTCAAGTGATTAAATGAGTGCATAACTTGCTTGTATAGGGGTTTTAGGTATAATTTTGCATTAAGGCTGACCCATGAGAACTTGTAAATCCAAATAGAGATATCAAAATGAGAAATTGATCATTGAGTGGCTAAAGATGAAATCTCCTGTTCGGGTTGAAGCGTTTAGTGGTTTGGTCCTGTTTGGTGGTCCCATTTAGGAAGGTGTTGGAATTTTGCAAAGTTTTAGGAATTATGCCTATGAGGAATATATTAATATTAACTAATGCAATCAGTTTTGTGAGTGATTGAGCGGTATTGTTGAGAAGGGATAGTGATGCATGGGACTAAGGATAGGAAATTAAGTTCATAAAGTTTGCACAAGTCATGATTTAGGGATAAATCCAATATCATCATTACCAGTGATCCAAGCAAATGTTGTACAATAATCAAAGCATGTATTCAAACAAGTTCACAAAGTAGTCAAATTATTTTATGTCAAAAAATAATAAAAACATGTAATCACATAAGTCCATGGAGTAGTCAAATAAATCAATGTCAAATAGTAATCAATGAATGCGACACACAATCAATTACATAGATAATTCAAAGAAATACATTTCATACAAAGATCAACGATGTAAGCAATAATGTCATGTAGCCAAAATGACGAGCATCGTTGGTACTCGTACTTTAGTTATCTTATGATTATTAGTATAGGGCGGTGTCCATGGATATACTTATTTACTAACAAACTTAACCAAATGCTATGCTAAATACCATGAAGAAATGAAATAGATTGATAAACAAAGTATTATTGAACTCAGAATTAAAAGTACTGAACAATGAAATTCTGTTAAATCAAATAGATGCTAAATAACAGAGATAAAATGAACAAGAAATGCTCCCTTCACGTTGGGAAGGAGTGGCCCTTGCCCCTTCCCATTGATCCAGTTCAAAGTTGTAAATCACACAAGTCAAATTTTCCCCTGAATCAACACTTTATTGAATGGAAGAATTCCTTTTATAGTAATCAATCGAACTAAATTTTTAATTCTACTACAGATGCTCTTTTATACTTAGAGCAGTACTAGTCACTCTAAAAGAGGACTAGTTATTTGTAATTAATTACAACTACTTAACTAGAAGATATCTATAACAACAACTAATTGTTTGAGGAGTTACAATTGTGGAAGGATTAGTACATGTCGTATTTGGATAAAATTCATCCTGTTAACTACAAATGAGGTTCGTAATTGACTCCTAGTTGAGATAGTCAATCAATGCCAAAAGATATCAAAGATTCTACATTAGATCCCTATAATCATGATGACTATAAGTCTATGAGTTGTTTTACTGTCTGCTCCACATCTTCAATCAATTGGTGTTAAGTTGAGATTGTATGGTCCTCATAATTCACATGATGGTTGAGAAGGTAGTTCATATTTCATGTATCTCATTCCAATCCATTGTTCCTACATTTCCAAGATAATCTTGTAGAGGTCCTTGGCCCTTTTCAATGATTGGTGGAAGTTGGTTGGGGAAATTACCTCCTTCTTTTTCCATATCTCTCGGAAGTAGTCCATACCTCACTTAGCAAGCAAGAAAATTAACATTAAATGTTGGGAGTACTTGCTCCCTGAACTCTGATATGCGAGTTGTCAGATTTGCCTTATACTTGTCTACCAATTGCAAACAATAAACTTAGGACTAAAAAGTTTGATTGGAGCAAGGAGATCATGCCTCATTAAGATGCCTATATTATCTTCTTCCCTTACGTATGCCCCTCTCTTCTCCCTCCACACAGACTGATGTCTCAAAGTAGAGATAAATGACCTCAATTGTACCTCTCCCACATATAGATTAATTGGAATTTTAATTTGCTCGGAAGAAGGAATTTATGGACATAAAACTCACATAATAGATTCTTAACAACATTTTTGTTGCTGTATATGCCCCAAAAATTATATGTCATCATCAAATTCTATAGACTCCATAGAACAAACTCTAGAAATTTTCCACTTAAATAACTGTTCCTTTAAAAATAATGCATAGAAATTAGAAGGAGCCCTGCAAGAAAGGGCCTGATCATATAACCGACAAATATGAAGCGCATTTTCTTTTCCTCCTTTAACACTTTATTTTATTTAGCCACTCCCCTAAGATTGTAACATTCTTGCATCCATTTAGCCATCCCCCTCAACACAATGATCTGAGGAAACACAAAGTCTGTTTGAGTTGTTTTATCTGTGGTAAGTACATGCTTTGTGTCCTTCTTGTTCTCTTGCAAGAGTACAAGTGATGTGTTTAATTCCTCTATTCTAGTTTGAAGGAACTGAATCCTCTGTTCTTTTTCTTCTACATCATGTTGAAGTTGAAGGATTGTATCTTCTTTCTGTTTTATGGTATGTTGGAGTTGTTGGATTTTCTGTTCTTTCTTAGACTCCAACTGAGAGAAAGTGGCCTCTTTTGTTTGCAAAAGGAGTTGTAAGTGGAAATTATATCCTGGGCCTATTGGAGTTCATAATAGACTTTAGAAAGAGACAATACTTGGGGAATGATTGTGTCGAAATTAGGAGGAGAACTAGGTTCTCCTTGAAAAAGGGTGCTTTTCCTTTGTCCCGAATGGGAGAGTCTTTAACAGTGATTGGGGTTTTGTCAACTTCCATCTCAAAAACTGGAATAGAGGAGATACAAAGTGAGGAGGAGATGCAGGAGGTGTCTGGAGTAAAGTTTGCATGATTGCAAATACTTCTTCTTTCTCCTGAGAAGGAACAATTTTTGTTTGGGGTTCATCAGGGTTTGAGTAGGCCTTGATGTCCTAAGGTGTTTTCTAGGTTGTTCTAAAGTAGAGGGCCCTCTTTCTAGAACTAATGCAGGTTCTAGGGCATACTTTTTATAGAATTTGATCCACTTCTTAGGGCCATGATGTTTCTTGATAAAATGGTGCTTGTAAATTAAGTGTATCGAGGCTTTGGAATTTAAATAAGAAGTACCCCAATAGAATTTTTCAACAAAAGAGGAGACAGTCAAATAAGAACTGGGAAAAATTACTTTGTTTTGGGATTTAGCTTGGCCATGGTAGAGGTGGATAAGAATTCTTAACATAGGGCCTAAAATGACTTCATACTGCCCTTCACATGTGAAATATTTAATCACCCACTTAGCTACCTCTTCCCATGGTTCAGGAAGAGTACCCCTTTTTATGCCTTTAGCCTTCCCTTTATTATCCATAACCAGTTCTAATTTTTCCTTCTTCCCAACATAAAATCTCTTAATTATCTCAGAATTAGGGGGTCCTGAAATTAACTAGTTGCCCCTCCTCTGGAATTCCTGAAATATGGCTAATGATAGTAGGGTTGAACAAAATTTTCTTACCTTTTACCTTGGCATGTCCCTCCTCAATATTCTTTGCAAACTCTTTTGTCATTCTTGGATTGAATTCTTCATATGCCAACGAAAAATTCAAGCCACCCTGCTTTCTCAAAAATTGCTATTGATTTCATATTAGAGAGCAATTCAGCTGAATTTGTGGGTTCATGTCGTAGTCTAATTCCCATGGATGATGCTTAAAAAAATGAAGCCTATGAATGGGGGAGTAATGACGTGGGAATGGAGATTATGCAAACACAAGAGTGATATTGGTAGCAACAAAAGAGTGAAATAGTAGAATTGGAAAATTAGAAAATGATAGGGGGACAAAATGGTTTTATATGGAACAACATAAATTGGGAAAGTTTTAACAAGTTCCAATGTGACACCGATAAAGTGGGGAGTAATTTGGTATGTGTGGGAGATTAATGTGGAAAGGAGTGGTGGATTTATTAAGATATGCGATATGTGAGAACATATTGGGAATGGGGAAAGTCATCAATTCACACAAGCACAATAATGATCATCTCATAAATTAAACTTTACAACATTTAAGAAAAGAATAATTGCACATACCTGATCAATTTCACTTGTCAAATCCACGACCTTCATTTAAATTCTTCTTTGTTTCTCCCTCCACATGTTGTTCCTCATTTATTGATTACATGATTCAAGGGTGGTGATCTCCATTCTTTGGTTTTCACCACCTAAACTCGTTAGTATTATTTTTCAATTGTATTTTATTTTATTTTATTTTTAGAAGTAATGACTGCCATTTCTAGTTTTCAGTCAATACTTCATAGGATAATGGCCGCCATTTTTGGTTTTCAACCATATCCTATTTATTCTTGTTGAGAACTAATTTAGCTATGAGTTGAATTAGACAAAGAGACTTTGTCCAAACAATTCAGAGCATCTTCTTGTAACATGTTCTGGAATTCCTCTTTAGATGTTGGTTTGTGGTATAACCTCAATCTATGGCCATTAACTAGCATTACTTTTCTTTCACCATCAATTGGAATCAACTGAACTTGTTCCATTGTTGAAGACTTCCTCAATTTGATATGGACCCATCCATCTTGTTTGTAATTTTCCTTTGAAGTCCTTATACTTTGAATCAAATAGTAGAGCCCAATCTCCTTTTTGAAACTTCATTTGCTTAATATGTTTATCATGCCATACTTGCCTTTGGTGTTGGATGATTTCTGTCTAATGTAATGCTTGTAGTCTCATCTCATCCAACTCATTTAGTTGAAGAATCCTTGCTTGTTGTGCTTCTGATAAATCAATTCCCACTTCAGCAGTTGTTCTTAAGGTTTGAATTTCAAATTCTATAGGAAGAATAAGCTTCTTCCCATAAACCAACTCATAAGGATTGAATCCTATGGTTGTCTTCCAAGTAGTATTGTAGGCCCATACTGCTTCAGGTACACATTGAACCCAAATTTTCCTTGAAATATCTACTATCTTGGTTAGGATATTTTCTAACTCCTTATTAATAACTTCCACTTGACCATTAGATTGTGGATGGTATGGGGATGACTTCGTATGCTTGAGCTAGTATGTTGCCACAAAGGAACTAATTACACCTGACATAAACTATGGTCCATAGTCTAAAGCAATTGATCTTGGTGCTCTAAACCTTTGGAAGATGTGTTCATATAAAAATTCTATAACTTTTTCATTCCTTGCATATTGTAGAGCTTGCACTTCAACCCATTTTGTAACATAATTTGTACAAACCAAAATATACTCCTTCCCTTAATAAGTTTGGTCAACCAGTCCAATGAAATCCAATCCCCACTTCTCAAATGGTTCTAAAACAACCTGAGGTTGGAGTGGCATCTCAGATGTAAATTTTGGTTTTCCCATCCTTTGACATTGATCACACTGCCATACATACTTTTTGACATCTCTATACAAAGAAGGCCAATAATAACCAACTCCCAAAACTTTGTGGATGGTTCTTTTAACTGAATAATGTCCTCCTAATGGATCATCATGACATGCCCTGAGTATGTCAAATATATCATCTTCACTACACACCTATGTAGAACATGGTTAGGTCCACATTTAAAAAGCATTCCATTCAACCATGTATACATCACACTTTGTTTAATCAATTGTTTTCTTTGCTTATGTGTGAAGAAGGTTGGGAACTTCCATATAGCCAAGTAGTTAGCCATATCTACAAACTAAGGAGAGACAGTGGAAATTGCAAACAAATGTTCATCCAGAAAATCATCATTGACTTTGCTCCTATGTTCTGAAATGGTTAGCCTTGAAAGAAAATCAACCACCACATTTGATTTCCATGGCTTGTCAATAATTTTAATATTAAACTCTTGCAATAACAACAACCATCTTACAATCCTGCCATGCACTAAAGGTTTATTCATTAGATACTTAATAACAGAGTGGTCAGTGTGAACAATCACTTCATAGCTTGTGATATAATGGAGAAACTTGTTAATTGCATAAACAACTACAAGAAATTCCTTTTCTATGGTGGTGTAATTCCTTTCATAGAGGGGATAGGTTTTTGCTAATATAGTAAATAACAAGCATTGTTTCTCCTTCTTCATGTTGTTATAGTAAATAACATGCATTGTTTCTCCTTCTTAATCTTTGGGGTATTTTTCAATTTTTCCTTAAAAGTTTCAAAGGATTGTTGGCATGCATCTATCCATTCAAATTCAGAGTCTTTAGTTAGAATAAAAAACAATGGAGAAGCTATTTTACTGAAATATGAAATAAACCTTTTAGTAGTAGCCAACGTATCTAGAAAACTTCTTACCTTTGTTTGCTTTGTGGGAGATGGAAGTTTTACAATGATACTTGACATTTTCAAGATCTTCCTTGATTCCTTCAACTAGGAAAATTTACAATGGGATACTCTCTCAATAATGCATTCAACAGGGACTGTGGGGAAGTAATATGTGAATAATAGTGATATTGTGAAAGAAAAACTCAGTCAAATCTATGTTTCATGAAAAGGGTAGATGATGGTTTATTGTTCTCATCCATCATGTCATCTCTTATTTCAACTGATTGTAGTGCAAGACTCGTACTCGGTTTAGCAGAAAATTCGTGTTGAGGCACAATACTTATACTCAATCCAATGTAGGACTCATGGTCACCATCTTGAATTTGATCTGAATGTTCTTGAATTATGACCATGGCCAGAGATGAAATCATATCTTCTGATTCATCTGTATTATCCTTCCACCATTGTTTATTCTCTGTAGCAAAAGGTTTTGTGGATGGATAGATGGATAAATTCTTCGAATCATGTCCATTTGTAATCACCATATTTCATGTTCTGTAATCAATGAGGGTGGCACAGTAGCTACCTGCAGGGTATATTAGGATCAAAGGGTACCTATTCTTCTAATTCTTCATTTTTATGACCATAAAGTCTACCAAATAATCCCATGCCTCAAAGGTGATGGTAAAATATTCTCTCGATTCCATTTGGCTTGGATAAAGAATGGTCTCATCATTTGTAAAACTATTGAGGTTGATTGCGGTTCGGGAGAGACAATATGGACAAGGTGTCAATGGTCATCACATTAATAACAACTCCTAAGTCAATTAGGAAGCTTGGGATCAGCACATCTCCTATGCAAACTGTAACAATAGGACTTCCAGGTCTCTGTATTTAAGAGGGGTCATATTCCCTTCCAATATACTAGCCAATTTTCCATCAACATGGATGGTTTTAGGTTGATTATTTCTTTTACCTAGAGTCTTAAAATAGAGCTCTTTGATGGTTTTATTCAATTTTGGAATTTCCTTAAGAGCTTGTAATAGAGGG
This sequence comes from Taxus wallichiana var. yunnanensis, assembly GCA_018340775.1. Classification (NCBI taxonomy): domain Eukaryota; kingdom Viridiplantae; phylum Streptophyta; class Pinopsida; order Cupressales; family Taxaceae; genus Taxus; species Taxus wallichiana. Next base: position 181,972,850 of record CM031238.1, on the reverse strand, counting down.
ATTCCAATACTCAATTTCTTTAATCCTTGAATCAACTATAACTCTAGTTTTTCATGAATTACAGTGTTGTGTTTCTCCAAAAGTCTGGATGGAAAAGGAATATCAACGCTTGGCTCAAGTTTTTCTTCAACAACAGGACTAGGTTGCATCTCCTCCGACTCTTCTTTATCTTCAAGGATTTCTTCTATAACAGAGATGAAGGTTTTGAGGTAACCTTCCTGAATGCAACAAGATGTTTCTACAGTCCACAAAGTTTACTGTGGGGTTTTTGCTTGATTCCATTGTGTATGTTGGGTTACCATGCCTCACATTTTGGGGTTCACCATAGTTTGAGCTGGAATCGTGGTTGGGCGGTGTTTTTGGACGAGGTAGCATTTGTAGGCCCAGTCAACAAAGCTTGTTGTCCTTGGGGTCTTATTTGGTTATAATATTGTTTCCCTGATCCTTGAGGTACATTCCATTATTGTTGGAATTGAGGATTAAATTGTTGGAACAGTGGAATGTTTGGATTTGGAGTCCAGGATTGTTGATAATAATTTGGTGATGCATTCCACTGAGGAATCCATTCCCGGGAATTTTTGAGCACAAGATCGGGGTATGACCATGGTGTGCTCCATTAGTTTGGAATCCATTGTGTTTTTGGTGCATAGGACTAATTATGATTTGATTGAAAATTCCCTCCTTACCTCTAAGTCATATAGTTTAACTTATCTTTGTCTTGCGTGTTTTGTTTTAAATGGTTTTTCAGCAAGGGTAGCAATACACATTAGTTTGTGGCACACTTTAGATCACAGACAAGGAAGATATTTGTTTTATCTAGGGGACATTCCTTAAGCCCGTGTTTGTTCCTAAATCTTGGACAATAGATGAACAATGGCTCTGTGTTCCTAGATTTCTCCCTATCCATAGTTGTGTTAAGTTGAACTAAGAGGTATGTTCTTAAATTTACAATTTCCTCTCTTAGTTTGGATATATCGCCATTGGAAATTTTCCTTTGTCTTTGGAAATTGGGGTGAGTTCGGGAGTAGTTCTATAGAGAGGTCATGATATCGAGTAAATTCTAATTTGTTCATGTCTCCTTTTCCCATAATATTAAAGGCTTCTTGTGTGTCTTCATCCAATCCCTTAAGGAATAAAGTTTTAAGAAGGTTTATATCAAGACTAATGTCACACCTCCTGTGAAGGAAGAGGAACCAATCAAGATAGTCCTCCACACTCTCATCCTCTTTCTATTGTATCCTAAAGATCTCTTCCTTTCGTCCCTCACCCTACAATAATCCTGATATTTATCCAAGAAAATTGTTTCCATCTCCTCCAAACTATGGATAGAGTTGGGATTCAAGCCCATGAACCACCTCATGGTTGTGTCCTTTAGAGTTAAAGGAAATAACTTAAGCTTTTGGGTGTCTAAGGTATAATCATAGGTTTGACATAGAACTTTGAACTCAAATAGGAATTAGTCAGGATCTTCTGACACTAGTCCCCTAAAGGTTGGTAGAATTAAAGGAGATATATTCTTCATGGGGGCTTGATCATTAGGGTCCAATTGTATGGGATAGGTGAACGTCCTTCCAAGTGGAGGGTTATCATTATTTGCACCATTGGGGTTTTCCACTCCATCAACCATCCTTGTTTGTTGAACAAGTTGTTCCACAGTTGGTTTTAAGGGGAGTTTTGTAAATTAATTCTAATAAATTTACCTCTATGGTCTCTAGGTCTAAACATAAAATCCTACCATACTGAGGAAAATTCCCTAACTACTAGTGTTTAACTGATTGCTTGTGTTCCACATACTCTAAAGCATAAAAAGAACCTTGTTGTCACTACAAGATCTTCTAATTTAAAAGAAAGAGTTATGGAAATAAAATTTCTAAATGGAAACTTACCAGGCAATTAGGTAGCACTTCAAGTTAATACCTTAATCTTTGATAACACCTTGAGAAATTCCTCGCAATGGCACCAAAATTGACTAGCGTCGTAGGTACTCGTGACTTTAGTTATCTTATGATTTTCAGTCCAGGATGATGTCTATGGCTATTTGCAACAAAGGAAACAATTGAAACCGTGCTCAGTACTTATTTACTAATAAACTTAACCAAATGTTATGCTAAATACCATGAAGAAATGAAATATATTGATAAAAAAATTATTATTGAACTCATAATTAAAAGTATTAAATAGTAAAATTTTATTAAATCAAATATATGTTAATAATAGAGATCGAATAAACAAGAAATGCTCCCTTCACGTTGGGAAGGAGTTGCCCTTACCCCTTCTTGCATGTCTGGTTCAAAGTTTTAAATCACATAAGTCTAATTTTCCCCTGACTCAAAACTTTATTGAATGGAATAATTCCTTTTACAGTAATCAATCAAACTAACTTTTCAATTCTATTACATGTGCTCTTTTATACTCAGAGCAATACTAATCACTCTAAAGAGGACTAGTTATTTGCAATTAATTACAACTACTTAACTAGAATATATCTACAATGACATCTAACTATTTGAGGAGTTACAATTGTGGAAGGAATAGTGCATGACGTATTTAGATCGAATTCATCTTGTTAACTACATATGAGGTTCGTAATTGACTCCTAGTTGAGATAGTCAATTAGTGTAAGAGGATATCAAGTATTTTGCATTAGATTCCTATAATCATGATGACTATAAGTTTATGAATTTTTTTACGTGTATGCTCCACATCTTCAATCAACTGGTGTTAAGTCGAGATTGCATGGTCCTCATAATTTGCATGATGGTTGAGAAGGTAGTCACTGTTTCATGATCCTCCCATCATGTCAACTAGTGTTCCAGCTACATCAACTCGTCATTTTTCCATTTGAGTCATCTGCCTCTTTTGTGTGAGTTCTTCATTCCAAGTGAGTTTGCATTAGTGCTTCAAAGTAGTCCTGCGCTCCCAAGAGAGTCTTGTCTAATGCATGGGTGATTCTGTGCTCTAAAGTAAGTCCTACGTTAGTGCATAAACGAGTCTTGCGTTGGTCTATAGTTGGATCCTGTGATGGCTTAAGATATGCTCTTCAAATTCATTGTTAATACACATAAAGATTCATTTAACCCATATTTGAAGAAGTAAACACAAGATGAAAATAACAAGGTTATGCACAATATTTCCTTTCAAAATATAGTAAAGTATTAATTAAAAAACGACAATATCATACTTAGTACAAAATGATGACATGACAAAATAGGGTTTTACATAGGATAAATGAGGGCTCATCACAAAACAAGGGCCTAGGACCAAAAGTAGTAAACTTGTATAAACAATAAGTGATAAATGTAAGCAAGTATAGAGCATAGCCGATTCAATGTCTAGAAGTAAGCAATGTCATAATTGAGAAAATAATGATATATAACATGTCATGAGTACTAAAATAGTGTAAGTGTAGACAAAACATCTATGCACCTGGGTACATTTCTAGGTCCTAAAGCATACTAATATATACATAATTCCTAAGCAAGAAAACTAGTAATTGACAATATTTTTGCGTCTTTTTCTTTGTCTCTTATACTTTTATTGACCTTACACACCCTACACCATGTCGATGTTTGATGAATTTATCTTTTATGGCCTCAGACACTAGCTCCCTAGTGCTTATGTCCCTCCCGGCACTCCTAACCCTTTCTCCCCTTTTCTCACTCTTTTGGGTCTCTTTTACATCTTGGGCATCTTTTATACTTTTGGGTTGGCCTTTCAGTTGTCAATTATAAAATTCAAACAAGGGAATCATATATATACATAGTCATAGCTCTCAAATAAAGGACCTATAGATGAAATAATGGTGTTAGTGTGCAAACTAGGAAATAAATTGATTTAAATCCTAAACTAACACTACTATTTGCTACCTCAGATCAAGCAAGGATGGAAAGAGGGAGAATTATACCTGCACTTATCGTCTAACATGCAATTCTCCTTCCTTGATGGTGGATTTGCTTGTGGATTGGAATATTGCTTTAGATTTGATGTGGGAAGACTTGGAAAACACCTCCCTTTGATGATTGATTCTTGGATGCTTGGATGAAGAATGGATTGATTTGTAGATAGATAGATTGATATAATGATGATAAAATGGATTGATTGGATGAATAAAAGAGCAGAGTTTTGATATGGATTTCTAAGATGGCTCTCATGGAGGAGGAGAGCTCAATTTATAGTTTGTGAGTGGAAAATTGGAGGGTGAGGATTAATCCATGTTGGATTGAATCCAAGGGCTGCAAATTGATGAGAAGATTGGATTTGTGTAGAGATTTGTAGAGAATTCTAGAATGGAGAATTCTAGATTCATTTGAATTTAAAAATTCAAATGGGAGAGGTAAATAATAGTTGGAAGATTAGAGAGGGTTCTAGAAATAGAACCCTCTAAAGGCGTGTTTGGATGTGCACATAATTATTTTAGATTAAATGATGTGATTAGGATAATTAATTATGAGTGATTACATGGAATAACTAGTGATAGGTGTAGGTGTAGACTATGGTAGGTGAGGCATAAGAATATTAAATTCTTAGAAATAATTAATGAAGGATTAGAAATGATAATAGGATATAATAATGAAATAAATAGGATTAAGGATGAAATGAGATAAATGATAAATGATGGAAGGGGAAATGTAATAAAAGGGATTTTTAATGATGTAAATGATAAAATGGAATATTTGGATAAATGATGAAATTAATAATAATAATGATAATGGATTAATGGATTAAAACGAGTAAAAAAGGATTAGTATGGGATAAATGGAAATGCACATGATTAATATTAATTAGTCATGGAGACATTTTAGGTGTTTACATTTTTCCCCTCTTTGAAGGATTATTGCGTAGCAATGATTGTTTTAAGAAGTAGAAGATGATAGGATGGTAATATGATGCCCCTCGAGTGGGTAGGTGGGGAGGAATGAGGCGGGTAGCCACTTGAAAAGAGAGGAGATGCCCTAATGAGAAGATGAGAGGGTGAGAGGATGTTAACTATAGGAGGCCCTAGTCATCGATATATGACAAGGGTGTAGGATGTTTTGATTTTGATGCCCTAGAAAGGGTTGATGTTTTGGATGTTTAGATATTGGATGTTGTTGGATTTTGGATGTTTGGATGTTGTTGGATCACAAGATGTTGGATTGTTGGATGTCTCGGTAAAGGGGTTGATGTTTGGATTAGAGGATTCGATAGGTTGATTGAAAATGAATATATTGATTGGATGAATAAGATTTGATGATTAGATGATTTAAAGGTTGGTTGGATAAGGTGATGATGATTAGGCTAAGTGATGATGTAAAGGGGTGGTGTTATCGTAAAGTGCCCACAATTATCATCATTAACAAGTTTATTAAGATGTGGCATAGAGAAAGATGCACCAATGGTATAAATACCATGATGTTTTAATTGCTAGATGCCCTTGTCCTCATATCATGGGACATAAAGAGGGTCCTCATATCATTGGACCAAAAAGTGGCCTCATATCATCAACCATGCAAAAAAAGAAAGAAAAGAGGCCTCATATCATTAGCCAAAATATGATGCAAATGCAAGAAAAAGATAAACAAGCAAACAAGCACACACACACAAATGCATGCAAAAGTATTTAAGATTTTATGTGCGTTGTTTATTTTAAAGATTTTTTTAATTTTTAATTTTATTTTATTTTTAAGATAGTTTAGATGTGGTGGGATGAAGATGTGATAGGGATAGGCATGCTTGAAAGGATGTGACTTTTCCCGTAAGTCCCAAGGTTGATGTGGACATGGATTAGGGATTTTGGAAGAGGATAAGGGATGTGGGATAAAGGGATGATTTTGGATAGGATAAAGGATTGGGATAAAGGGATGATTTTGGATAAGATAAAGGATGTGGGATAAAAGGATTGGTTGGATAAGATAAAGGAGGTTTGATAGGATGAGGGTTGTGATAAGGTAGGATATGGGACTAGGTGATGACTTAGTCAATCGGATAAGGTAGGAGGATAAGATAGCCCCTAGGTAAAAGGTGGGATGATGGATGATAGTCTATTTTTTGTGCCCCCAAGTGTAAAGTAAGGGATGGTGCCCCCAGTGGATTATAAAGTTGCCCAGTCATAATGATGATGGGTTAAAGGAAGCAAAAGGGTGGATAGGATAAAGCAATAGGATCATCGATTGCCCACGGATGATGGATGCAAAAGGATGTGGATGCAAAGGATGGATGGTTTGCAATGGATGATGAACAAAAGATGAGCTTAAAATCACATGTTGTAAAATAAAAGTGGGACTAAAACAAGAGTGTGACCAAGGTCTAAGCAATACTTGGCAACATACAAGTGCGATGTCTCTTCGAGATGAAGTGTGTGCAAAAGTGATAGTTAATTACTTCTTGAAGTGAAGACTCAATGGGTAGTATGTAAAGACAAACTAGCCAATGTATAGGGAGTGATTAAGTCAAGTAGGTTAATGGAAGGTGAATGGAAGGTTAAGTCATGCATTGCTCATTCATCGGCCAGTGTTCATAGCCCCAACAGATATACATCTGATTCATGTTACAACATTGCTCTATTGTCATCCAAACATCCATAGCCCGATAGAGTTGTTGGAAACACCCCTAGAGAGAGTCTTGAGGTGGATTTTATTCAATATTTTGAATTTTGATATGATTTTTGTTTTTTTGATATTGATATTTTGATATTTTTATGATCCACTCTCTTAAGACCTCTAGGGTTAAGAATCACAAGTGGCTAGATGGGGGATGGAGATGAGTGTAGTGACGACATTGGCTAGAGTGTCAAAAGATGCACCCAAGGGTCTTCACCACAAGTTAATTAAGATGTGTGATTAAGTGATTGGATCTCTAAGATATGATCGGTCTTGGATGTTGATAGTAAGGATAACCCAAGGTCACACAAGTGTAATAGGTACTAATGAATTACATCATGTGTGATTAAGTCAATGAAGTACTTGTGAAGATGGATTGGATTGGAATGAGGATGGAGGGATGAGGAAAGAACATCCGTGTGTAAAGGACAACCTAAATGCTCAATCTGATTTTAGGTGTTTGGGATGTGTAGGGGAATTAGAGGATTGGGGATTGGTAGATGGATTGATGGGATGATCAAGAGAATTGGTAGGATTGGGTTGTGATTGGGTATTTTTAGTGAGAGGTTTATAGCCTAAGCCGATTGTTCAGAGTTGGGAGGACGGGTGATGGGAGTAAGGATGCCTTGTTCATGGATACCTAAGCTTTTACCTTGATGTTTCATATTAGTGAACATCTTTGTGGCGATAGGATATGAAGTGAATGGGGAAGATGATGCCATGTGGTCATCACGAGGTGGGGAGTTGTAAAAATTTTATCCGCTAAGAGTCCTGGACGTGACAAAGGATAAAGGTGAGATTTGTTTTGATTTTTGGTTGGTGAGGGATGTTTGGATGTACGAAGATGTTTTGATGGTGGATGGTGGTTAGGGAGAGGGTTAGGATGGAAAGGTAGTGGATAGAGTGGTACAAGGATAAGAATTCCTTGGTTAATGAGATTTTGGTCATCATGAGGTGGGGGTTGTAATTTTTATCTGCTAAGATTAGGATGTGACAAAGGATAGGGGATGAGATTTGTTTTGATTTTTTGTTGGTGAGGGATGTTTGGATGTACAATGATGATTTTTGATGGTGGATGGTGGTTAGGGAGAGGGTTAGGATGGAAAGGTAGTGGATAGAGTGGTACAAGGATAAGAATTCCTTGGTTAATGAGATTTTGGACATAAGACCTAAATTACATGCAATGATTGGTTGAATGTCCATGTGTGCGATGGAAGTCACACTAATAGTTCTCTCGATACCAATGTGATTTGGGGAGGTTTTTATCGTGTGATTTGAATGGGGGATAGATGATCACGTTGAAGTTTTTAAGATGATGGAAGATGGTAGTCAAGGATTTTCCTAAGGAGGAGAAGGCGGTTGGGGTTGGTAAGAGAGATGGTGTGGGTAATAAGGGTGGGTTAGGTAGGATATGTGTAGGAGTGGGTAGGATAGGAGAAGATTGATTGTATTTATGTGATTTGGATGTAGGTTTAGGATGTGGATTAGATGGTTGGGATTTGGATGGAGGATTAGCCTTGGGGGCATTAGGAGGTTGGTTTGGTTTTGGAGTGGTAGTGGATTTTGGCTTGGGATTGGATTTGGTTGATTTGGGAGAGGTGGATGGTGTAGGGTTGGTTTGTGTAGGATTATATGGTTTGATTTGGGATGGGACATATAAGGTAGATGTGGATGAAGAGGATGTGTTAGATTGGGATGAAGAGGATATGTTAGATTGGATGGATTTGGGAGAGGTGGATTGGGTGGATGTAAAGGGTGGTGTAGATGTTGATGAGGGAGATGGGTTGAATTTAGGTGATGTTGGTTGAGTTGAGGTAGAGGGGGTGGTGTGGAAACCACATTGGATTTGGGAGATTGAGGTAACTTAGGAATCACGTTGGATGTGATATGATTGGGGGATGGGGGAAATTAGGATTAGAGTTAGGAGATGGGGGTGACTTAGGAGTCACATTGGATGGTTTGGGATTGGATTGGTTATTGGTAGATTTATTAGATGTGGATGGAGAGGATAAAGGTGGCATGGGGGCCACATTGGATGAAGTAGGATTAGGGGATGAAGAGGATGTGGGTGACTTAGGAGTCACACTAGATTGGATGGGGTTGGATGTAAGTGATGGAGGCTTAGGAGCCAAAGTAGATGTTAGAGGAGGGGACTTGGGACTATCTAGGAGAAAGTCTAGGGGATGAGGTTGGGATGATGAGGATTTAGGACTAAGGTGTGATGTAGGGGATAAGGATTGTGGTTTGGTTTGATCTTGATTGGATGTGGATGGGTATGTATAAGGTACGTTATGATATGTTTTGATGGGAGGGAGTTGGGGATTAGATTGGTTGATGGGGGATGTGGAGGTCTTGGGACTTCCTAGGAGGAGGTTCGTAGTTAGGGAGGATGATGATGATGTGGGAGACAAAGATGATGGTTGATTAAGTGATTGTTTTGATGCTTGATTATGATAGGTTTTGATTGGAGTAAGTGGAGATTTAGATTGTGGGATGGAGGATTGAGGGTGGATAGTGGTGATGAAGGATTAGGCTCAAATAATAGGTTAGCAAATTGTAAAAGAAGGTCACTAGGTGGTGGTGGTAATTTGGGATATTTAGGTTTGGATTTTGGTTTAGATTTTGATTTTGATTTATATTTTTGGAAGTGGATGTGGTGGATGAATCATAGTTGGTTAAAGTTTGGTAAAGTTTGAAAATGATATCTTTATTGGTGGAAGGGGATGATTGGAGTTGATCAAAATTGATGTAATTAGTTGTGTGTGAGGAAGGAGGATGGTTAGGGATGTTGGATGATGTGGATTTATGATTAGGTGTGATTGGTTGTGTAGATGGGGATCATCTTGGTTGATGTCAATAAGGTCCTCACTATCATAAGTGGATGTGAGGGAGGATGGTTGAGAAGATGTTTGGCTAAGGTGTGATTGGAGGTCAAGAATTTTTGGTTAATATTTTGGATGGTTGTGAGGATGGTGGGATCAACTTGGGATGGGTTAGGAGATTGTTGAATAGAGGATGTGAGTGTCATAATTTGGTTTTGTAAAGATTGGATAGTAATAGGGATGTTTTGATCAAAGTGGGAGGGTAAAGGTTGATGAGTGGGGGATTTGAATTTGATGGGAGCCATGATGAGGATGGGGGTTTAGATAAGATTTAGGAATAGGATTGGGTATGGATAGGATGTAGGTAGGATAGGACTAAGATGGAGGGATTAGATGTGGATGGGATGGATTAGAAAGGGGATAAGATTGGGATAATTAGATGGATGGATTGGGTTTGATTATGTTTGGATGGGGGTTCGATTTGATTGTTTGATTAATGTGTGGTCAAAATGATATGTATGCAACACACAACCTAGCTAGTCAAGTGGGTGTGCAACACAAGCTATAGCCCACTTTCAATACCACACATGACAGTGGCGCTCACTGAGTTGGCCCACCTTTACGTCGATGTGTGATTGGCTAGCGAGTAATATTCGGTGGTTCCTTCCCTTGCACTATAGCTTGATTGTGGCTGAAGGCTACCTATGCTAGGATAAACAAGGCTTGTTAAGGGCATCCTCTATATACCTTTCGGTATGTGAGGCCCAAGTCCATGTTGCAAGGATGTTGTCTAAGGCCTAGGTGTTGGGACGTGGAAGCCCCTCACTTCACGTCACGCTTAAACACATAGATGCTTAGCCAATAATGACAATTGTCCTTGAATTTGTATACCCCATCGAACATGGGGTGTGTCTACGTGCATGGAGATGAAGCCCATGGTCATGAGACCCCTAGGACTATGACAAGTGCGTGGTGATGAAATCCATGTCACGTTGCCCCTAAAAATGAAAAAGGGAAGAAGGTGGACCGCTTTTGATCCTCAAGATCATCCAAGGACACGAGAGGAGAGCATACATGAAATCCAACCTTGGATTTAACAAGCAAACATGTAAAAGATGAAAGATGCAAGATATAAAGATTTTTATTTTTATTTATTTTTTAGATGATTAAAAAAATGCAAAAGGGGTCTTCAAGAGGAGGCCCTGCAAAAAAGTGGATTAGTAGTTTGGAAAATAACCCCAATTCTTGGACAAACGTGCTACAAAACAAAGGGGTTAGTAGTTTTGGATAAAAATAAAATTTTGTAAGCCAAAAATGATGGATTTTTCTTTGATTGAGATAGATAACCTACAAAACAAAATGTTAGATTCAAGAAAATGCTACAAAAAAAAAAAATATGCAAGTTGATACTTAATATTAAGATGAAAAACGCTCTCTGGAATAAACGCATTGTTATAGAGGTCAAACATGTTGAAATTGGGTATAAATGTGCCAAAGTACAAAACCTATGAGCACGAGATGTTAGCTTACATAGATGCACTACTACGAGAGGACAAACGTGCTAAAATAGTAGATAAACACGTTGAAGTACAAATCCTACAAATACAGATTTTAGTTTGCACAAAAGCATTAGGACAAAGATTAAACATGCTAAAACATGACATGACAAGCGTTGAAACAAGCGGTACAAACATGTTAAAGTACAAAACCTGCAAACACAGATGTTAGTTTGCACAAACGCGTTAGAACATGAGGTAAAAGTGTTGAAAAGTGACAAATGCACTAATATGCAAACAAAAGCCAAACTAGAATGTCAAAGGATAAACACACTGATGCAGGAGGTATATGTGCCATGGGAGAGTACAAACGCGATGATATAATTCTTGCACATATAGACCCAAAAAACAAGTAAACAAACATGTTGTTTTATGATATATACATTGACACAGGTGACATACGTGCTTTGAAACAGAAGAATAGGTCAAAAATTTAAAATTTAAGGATGCAAATCAGATTTTTATGAAACCAAATTTTGATAGCTTGGTGATTAGATGATAATAAACAGAAATTAAAAATATTTGGGGGGTTAAGCCCCACGGTGGGTGCCAAAAATGTAGACAAAATAATGGTGTTAGTGTGTAAAATAGGAAATAAATTGATTTAAATCCTAAACTAACACTACTATTTGCTACCTCAGATCAAGAAAGGATGGAAAGAGGGAGAATTATACATGCACTTACCGTCTAACATGCAATTCTCCTTCCTTGATGGTGGATTTTCTTGTGGATTGGAATAGTGCTTTAGACTAGATGTGGAAAGACTTGGAAAACACCTCCCCTTTGATGATTGATTCTTGGATGCTTGGATGAAGAATGGATTGATTTGTAGATAAGATAGATTGATATAATGATGATAAAATGGATTGATTGGATGAATAAAAGAGCAGAGTTTTGATATGGATTTCTAAGATGGCTCTCATGGAGGAGGAGAGCTCAATTTATAGTTTATGAGTGGAAAATTGGAGGGTGAGGATTAATCCATGTTGGATTGAATCCAAGGGTTGAAAATTGATGAGAAGATTGGATTTATGTAGAGATTTGTAGAGAATTCTAGAATGGAGACTTCTAGATTCATTTGATTTTAAAAATTCAAATGGGAGAGGGAAATACTAGTTAGAAGATTAGAAAGGGTTGTAGAAATGGAACCCTCTAGATTTAGAGGTGTGTTTGGATGTGCACATAATTAGTTTAGATTAAATGATGTGATTATGATAATTAATGATGAGTGATTATATGGAATAACTAGTGATAGGTGTAGGTGTAGACTAGGGTAGGTGAGGCATAGGAATATTAAATTCTTAGAAATAATTAATGAAGGATTAGAAATGATAATAGGATATAATAATGAAATAAATGAGATTAAGGATGTAATGAGATAAATGATAAATGATGAAAGGGAAATGTAATAAAAGGGATTTTTAATGATGTAAATGATAAAATGGAATCTTTGGATAACTTGGGAAATTAATACTAATAATGATTAATGGATTAATGGATTAAAATGAGCAAAAAAAGGATTGGTAGCAGATAAATGGTGATGAGGATAAAATGTGGGACATGATTAGTGTTAATTACTCATGTAGACATTGTAGGTTTCTATAGGACCAAACACTAAGCATTAATGCTATCACCTAATTTTGCATCCAAAGGCACAAAAGCACTTCAAAGCATCCATCTAACACACTCATTCAAGGGACAAGGGTTGCATTCTTTCTGCATACACAACATAGGAGGGGAAGTCTATTCTATTCCATTACACACATTTGCATCTAGAGCATTCTAGATCTATCTCACTATCATAGTGCAACTTGCACAAGGGCATCCTAGGGCATCATTACACACACTCTCACACATAACTACATGGAGTTTGAAATGTAGTGCAACACTTGGTACTAATTTCACTCTTTAGGTGACCATCGGTCAGATCAAACTCCACATTCTACATATTTTTTATTAGATTTGATGTGGTTTGTGGACATGTGCAAGTAAACAACTTGTTTTACATGTTATAGGTACATTCGACAATCAAGGATCAAAATCAGAGCAATATCTAGGGACTAACAACGAAGCTCCTCCTACATAGAAGAGATCATATCCTGATCATTCACATAGATGCTAACACCTAGAACGAACACTAGTGCCCAGGTGCTCTTTTCCTCCCGTGGGCGCTCCCGTCCGACACACATTCCTAAGTTTCATAATCTCTAATGCGACCATTGATTGACACTCTTCTCGGTTTGTTTAAGATATTCACCTACCCAGTTACTTGAGAATCAGCTAAGTCTCTTTATTTCCCTATCTTTCTTAGGGTTTCATATTTATACATGCTTGTTTGTTTATATCTTACTATGTATTAGCATTTGTATATCATTAATATTAGTGGTTACTCTGCAATTATATTTAATTCAATTTATATTAAATCATTTGGCGAATCCAATTGATTGAACCCTACCTTGCTTGAAGGTTTTCTTTTTATGCCCATCACCCATATCAATCATTTTGGTTCCTTTGAGTACCTCGAGCTTCCTCCATCTCAGTATGTAAGTTCTCTAAATCAATGATTGAATCTTCTAATCATTTTCTTAACTCAAACAATGTTCCTCTTGAAAACATTAAAACTTTTGATAGTGAACAATCATATGATGAGGACACTAACGTTGATCGAGAATAGTTAGATAAGCTCACTAATTTTTAATCTACTTTACATGACCACCCTACCCATATTCTCCATGTCCTAAATGTTTTACTCATTGTCAAACATGCTCGAGATGTTACCTCTCACCCTCTCATGGGTTCTTCCTCGATTGTCATGGCCTCCATGCAACCCCTTAACATTCCTACTTCCATTGCTACAACCACTTCTCCCCTCATTACTCCCAATACCTCCAATACACAACCTGGTTCCTCTTCAAGCACCCATGACCTAACTTATTTATACCATGATCTATAAATTCAAATCCATCAATTACAACAAGCTACTTCACATTCCTCTCCATCTCTTGATTCCTCACTTCTCCTTCACAACCCTTTTACACTGTCATATCCTCTCATCCATCGCTTCCTAACTTCACTGCAAAGTAAGCTTCCCACCTTGATGCCCATGGTGACCCTCTGGAGCATCTTCGATATTTTCATGTAGCATGTCTTGACTATGCGGATGAATTTACATTGTTGGCTAAACTATTTCCTAGAAGTTTGCAAGATTACCCTGTGTTGGTTCTATGATCTACCTGTTCACTCGGTAACCTCTTTTACATACTTAGCCGATGCTTTCCTTGCACATTTTTTTATAAATATCGGTACTAAAATATTAGAGCACGAATCGCTCAACTCAAATAAGGATCTAATGAGCATCCAATATACTATGTTTTACGTTATAAGAATAACCTTACTAAGATGTCTAATGTACTAGCTAACTTTGAATTGGAAGATATATTTATTCAAAGTCTCTTACCTCCACTTTAAGAGAGCATCATCTTCCCTCTTCCTCTTTTGATCAACTATGTCATACACTCAAATTGCATGAAGACAAACTCTTATCTATGGGAAAATTTAAATTCTATGATGCTTCTTCATCCTCATCTTCTAATCGGTTTCAAACAAAATCTACTTTCAAACCATCTCCTAAAGCCATTGAAGCTAAGGCCATTGTTAATGTTGTTTCTACACTTGACAAGATTCAATTGCAACCCATGAGGCATAATTTTACTAAACTACCTTATGCACCTTGGCTTCTCTTACCACAACTTATTGAAAACAATCTTATCACTCTTCCTCCACCACTCAATCTTGATCCTTCTTGTCCTGGGGGCTGCAACTATGATGAAAATGCACACTGTGACTACCACCAATGCATTGGGCATCACATTGATCACTGCTTTAAACTTAAACATCTAATTCAAGATCTTATTGATAACAATGCAATCGAGCTCCTGAGCCATCTACTTCCAAACCGGTCAATGATAATCAAAAGCTAAAAAAATTCAATGACCCTCTACCAAAGCATGACAAACATGCCACCAATTCTTATCTGACCATACATATCATGTTATGCCTCCTCCTTCATTAGGGTCTCTTGACTTTTCATTGCTTTTCTTTGATGTACCTGCCGGTCATCACCTTCTCGATTATGATTATCATGCTACATTTTCTTCTGATTCATTACATATCAATGCTTCTATTGGTTCCTATACCATCAATAATACTATGGTTTATTCATTGAATGTTACCAACATATGGTCCGTGACACTCCTCCTAGCTATCAAATGTCCAATGTCTATTATCACATTTATGGTTCCTAATTCTTATGGTCATGTCAAGCTTCCCATTATAGTTGGGCCCCTCACCATGCTTGTACCATTCATCATTACATCTTCAATTGAAGGTTGTGACATGCTCTTAGGTCTCCCTTGGTTACGCATGTCTTGCCCAAGCCATCCCTCATACATCACTTATGTCTCAAGTTAATCCATAACAAACAACTTATTACCATCAAAGGTATTCCACCACGCACACCTTTGCCTCGACCCACTCTTGTTGATATCTATGCACCAGTCATGACATTTAGGTCTCCTACGCTTCTTAAGTCTAAAGCTACGTCTGCACCCACCTCTCCTATTCTAATCCATATGGATCCATAAAACACACCACTTCATCAGTTCCATCAACACCAAGAAGGAGAAATAAGAAAAGTGAGAGAAATGAGGCAAACAGAGGTTCTGGAAAGAACCGCCGCTCTGTGCGCAGTGGCGGTTTGAAGCTACTGCCCTCGCCCAATTAGGGCGGTGGTCCTAAGACCGCCGGTTTGCTCAGGGTGGCAATCATGACACTTTCGAACAGAAAAAAAGAATGGAACGTGAATGGACGCGAACTTGAAGCGCCCGACCATGTCTCTTCCCCTTCCATGCCCTTTCACAGCCTCCAGTGCACGTGAGGACATGGGAAGGTCTATAAATGCATGAAGGGAGCAAGAGAATGGGCATTTGAAGATCCAAAGAGATCAAGAAGCAAATTTTAATGAGAGCAGTGAGCAAGATCTTCAGTGTTGGAGTGGAATTGTAGGAGCAAGGTGTAGAAACAGAGCAAGCAAGTAATTGGAGAGAAGTTTTACATTGTTGCTTATTTTCATACTTATTATAATCTGTAATTGTCTATACTAGACCAATAAAAGTGGGAAGAAAGAGTAGTTGCCCTTCCCGACTAGTTTTCCTCCATTGGAG
Organism: Taxus wallichiana var. yunnanensis; assembly: GCA_018340775.1. Classification (NCBI taxonomy): domain Eukaryota; kingdom Viridiplantae; phylum Streptophyta; class Pinopsida; order Cupressales; family Taxaceae; genus Taxus; species Taxus wallichiana. The sequence continues at coordinate 181,956,672 of CM031238.1, read as the reverse complement.
GTTTCTAGGATAAAATTGTTGGTGTTGAAGTTTGAATTATTTCCTTCTCTGCAATTTCCTTTCTATAGCACTAGATAATCAGTCATGAAGCTCTAATTTTCAAGCAAATCTGTCATTTTCCAAAGTTGAAAGTAGAACAACATAGTTGTGTGATTCGTAGAGTTCCAAAGTAGAAGTTTACGGATCATTTTGGTATCAGAGCTGATTATATATCTAGGATTGTGGTATTCGAATATTTCTTATGATTTTGTATGACAGTGACAAGGTCCAAAGGTGAATAAGTTTTACCTTGCAAGCCAAATATTTCTATGAAGAAGTGGAAACAAAGAATTTGAGCTCAAATGGAGGAAGAGAACTTGGTCCATAGAGTCGAGATGTTAGAGACCATGATGGATAGATTGCATAGAAAATAAGAAGAGCTTTCAGATCTGCAAAATACGGCTTCGGTTAAGCAAGATTCCATGGACTTGGTGGTTTGAGAACTAGCCAAAAAATTTGGTATCGGAAAGAGCCACAAAGAGGAAGAATGGGAAGAGCATGAAGAGACACCAATTGTAAGTGAGAAGGTAAAATTTGCACATACACATTTTAAAGTTGAAACGAAAGTGGAAATAAAGAATTTTGAAGGAAAAGTAGATGTAGAATTTCCGGATAAATGGCTGAAGCAGTTAGAAGTCTACTTTAGTGTGCATAATGTCACCGAGGTAGAAAGGGTCACCTTTGCACGTCTCAAAATGGAAGGTCATGCTCGGTTTGGTGGGAAACTCATCTAGCCACTTGTGAGAAGAAGAAGCGTCGTATTGTCAATACTTGGAAAGGTTTTAAAGAATTGACAAGAGCTAACTTCTATCCTATTGGCCATAAGACTAACAAGATGATTAAGTGGTAGTACTTTAGATAGGGTAGAGGTTAAAGCATGCAAGACTACACTACAGAATTTCAGAGACAAGCCATGTTGCTTAATGTGCACTTGGAGGATGAGGACATTCTGACCAAGTATTTGGGAGGACTTCACACTCACCTTCGAAGGAAGGTAATATCCACAAAGCCCAAGGATCTCAATGAAGATTGTGTACAAGAATACTACATTGATGACAAGAAGAAGAAATGAGAAATAGAGCCAAAGGGAGACCGATTAACGAGAACAACATGACAGAGAACAAGGCAAGACAAGTAGCAGAGGTAAATGGAAAGGTAAACATACCGCTACTACTTTGCATACTTGTAAAGATCCTAATAAATTTTGTAAGAATTGTGATGTAAATGGACATACTGACGCCACATGTTGGAAGTTACATCCGGAATTGCACCCAAAGCACCGAACCAAGGATTCCAAGAAATCCATGGCCACTGTAAAGACAGAAAGAGAGGTGGAGATTGAGGATGATTCGGATGTAGACGAGAGGTTGGATGCATGGCCACTAACATGTATGGGACAACAAAAGAAGAAGAGATGAGTAAGCTATTTCAAATCAAAATCCAAATCAAGAAGACTAAGGTAAACACTTTAGTAGATTCTGGTTCTCAGTAAAACTTGATTTCTGATGTAGTTGTAGAAACGGACTTGGTCTAGAGACTTACGTGCATTCACATCCATACCCACTAGGATGGGTGAAGAAGGGTGTAGAAATACAAGTTACTGAGGAAGTGTAAGTTTCATTTGGGATAAATACTAAATACATAGATGTATTAGAGGCTGATATTATTCTAGTTGATGCATTTGACGTTGTCTTGAAGTCTTTACTTGTATGCCGGGATGTTGTGTTCACGAGGAGGGAGAACCAGGTATAGATGGATAAAAGACGGAGTCATTTTTAACATCGGGGCTCACTAGGAAAATCAAATAAAGCTATGGTAAGTGCCAACCAAGCACCAAGACTTATTCAGGAAAATCATCAGTTTTGTTTGCTTTCATTGGAAGAAAAAAGAAATGGGCGTGAGAGCATGGATATTTTTGACCAAAGGATAGATAATTTGGATAGCACTTGTCATTTTTATAGAAGAAGCCACCACAGGAATTGCTCATTCAAGGAGCAAAACAAACTTCGCTATGCAATCACCGTATCTACCTACTGGATTCACTGGACCTGATCATGGGGCAGTAAGAAGAAGAGGAGATATAAGGAACAGTGGTGACTAAAGCAACAGGCAGCGCACTTGGAGAGGATTCAACCAATCCATCTCAAGAAACAAAGACAGGCAAGGACTAAACCACTATAGTATGGGACCTTCGCCATACTTGAGCAGGTTGGAGAAGAAACCTTCAGGCCATACTTCATACAGATGCATGCGATAGTAAGTTGCAAGAGCTCACATCCACTAACGTCATCTATGCATGAAAAAGAAGGAAAGATACAGAAGTTACCTTCCAAAGAGGATTGTACTCGAGGCAACTTGGAGGAGGATGTAGCACTAGAACAAAAACCAGAGATCCACAGGAGTCTTGGTAGGTTGGACGAGAGAAGACACCAAGGCAAACCCAGTGGTACTCAAATGAGCACAAGAGGGAGTCGATTCCTCTACCACTCCCCCACTAAGCTTTTGTGGGACCAAAAGCCTCCTAAGTAGGGGAGGTATGATCTATAGGGATAAAAAAACACACCACTTCATCAGTTCCATCAACACCAAGAAGGAGAAACAAGAAAATTGAGAAAAATTAGGTAAACGAAGGTTACTGAAAGAACCGCCACTCTATGTAGAGTGGTGGTTTGAGAACCTCCACCTTGCAAACGGCGATCCAAAACCATTGCCCGGCCTGGGTGGCGGTCCTAAAACTTTCAAACGAAAAGAAGAATGGAATGTGAATGGACATGAACTTGAAGTGTCCGATCAGTGTCTCTTCCCCTTCCATGCCCTTTTCACGAGACTCCGGTGCCTGGAGGACATGGGAAGGTCTATAAATGCATGAAGGGAGCAAGAGAATGGGCATTCGAAGATCCAGAGAGATCGAGAAGTAGAGTTTAATGAGAGCAATGAGCAAGATCTTTAGTGTTGGAATGGAATTGTAGGAGCAAGGTGTAGAAACAGAGCTAACAAGTAATTGGAGAGACAATTTACATTGTTGCTTCTTTTCATACTTATTGTAATTTGTAATTGTCTATATTAGACCAATAAAAGTGGGAAGAAAGAGTAGTTGCCCTTCCCGAATGGTTTTCCTCCATTAGAGGTTTCTAGGATAAAATTTTTGGTGTTGAAGTTTGAATTATTTCCTTCTCTGCAATTTCCTTTCTATAGCACTAGATAATAAGTCACGAAGCTCTAAATTTCAAGCAAATCTGTCATTTTCCAAATTTGAAAGTAGAATAACATAGTTGTGTGATTCGTAGAGTTCCAAAGTAGAAGTTTACGGATCATATTCACACACACCTTACATCACAACCTTCTCGGTATCATCGGTCATTTAGTCCACCTCGTCGCCTGTCCCCTACTCGGGCGACCCGTTCTCATAAGCATTCTTCGCCTTCTTTGCCTTCTTTGCCTCCTCGACCCATTAGTCCACTTCTCATCCTAAGTCCCCCATTCAGGAAACCCCTTCTTATTGGTATTCTCAACTTCCTTCCCCACATTGGCCTCCTTCAAGTGCACATAGTTACTCTCCTACATCGCCACCCTTCGATTATGGTCACATGCCTTTGTCTCCTCGAAAATTGATTGGGGGCCTATACGTACCCAAAATTGTAAGGTATTGCTATGCTAGAACAACGTGGCACATGCCCTAATGATGATACTGAGTCTCCTCTCAAGGTGTTCGGGATCGGAAAAGCTCTCCAAGTGTGTGTTAACATCCCGCATGCCCCACTTAGCCGCCGCGTGCTTTGTTTTTACCTTTTTCCCTCTTTTCTTGGCCTTTCACTCTTCAGTGACGAAACCGCCGCCCTGCCTAGGCGGCGGTCTCGTGACCGCCGCCCTGCTCAAAGCGGCTGTCCTTTACGTGTTTTCCAGAAAGCTCTTTTAACACGACTCACGTAAATTCAATGTTTTACCAACTTTCTTTCACCGCCATAGGCTTGCATTTATGATTCTGGTTCCCTGGAATAGTGTTTTACCATTGTTTATAGTTTAAGAGTTCAAATTGGTTTTACCTTAGGTAAATCCAAATGCTATAAATAGATGGCTTGTGCTCAAGCAAATGGCCTTGTCGACACTAAAATTTTCCTCCGTAATTTCTATTTCATTAATGTATGTATTAGGAATAGGATGTTGTTAAGTATAATTAGTAGTAGCGTCTGATAGAAGATAACGGCGTTGCAAGATCTTACGCCGCAATAATGTATAGTACGGTAATAGTCAAAAGTATAATAGGAATGTTGTGGTAAAAAGTAAATAGTTGTCGTAAGTGGTCCAGTAATGTTAAAATGTCAAAGTTGGGGTAAGAAGAGAAGTAGGGTCTACATGATTAGGAATTAGAAATATTATATTGGTAATAAGGACAAGGAGTGAGGTCATAAATATTTTGTATATTTTATTTGTAAAAAGTCTAAAAATGTGGAACCCATGTGAAATGATAAGGTTTATCTTATCTTAAAAGATAAGCTTACATGTACAGATAAAAGTTAAGGTATGAAATATGATTCGTCAGAGTGGATTTCTTATCCTATCTTAGAGATAAGATGGATAAGCCTAGAAGTCTATAAATAAAGAGGCCACCCCCCTCATTTAGCATAGAAGGAAGTAGTGAGAAATATTGTAGGAAGTGTGCAAAGGAAGCCATCAGTTTAAAGGTGTGTTGAAGAAGCCATTAAGAGGTGTAATTGTAAAGTTTCTCCCATAGTCTTGGTGAAAGATTACATCCACCAAACTAAAGGCTGTGCATTAGTAAATAATCATAGCACGAGGAGTTCCCAGGTGAAGAATTATCATAGTGCCGAGATTGGTGATGACAACCCCTCATTCATTTCTCATTTTCTCATTTCATGAGTTCGACTCTTTTATTTTGCTTAGTATTCATAGTTTAGTTCATTACATGCTTAGTTAGCATTGTTTTGCGATTAAAAGCCACATATCCATCTTGTCAAGGCAAGCACTTTGTTGTTATTTCATCCAATCCATTGGAGTAGAATAGCTTAGGAAGCCATTAAAGTTACTGTGTTTTGCTCCTCAAATAGGATAGTTTTAGGTTACGGATGCTTTATGTTGCATGACTCACAATAAATCCCGCTAGGAATTACATAAGCCAAGCTCTGTACTCTTGCACTATCCCTCTCCTACTCGCATTGTATTGATCGTGTTTTGAGCCGCCTTTATCCCAATATCTACTTACATCGATGCTAGCATTACACGCTTTTCTGGATCCACGTGAACACGAAGGAACGAGGAGATCACACTGAGGGGACAAGATCACACACACCATCGGATTCGCCATTGTTTTGCAGAATCCAGGTTCTAGCTTTCAAAGTTCTAGTTAGAATCATATCAAATAGAGTAGTTAATTACTTTATTTCAATTAATTCTACTCTCGATATTGCCAGGGAAGCTGTGGGGATTGATAGTTTATGAGAAACTATGATTCACTCCTCACTTCTGAGGTAGGATCGAGAGTCTTGCAAATAGATTAGATAAGCTATTTTATTGTTTAGAATAGATCTACAAATTACACAGACAAATAGCTACACTCGGTTATTTTGTTTGTTTTAAATTGATTATTTTAGTTGTCATTTCTAGATATTTTAAATAGTTGCTTTCTTAAATTCGTAAAGCTCATCAGAAAACACAAAAAAAAGAAATAGAGAAGTTATATATGCTATAGATATACTTCACATAAGTAAATTTTATTTTACTGTAGTTCGCTTTACTTTGTTGCTTTTGTATGACAATCACGGGACCTAGAGAGCCCAGGGAATACGTATTCGAGCCAATTGTGCCTCAGCCCAATCTCATCACAACAAGATGGCGATATAGATCAAAATATTAGGATTGAAGTCTTCCAGACAATGGTAAGCTTGCAAAAATCAATTCCCAGAATGAGTGGACTAAACATAGAAGGCGACCAAGCACACACATTTTGGTCCAATCAACTCGAACTACAAATTATCCTAGGCAACATTCATATGATTTGTAGAAGGGTTTGAAAGAGAACAAACATTTGGTTGTGATCCTTTGGTCCCACAAATAGGCGCAGGAGACACTCTTCTAGATATGGATACCAGCGTAAGAATCCAGGTTGCGAGGAACACCTGTAAGATATTATGAGAAAATCACACATGATTATTGATCCTAAATATAGAAGGCCGAGAAAGCATATGATTCTTGGATATTAGGGATTAGAATTTTATTTCACGCATGACCATAACAGTCCACATAACTAAGAATCTACGGTTGTGACCCACAAATCCATGCACCCAACGAATCCATAGGAGAAATAGACATAGACACTAGCACTGCGCACACTAGTATTCCTATTCTACTGCCACTTCCACCTATTATCATCAAACAATTATCCTTGCTTTGAACAACAAATGACTAATAGAGCTAGGGAATTATGGACTAGGCGAGAATCATCCATAGAATTAACTACATTTCTTGTCCACCATATGACCTGTCCGAGGAATACACAAACTATCCCGGTCATTTTCCACGTATTCCACAACCTATAGATCGAATCACGCCAGAGCTCGATATTGATTGGAGCCTTCGAGCAGTCATCCTTGCTGACCGATCTATCACACCAATTCAAGTTAGGAGGGCCTTCTTTGCCTTAGACTCGCAAAGTGCTCAGTGCGTATTGAGGATATTAGATTGCCTAACTAGTTTGTTTGCATCTCACACATATTCCATACCCACCGGTTGTCTCGGCATGACCTCGGGAGGTCGGGTGCGAGGAAGAGTTGCTTGTAGATTCCCATGCTCGCATGTCACTTTTCCATTGTACAAAATTGGTGAACCCGATGTGAACAAACAATTGTTTCACCTTTTATACCTCATTAGCCTTCACATTAGCTTCACCAACAAAATTGGTGAACCCGACGTGAACAAACAACTGTTTCACCTTCTGTACCTCATTAGCCTTCACATCAGCTTCACCACCAAAATTGGTGAACCCGACGTGAACTTCCTACTTTCTAGTTTGGAGTCATATTATTACGTGTTCTTCCAAGTTAGTATACTTTTCATCTTTTCCGCCTCATTGGCTTTCACCATCACCTTCGCTCCTTCCCATTATTCTGCGGGTATTCATATACCCCCCGAATATGTCAGGATTCGATGCATATGGCAGACCCCTCTTGGGTCTTGAGGCATACTACGCCCAACAAAATAGACAATCATCACCCTCACTCTCAGTATGGGGTGACAACTATTCAACTAACCAGTTGTCAACGCAAACTCCAAGGATCAGATATAGCTCGTCCTTCCAAACAGAGGAGTTGGAACAACTCGCTCAAACGCAACAAACGGAGCCTTGAGCTCGAACAATATGGCGTTCACCGAGAATCCGTTCATCTCCTCGGTACTACTTAGACCACAAATTAGTAGGTAATCGACCCATACCAAAGTTTAGACGATAAACATTCGTATATTATGCCAGAATGAACAACGCTCTCGAAGTATGTACCCACCCATAAGAGGTCTACAAACACAACCCGAGGTCTCTTTTCAAGAAAACACTTCCATCCCATTACATTTAGGAAATGCTCTCGAGAAACTTGGCGGGCGGTGATCGGTTCATAGCGGGTATCATAGACTGTGACAACACCATGATATACAACAAACGCCACCAAGGCGGAATATCGTGACTTCACCAAATGAAGTCATTTCAACGTTGGTAGAAAAAGTGAGAGGGTTAGAACTTGCTCAAGCAAATCACCATTCTCAATTCATACAAACAGGAAAGTTCCAATCCTTCACACCATCCTAGCCAAGTAGATCTCCTCACAGGAGTAGGCACGTTAGGCATAACTCCTCAGTATTCACAACAAATGCCAACTAGACCCACCATCTCTAACACTGTTCCTCCCTGGTCTAGTATGAATAATCCATTCTGGACAAGACTTCCCGTCATACTTAAACATGTACTCCAAATCACCACAAGGATATGTTCTCCTCTCCCTAAGCATGTTTGCTCAAACACAGGTGCTTCCTTATGCCCCTGCCAACGCATACGCTGCGCCATACCAACAACCCATTCCACCGCCACTCCCTCAACAGGCACCATCTATGGTCGAAACATATGCGATAGGGACTTACTCATAATATTTGAAAGAGCCCTTGGATTTCACCATACAAAGCGTCATGCTTCCAAGACCTCTCCCGATTTTCCCAAATACAAAGGTGAGGGAGATCCAAATGCACGTATCAAAGCTTACGCTTCTGACCATTCGAGAACTACTCCCATGGGATGGGGTTATTGCTAAAATATTTCCAAAAACCTTGGAAGGCATCGCTCTCGATTGGTATTATAGAATACCTGAGGCTTCCATACATTCGTTCAAACAACTCGTGTCAGAGTTCATCAAGGCCTTCGACATGAACAAATTATTAAGAACATGAATCAGAGAGTTCTTACACATCAAACAAGAACACAATGAATCATGCACCAATTTCATCCAAAGGTGGCGTACGGTTCTTTATTCTTCGGCAAGTGCTCCAAACATGGATCAAATGGAACTATGTGATTTATTCCTTCATTCACTTAGCAGAGAAGTGAAGGAAGAAGTCTAGAAGTTCCCATTAAGAACTTACGATGAAGTACTTGAGAGCGCTCTTCGAATAGATCAGCGGCAATTGATGTGGTGGTCGAAAATATATGGAGCAAACGGGAGGTTAATCGCCCCCAACACTACTGACTCATCCTACTACCACGAACGTCGATCAAGGACCTAAAATCCTTAACAAAAATCGGGGTGTAACAACATATGGAGTAATCGACCAGCTAAGAAGGTAAATGTTGTCAATACTCCATCACAAATAAACAACCAACAAAACAACAACTTTACCCCAACAATCAATACAAAGTGGATTTTAATCCATCCACAACAACAACGACAATGACAAAATCCCATACGGTGGTCCAAGCCAAAATTCAACTAGGTACCAAAACCGAATTCAAACCAAAAACAACAAACGTGAAATTTTAATAGACAACGGTTTGATCAAAATTTTGGGCCACAATACACATCAAACCAACAAACTAGGAATTACAATCCTAATTCGTATTGTGGTTTCCACAAAATCGGTGCCATGACACTTTAGAGACGTCACCGTGACTACAATAAATTCATGCAACGCTTGCGGATGAACAAAAACAACTTTTCATGGATATGTTCTTGGCGATCCTACCTCACCAACGTCAAATACCTTTTCGGGCGGTTTCCCTCAAAACGCACCCCTAAAGATCTTTAATGATCCACTCCCAAATCACGATAACAACAGACTAAATCTAATAGAGGCGAACAAGAGGTGTAATGATAGCAAACAACGATCATGAAGCCTCGACCTCACTAAATCCATTAGTTGCGCCACAATTAGGAAGTCGGCCACGACCTAAGGTAGTTGGTTTAGTGGAATTAGACACTAAGCTACCCATCGAAGCTATAACAGGACGCGAGAATATTTTTCTCACCAAGTCCAAGCCACTGCGCTGCAGGGCGGATGACATCCAACAAATCGTAGCAAAACCATGGGTGCCTATGATTTAATTAACGACCTAACAAAAACCTTCTCACACATTTCATTCTTAGACTTGCTAAAGAACTCTCCCTTGCCAGGGATGCTCTTTTAGAAGCATTAGGTTTAGGTCATCTAATTAACATCACTCCACCCCACAAACGTAGGTAAATCATGTGGACTTTGATGTTCATCCACTAGGGCAGGCAGATAGGGATGTCGAATTCATATTCGAGATAAACAAAATACCGACAGATCTAAGATCACACGCCGAGGTGATCCACCTTACATTTGCAAGTATGGGTTTATAACAACTATGTAAAGTGTGCAAGATAGTTGTGATGGGGCAACAGATTAACATAGTCCCCTTCTCTTTCCTCCAAAAGTTAGGGTATGGGGAAACCAATTGTTCCACAACTTGAAATACACTAAGGGGCTATGATAGTCTTAAAGCCACCTCGGTTGGAACTATAATATTACCGGTCACCTTAGGACCCAAAACCATCTTAAGCGAGTTTTATATTATAGATCGGAAACTAACTATAATATGATCCTCGTACCGACCTTGGATACACCGCATGAAGGAAATCCCTTCTACACTATTTCAAGAAGTAAGGTTTTTACATTTAGGAAAGGTATTCGTAACCAAAGGTGACCCAAAACCATTTGATGTACACCTAGACTTAAAGAAAAGACCAGGGCGTACACTCGGAGTTTGAACTCCCAACAAACCAACTTAATAAGCCTCACCGACGCAAAAACAAAAGAAAAGTTGGTACCTACGACGATCTTGAAACTATGGGCCTAGCCAAAGTAACCCCAACTCCCAAAGATGAGGCTAACACTATGTAGAAATAGTGTCATTAGGAACTACTTTGCAAAGATCGTTGAATTCTTTGAAAATGATCTACCAATATTCTTACCATTCGATTCGGTAGGCATAGGATATTTTTAGGCATTGGCTCTCTTCCAAGAGGATCTCTGTATGGTGGAAGTAGAATATACAAACATAACAGATATCTCACCATCCATATTCCCAAAATATTGGACACTCCATTTTGATGGAGCTAGATGCCATTACGGAGCGGGCGGGGCGGGTGTAATCTTTACTTCCCCAAAGGAAAAGTCTTACCTTTTGCCTTTAAACTAAATTTAGTACACAAACAATGGTGCCGAGTACAAAGCCCTCCTCCTTGGCCTCATCTTAGCTAAGAGAATGGTGTTGATAACATCGAGTCTTAGGAGACTCATGATTAGTAGAAACCAAGTCTCCGAGGCATACGAAACCAAAGCCGAGCACTTACAACTTTACAAAAAAAAGTTGTCTTAGATTTACGCGTGAGGAGTTTGACTTCATATCAATTGAAGCAATCCCGCGAGAGAAAAATCTTCTCGTTGATTCATAAAGCGAACTTCGTCACGTTTTACTCCAAGTAATAAGTTAGAGGATACTCGTTTCATGGTATCCCTTCGTGATGAACCATTGATAAAGACAATGACAAATTCTCTTTTAAACGGAAATGAATCTACCGTCACTAGACCATGTTGATAGTGGTATGGCCACTTTGGATTACTTAAATGCCTATGCGGCACTACATCTCTCCTATCATATGATAGATTTGTCCTTAATCCCACATTCGTCTTCCTACTTCGGAAATCCCATGGTGGATCTTCCCTCGCAAATGGAACCTAGCATATGCACAGTAGAAAATGGGGATGATTTGGATTTACCTCCGAGTATACCCGAGTTTGAAGAGGGTAACGCCTCTTTGATCGAAGAAACAATTGATGTCAACATCGGAGCGGAAGGCGAACCAAGGATATTGAAACTAGGGTCCTCGTTAACCCCAGAGGAAGTAGAAATACACACTCGGATCCTCAAAGAACATCGAAGGCGTCTGCATTTAATTATAAGGAAATGCCGAGTTGCGCCCCACATCGCGGTGCACAACCTCATCACTAAATCGATCTGGCTTGATTAAACAAAAATCGAGACTCATGAAACCCAAGGTAGCTCTCATGGTAAAAGAGGAGGTAATAAAACTCCTCCAAGTAGGATTCATCAAGCTATCGATTACTCCCAATGGGTATCTAACATCATTCCCATTCTCGAAGAATGGAAAGATACACATCTGCGTAGATTTCCGAGACATCAATAAAGCGTGTCCTAAAGACGACTTCCGTTGCCATCCATTGATGTCATTGTTGATCAACACCGGGTTTGAACTTTTGTCTCTCATGGATGGATTCTCGGGATACAATCAAATCAAAATATCCGAACAAGATCAAGCTAAAACCACATTTATAACTCCTTGGGAACTTAGTGCTTTATGTTGTCATGCCATTTGGTCTCGAGAATCTTTGGTCTACATACCCAGGTGAGCTATGACATATATATTTCACGATTTAATTCATAAAATCGTGGAATCCTACGTAGATGACTTGTTGGGCTAAGGCCAAGAAGCGTTGTGACCATCCGGAAGTACTCGCGTCATTCTCTCACGCCTAATAGAATACGGAGTCACGCTAAATCCAGAAAAATGCGTCTTTAGTGTAACAAGAGGGAAGCTCCTAGGTTACATCATATCGTCACGAGGGATAGATGTTGACCCACCAAAATTTGGGTTGTCCTTGAAATGGTTCCACCTTCGGATGAATATGGAATCGGTCATTTCTCGGAAAGTCAGGTGCGATCCGAAGATTCATCCTGGACTTAAGTTTCGCCATACATCCAATCAACAATTTACTTAAGAAAGATTATAGCATTGATTGGGTGAAGATCTGTGATGAAGCTTTTGAGTGCGCTTTAAGCGTTTCCTATTATCACCACCTACGCTAATGCCACCTAAGCTAGATCACTTTGTTAATTTTATATTCACGAGCTACCATGATGTCTCCACTGCGTCTTTGGCTAAAGAAAACGATGACAAGAGAGAACGTGTGATTTATTTCATTAGGCTGACGTTGCTCGACTATGAAACGCGTTATACACAAGCGAGCGAGAATGCCTCGCCATAGTCTTTACGACCAAACGCCTAAGACATTATATCTTTAAATCAAGAAATAAGGGTCATGGTAAAAATGGACCATTTACGAACTTTCCTCACACAAGGTCCTTATCTAAGAAGGTTGGACGTTTTATAACCTTAATGGGAGAATTCGAATTAACATTTGTAAATTAGAAGTTAGTTAAGGGACAAATCATCGCATATTGGTTAGGTGATAACCCATTAGATGGAGGCGATCCAGTAGATTTAGATTTTCCAGGATGAGTGTGTATCTACATCAAAACACGACCTTCTATCTTTGAGTGTCCCCTGGTACACCGATATCATTAATTATATCATGGACTATACGTATCTGTAGTAGCTACACCGCAACAAAGAAGGCGGTTACGTATTATCGTAGCTAAATACATCATTATAGAGTAAGTGCTCTATCGGAAAGCGTTCGATGGAATGCTCTAAGATGTGTCAACACGAAGAATCTAAGAAGATTCTCCATGAATCCCACAGTGGAATGTGTGGAGGCCACTTCGGTGGTCACGCCACCATTCGTAAAATACATCGAATGGGCTATTTCGGCCTACTCTAGAACACGACGAAGTAGAGTTCATACGCGAGTGTCGTAAGTGCGAGAATTCTCCCATGAGATCCATATATCGCCTGAAGCTCTGCAACCAATCGCTACTCCATGGCATTTTTCTACATGGGGCCTAGATTTAATAGGAAATTCTCTCCCTCGTCCACAGGCGGCCATAATTTTATAATCACGACCACCGAATATTTTACCAAATGGGTAGAGGCTGCCTCTTACTACTACTGCACAGTTACATGTAATCGTTAAGTTCATTTTGAACCAAATCATTTGCAGTACGGTATCCATGAAATCATCATCTCCGATAATGGAACTTCTTTTAAGAATGAAGAGGTTCGCGAACTATGCAATAAATTTAAGATAAGCCATCATACGGCTTCCTTGTATTACCCTCAAGCCAACGGACAGGCTAAAGTGACAAATAAAACACTAAAAACCATTCTCCTTAAAACGGTGAAAGAAAACAAACGAGATTGGCACTTAAAGTTATATCCGGCCTTATGGGCCCACCTTGAACCTCAATAAGAACACCAACGGGAGCAACTCCTTTCTCGCTAGTATTCGGGGCGGGCGGTTCTCCCACTCGAGGTCGAAATATCCAGGTCTACACATTTCATTACTGAGGATTACGGATGAAGACACTTACAAAGAAGTACGTCTTTCCCAACTAGAAAGCCTAGATGAAGCTAGGTTAGATCTTTGAACAATGGCACAAAGTCTATCTTTGATCGGATGTGTCGGTAGTATAACAAGAAAGTGTTAGGTTGTGGAGCTGTTTTCATGTGTGAAAGTGTTGAAGACTATACACTAAGATTACCGTGTACACTTTTCATGTATCCTCGCCCTTAGGGGTTTGGGGCGCACCCCGGCCCAAAAAAAAATTTAGGCATAAATTTTTGGCCTCGAAAAATTACACCAAATATCGGAAACGTGTTTTTCTCATATGGGTGAGTTTTTGACCCATAGGTTTATGGGACAAGTTTTGCCCATGGTTTTGATACCCACGGGTTTTGTAAAGCTGCTAAGCGATTTTATCTATTTATATGGTCTTATGCATATGATAGATGTACAAGCAAATGTATTACAGATGTGTTTTGAATTGGGTGTGAATTCAGCAGAGTTTGTTGAGCATAGCTCCAAACGGATCTCGGTATTGTATTGAGAGAGCGGTGACTTGTAATAAAATCTGAGCAAGTGAGTCTTGGTGGACGTAGGCCAAATTGGGTGAACCACGTTAACTACTTGTCTCTTTGTGTTGTGTTATTTTTATTACGTAATTTTATTTGAGATCTGTAATAATTTACGATATTATTTTCTACTGTTGCGATTCTGTGAGGGATTATTTCGCATATTTTATCCCTTATTTCCTAACAATTGGTATCAGAGCCTGGTTTGGTTTGTTGAAGTGTTGAATCGCAAGGAAAGTTTTAGCTTGAGTGGGAGCTATGGCAGATGAAGGAAGATCTAGGGTTGATAAATTCAACGGGGAATTTCAGTCTTTGGAAGATGCAGATGGAAGATTACCTTTATCAAAAGGATCTTTATACTCCATTGTCTGAGAAGGTGAACAAACCCTCGAGTATGACAGATGCGGAATGGGATTTCTTTGGATAGGAAAGCACTTGGAACGATCCGGCTGAGTCTTGCATCTTCGGTATTATTTAATGTCTCAAAGGAAAAGACTACAAAAGATCTAATGGATGCATTAGGAAGTTGTATGAAAAACCCTCTCGCCTCAATAAGATATTTTTAATGAAAAAGTTGTTTAATATGAAGATGTTTGAGAATAGTTCGATGTGAATCATTTAAATGATTTCAATACTGGTTGTGAATATGCTAGCTTGATTCTGATAGAATTTGATGAAGAAGTTAGGGCTTTATTAATTTTGTGCTCTTTACCCGAGAGTTGGAATAGCACAGTAATGGCGGTAAGTAACTCGGTTCAGTAACTCGAAGTTGAAGTTTGAGGATGTTGTAGGGGTGATTCTAAGCGAGGAAATGCGAAGAAAAAGCTCAGGGAATCTTCTCCTTCGGGGAATGCTTTGACAAAGTGGAAACTAGAGGGAGACAGAGAAGAATAGAGGAAACCGTGGAAAATCAAAAGATCGGGCAAGGTCAAAATCCAAGAACAAGATTGTATCTTTGGAATTGTGGAAAGCACAGGGCATGCGAAAGAAGGATTATTGGGAGCTTCGGGATAAGAAGAAACAACAAGAAGAAAACAAGGAGGCAAATGTGGCAACGGGTAATGTATGTCAGGATGCTTTGATTCTTTCTTTACACAATATTACTGAATCTTGGGTTTTAGATTCGGGGCTTCTTTCCATGCTTCTCCACATAGGCATTATTTTGTTGATTATGTTCAAGGAGATTTTGGGCATGTTTTTCTTGGTGATGATGAGCCTTGCAACATAGTTGGAAAAAGGTTCTTCGAGTTAAGATGCGAATGGGAATACTTGGCTATTGAAGGATGTCAGACATGTGCCTACATTAAGACGAAATTTGATATCGGCAGGGCAGTTGGGAAGTGATGGTTGTACTGTGATATTTACAACAGACTCTTGGAAGGTTACCAAGGGTGCTCTTGTGGTGGCAAGAGGTAAGAAGGTTGGAACCTTGTATTTAACCACTGATAGTACTAATGATTGTAATATTGTGGCTTCGAGATGCGAGATACAACATTATGGCACTATAGGCTTGGTCATATGAGCCATAAGGGCATGAACATCATAAAGAAGAATTTGCCGGATTTACGAAACAGGTTTTGAGTTTCTGTGAGAACCTGCATATATGGGAAACAGAAGCGAGTAAGGTTTCTCAAGGTTGGACCTACAAAGAAAGAGAGTAAGTTAGAGAGCTGGTGCATTCGATGTGTGGGGCCACTGGGTATCATCTCTTGGGGTTCAAGTTATTATGTTACTTTTATTGATGATGCAACAAGGAAAGTTTGGGTTTATTGTATTAGAAACAAATCTGATGTATTTGACACTTTTGTTAAATGGAAAGCCTTGGTAGAGAATGAAACAGGTCTTAAGCTAAAATGTCTCAGGTCAGATAATGGAGGGGAGTATTACAGCAATGAATTTGATGATTATTGTTCTAAGAATGGAATCCGCGAGGCAAAAGACGCAGTTCGAACTCCGCAGCAGAGAATGGGGTATCAGAAAGGATGAACAGAACAATAATGGAACGTGTTAGGAGCATGAGGTTACATACAGGACTGCCTCTTTCTTTTTGGGCAGAAGCGGTGAGCACAACTATGTACTTGATAAACAGAGGACCCTCAAGTGCCTTGGATGGAGGCATACCTGAGGAGGCTTGGTATGGTAAGAAAGTTGATTATTCATTTCTTAGAGTCTTTGGATGTGAGGTGTTTGTTCACATAGACAAGGATGATAGGACTAAGCTAGAGGCTAAATCAGAAAAATGTACTTTCATTGGTTATGGTGGTGATGACTTTGGATATAAATGTTGGAGTATTAAGGACAAGAAAATCATTCGATCTAGGGATGTGGTCTTTAATGAGAAAGTCATGTATAAGCAGTAGTTGCAGGAAAACAGGGAAGAATCCAAGAAAGAATATGTAGCGGTAGAGGATCTTCCAGATGGGAAAGTGACACATGAATCAGTTCAGGAACCCCCTCAACAGGAACCCCAAACTCCTATATTGAGGAGGTCTTCTAGGGTAAGAAGAGAACCTGAACGTTTTTCTCCTTCTCTTTATTATTTATTACTCACCGATAGTGGAGAACCGAGAGCTTTGATGAAGCAATGTAGGTAGATGCCAGGGAAGAAGTGGGAGCAAGCCATGGATGAGGAGCATCGGGCTCTCATGGAGAACCCGGGCATGGGATTTGGTAAAGCTACCCAGAAGGAAAAGAGCATTACGAGAATAAGTGGGTGTTTAGAGTCGAAAGAGGAAGAAGGAGGCAAGAAAAGATCTGAGGCCCGGTTGGTGGTCAAGGGGTTTGCACGAGAAAAAAGGTATAGATTTTGATGAGATTTTTTCTCCCGTAGTAAAAATGACTTCTATCGAAGCTGTTCTTGGAATAGTGGCGTAGAAGACTTGCACTTAGAACCGTTAGATGTAAAGACCGCATTTCTCCACGGCGATTTGGAGGAGGAGCTATATATGCATGAAATGAGAAGGATATGAAGTCAAAGGTAAAGAGGAGATGGTGTCTGGCGAAGAAGAGCTTGTATGGCACAAACAAGCTCCACGTCAATGGTATAAGAAATTTGATAGCTTCGTGATGGAGCAAGGTTATATCGATGTCATTCGACCATCGTGTGTATACAAAGAAATTTGAGGATGTAAGTTATATTATCCTGTGTTTGTATGTTGATGACATCTTTGGTTCAGTAAAAACATGTAGGAAATAAAAGTACTCAAGAAGCATTAAGTGAATCATTTCTTTATGAAGGATTTGGGTGCGACCAAACAAATCCTTGGTATGAGAGATATCTCGAGATAGGAAGGAATGGAAGATGACTTTATCTCGGAAGAGTACATTAAGAAGGTCTTGGAGAGGTTTAATATGCGGGATGCTAAACCGGTTGGGACTCCTTTGGCGAGCCATTTCAAGTTATCAAAGGAGCAATGTCCCAAGACAGAGCGGAAAGGAACCAAATGTCCAAGGAACCTTACTCATCGGCGGTTGGCGATTTGATGTATGCTTATGGTGTGCACTAGGCACGATATTGCCCATGCGGTGGGAGAGCTGTGAGTAGATTTATGAGTGATCCTAGTAAAGAGCATTGGCAGGTAATAAAGTAGGTCCTTAGGTATTTGAGAGGGACCATGGGGACTTTTTTTTGCTACATTGGATCGACACCACTTTACGTGATTATGTAGATTCGAGACATGGTGGAGATGTAGACGGCGGGAGGAGCACGACAGAGTTATATTTACACTTTGTAGGTGGGACAACGGTGAGTTGGATTTCACGACTACGTGTGGTGGCTTTATCAACCACGGAGGTGAGTATGTTGCTGCCACAGGCAAGCAAAGAGATGATTTGGTTACAACAATTACTTAAGGAGTTGGGGCATAAGCAGGAGGAATGTAAGCGTGCATAGTGATAGTCGAGTGCTATACACCTAGCTAAGAACTCTGCTTTCCACTCGAGGACAAAGCATATACGATTAAGGTACCATTTCATCAGGACAACTTTGGAGGAAGAGAAGTTGAAGTTGGAGAAGATTCATACCAGTCAGAATCCTACAGACATGATGACCAAGGTGGTCACAAGGGAAAAACTAAAGTTGTGTTCGGCTTTGGTTGGTCTTCTGGCCGTGAAGGGTTGAGAAGCTTGCTCAGAGGAAAACTAGTCTCCAAGTGGGAGATTGTTAGGTTGTGGAGCCTGTTTTCATGTGTGAAAGTGTTGAAGACTGTACACTAAGAGTACTGTACAATTTTTGGCCTCAAAAATTACACCCGAAATATCGGGAAACGTGCTTTTCTCATATGGGCGAGTTTTTTGACCCATAGGTTTATGGGACGGGTTTTGCCCATGGTTTTGATACCCACGGTTTTGTAAAACTGCTTAAGCAGTTGTCTATTTATATGGTCTTATGCATATGATAGATGTACAAGCAAATGTATTGCAGATGTGTTTTGAATTCGGCTGTGAATTCTGTAGAGTTTGTTGAGCATAGCTCCAAACGGATCTGGGTATTGTATTGAGAGAGCGGTGGCTTGTAATAAAATCTGAGCAAGTGATTCTTGGTGGACATAGCCCAAATTGGGTGAACCACGTTAAATCTGTCTCTTTGTGTTGTGTATTTTTATTACGTAATTTTATTTGAGATCTGTAATAATTTACGTATATTATTTTCTCTTACTGCGATTCTATGAGGGATTATTCCGCATATTTTATCCCTTATTTCCTAATAGAAAGTCTATGAATGTGACATATATGAAGGTGATCTAGTTCTAAGACTAGACAACCGGATCGATAAGAAGACCAAATGAAGGAAGGAAGTTCCGGCCTAAATGGTTGGGCCCATACAGAGTCATGAAGGACTATGGAAACGGTGCATACCTCTTATGTACACTAGAAGGTGAGGAATTTGGGGAAATAGTCAATTCCCTACACCTCAAGCGTTTACGCATAAAGCAACTAGCACTATTTATATATCCATCTACATTGCATTTTCATATAGATTAGGATCATATTGTCCACTTGTTTCATACACAAATTGTGATCAATGAATCTATTCTCAAAGTAATTCATTACAAACTCATGATGTTGTTAGCATAAAATTTCTAATCGTACCTCTCCATTTTCATGATATCATCAAATTATCTCAGAATCATTTTATCAAATAAAGCTAGACATGACAAAGTCTTAACGGTAACCATACGAAGATCTGCAAGTTTATTCTCACTTTTGGTTTCTTCTTAGGGTAGGTGTCTTGCACTTTGTGTAGTGCATTAGAAGCTTCATGGTGTCACATCTATCCCATATGTATACCTCTTTGGAAATAAACACATATTGACATTTTACTCAAGAAAACGAGTCAAACATTGATCAAACAGAAAATTTTAATTTTACACATTTCCTTGCCCCACCAACCTTTGGTGATGAGCTTGCGTCTCTTACTAGTGACGTAGGGTTGGGAAAGGATGGAAATGCCCTTACTCACCTATGCTTTGCCCACGGTGATAAACCCACGCTTCTTACTAGTAGCATGGGGCAAAGTGTAGGGGGTCCTCTTGACAAACAAATGCAAAAGGTCATACACAAACAATTCAAACTTTGAAATTTTGAGTCAAAAACAAATGAATCAGATGTTCAAAATCCCAAGAGAGTTAAAATCCTAAAAACCCAGATTTTGTCTACTATGTGGCCATCTACGGGTCTAAGTCTGGATAAACCGCAAAGCAAGCTGCATCCAAAACTATGAAGTCACTCGAGTGGAGTAGACTTGTGGTGTCCTAATTTGGTTCCGCCAAAGCTTTATCTGTCTTTCATCACTATCATTTCACTACACCTCATAACTTGCGCCCTTCCTAACTCTTGGTGATAAGCCCTCACATCTTACTAGTTACGTGGAGTTGGGGGTAGGGGTAGGTTTATCATTCATCATACCGGTTTATTTTCATCACTTTTCCAAAACAAACATGAAGTATCCAAAATTGCTTACGAAACTAAGATTCAAAATCGCATTATATCTACATTATCATATATCAGCATCATGAAACACAAAAGGAAAGTAAAACACTTGCATCATTTGTTCACCATTGCATATATTCTAAAAGAAACATATCAACATACATCATAGCATACATGAGGAAACTGGAAATAGAAAGAAAGCCATGAATGCCAAGATTTTGATCCGAATGAATACATATATATAAATGATCAACGTTTATATACTGATGTCATCATGCACTACGCATGGTCAAAACGCTCAAAGAGCCCGGATATACAAAAGAATATATAGTACAAAATCTACGAGAGCCAAGTGGCTTCTCAATCCCTACGAGACCCCTCTCAAGGTGCATGCCCATGCCTAGGACTCGGCTATGCGGTGCTCACGGCTACACGGAGGGCTCGGGATCCCAGGGGCAGCCACGGTCTCACCACGAGAATGACTCCTCATCAAGCACTCAGCCGTCTGCCCCGCACTTCGCTAACTCGTGTGAAGGGTCGATACCATCCTGGCCACATGCCAAACCGGGCGAAGACGTCGGTATGTTTCTTTGGCATGCCGAAGGCTCCCAACGTCCACGGACGCTGACTCTGCGCGGGTCCTCTCCATGGGGATCATCGGGGTATCGGTGCATACCACTCGTGGATCAAGTCCGCCACTCATCGGCGGTCTATACAAACCAAGGAGAAAAATTAGAAACCAAACAAGAAATTAAAAATACAAAATAGCAACTAAGGAGATCCTAACAAAGAAACGAACATTAAAAGGGAGAGAGGGTAACTTACTCGGATCACCAGGCCTTTAAGACGGATCTATGGGATCAACGCCCGCCACGGATGCCACTACCGACTGAGGAGCTACTCTTGTGGCTGGAGCAACGTAACGCCCGCACACAGACTCATCCTCCCCATGGCCCTAGGAGAGTGGCTCCTCTGAAACCAGAGTCACCCTCTCTGCACTCTTCTCGGCCCTCTCTGCCTA
The DNA here is from genome assembly GCA_018340775.1 of Taxus wallichiana var. yunnanensis. Lineage (NCBI taxonomy): Eukaryota > Viridiplantae > Streptophyta > Pinopsida > Cupressales > Taxaceae > Taxus > Taxus wallichiana. Next base: position 181,935,336 of record CM031238.1, on the reverse strand, counting down.
CATGATATCTTGGGTATCGTGCTACTCAGGATCACTGTCCTCGGTCTCCTCCTCTGTCTCTCCCCCGTATACTCCTCAGACTCGGAGTCTACCTCAATGGGGTCATTGCTGCTATGGGCAGGACCCGCGGCGATCTGAAGTAAAGGTGCCTGAGGTGCACCGGCTCTCCCTCTGGCACGAACTATCCTCCTGGCTGCAATAGGAACACCAGGAGTAACCACTGTCCAACCCCGCCTCTGGCCCCCTCTCGGCCTCTCGGGTGATCGATCGCTATCAGGCACCACCAGGGGAAGCATACCCATGTATGGTAAGCCAAACTGCCGAGGAACACGGCCAAGGGGTGCATCTCCACTCGCCCCACTCTATCAACAAGTTGCCTGTCGTGGAGCGGAGATCAAGGTAAGAGCCTCCTCGCCCCCATATACTGCCGCCATAGTCTAATATGGTGTGGCCTCCATGTCGGCCCGATAGTCAAGGAGGCAAGCGGGCGATGAGGTGCTCGAGCACCGACATGTCTCTCCATCTGGCTGCCCTCATAGCTCCAGGATCTGCCACCTCCACACCCCTGCCATAAGGGATGAAATGCTCATAGACCCAACTCATGGCTAGGGTCAGGTGGCTTAAGGACTGCCCCTATAAACGGACCACCCTGTATAAGTCGTGGTAGGTGGTCCCAAGAATATCTGCTCCCCAGGCATATATCCGACCGTGCCCCTCTATCTGTGCAATAATGGGGGACTAGCAGTATATTAATGTATCTCCTCCCTTATCCCCGATCAGTCTCGAGGCAAGGATCCCCATGATGGCCTGGCGAAGTAGGGGGATGGGCAAGGAAGGAATAGATCGAACTCTAACCCCCTTCTTTGACCCTGTAGAGATGACTGCATCTCCCATATATGTGGCCCACTATGTAATCTGTGCTCGTGAACTGCGTCTCTAGGGTGAGTCGTCTCCCATGATCGGGACCCCAGAATATGATGAGCGTCCTCCATGTAATAGTCCACTCACCGCGGACCCACAGCAATCGGAAGGTGTTCCGATATGCATCCCAGTATGAGAACAAATCACAAAGGATGTGACTAGATGGTGTAACGTGGGGCACGCGTGAAATGCGCAATATCCCAGCCGGTTGAAGAGTGTCCTCCTCATCCTGTGAGAGGGCATCTAGTACCCACAGGGAGCCAATCACACTTCCTCTCTCGACTCCACCGGATATACTCCTCTCTCGCCTGCATACACCCAAAAACACACAAAACAGAGCAAGTTAACATCCAAGTAATACTGGAAAAATCATGAAAGCACGTAGAAATGCTAAAAATACAAACACAATCTCAAAAAGAGGTTCCTTTTTGCATTTTGTAAAACCGCCGCCTGAGCGGAGGCGGTTTTATGAACTTGCCGCCTTGGGCGGCGGTCATGTAACCGCCCCCTCGGTTGTGGTTCGAAAACCCACGCAAGTTTTTAAATTTAAAAGGCCTAAAAAGTGCAAAAAATGACCATTTTACCTAAAAACAAAGCCTACCCAGTAGGCGCCCCCCCTAGGTGGACCTTTTAACACTAACATTTTCAAAAATTACCCCCCCATGACAAAGTATTTAGCATTTCAAATTTAAGGGGGTAAAAGGGATAAACTAAAGAAAACTAACCTGTGATCTCACGAGTCGATGTTCCGCACGTGGAGGCATGATCGCTATCTCGTCACGGACGTTTCGACTCTACTCACACAAGAAACCGTCACCGTGGGTCCCAGAGCTCAAAATCAATCAAATCAACTCGCACAAATGAATAGGAAAATGGGCCCACTTTCATATATATAGCATCTGGATTCGTTTCAAATAACTTTTTCACAGGTTTGGAGTGCCGACGGAGGTAAACTCCTATCCCCGCACAAATGGTACGTTCTCATTCCCTATTATTTTAGCGTTTATTTTCAAACTATTGTGTCTATCTGCACTTGAGTTCTCTTTTCGTTTTGCAGGTAGCGGGAATCTTGGATGGCGTCATTTCAACACATGGATGTATCAGGTATAACTTCTAACTTCCCATTTTGGGACCGCCATACTCGGACCCACCATTTTACACCTCTTCATGGCTAAAATGCTTCTCCGAGGGGGCAATATGTACGTACCCAAAATTGTAAGGTACTGTACTGCCAGAACAACGTGACACGTGCCCCAATGATGATACAGGTCTCCTCGCAAGGTGTTTGGGATCCGGAAAAACTCTCCAAGTGTGCGTTAACATCCCGCATGCCCCACTTAGCCGCGCGTGCTTTGTTTTTCCCTTTTCCCCTCTTTTCTTGGCCTTTCGCTCTTGATGTGAAACCGCGCCTGCTGCAGGCGGCGGTCTCAGAATCGCTTCTTTGCCTTGCTCGGCGGCGGTCCTTTACGTGTTTTCCAGAAAGCTCTTTTAACACGAATCACGTAAATTCAACGTTTTACCAGCTTTCTTTCACCGCCATAGGCTTGCATTTATGATTCTGGTTCCCTGGAATAGTGTTTTGCCATTGTTTATAGTTTAAGAGTTCAAATTGGTTTTTACCTTGGGTAAATCCAAATGCTATAAATAGATGGCTTGTGCTCAAGCAAATGGCCCCTCATTCATTTCTCATTTTCTCATTTCAGTAGTTCAGTCTTTTATTTTGCTTAGGATTCATAGTTTAGTTCATTACATGCTTAGTTAGCATTGTTTTGCAGTTAGAAAGCCACATATCCATCTTATGCAAGCATTCTTTGTTATTTCATCCAATCCATTGGAGTAGAATAGCTTAGGAAGCCATTAAAGTTACAGGTTTTGCTCCTTAAACATGATAGTTTTAGGTTCTGGATGCTTTATGTTGCATGACTCATGAATAAATCCCGCTAGGAATTGCATAAGCCAAGCTCTGTACTCTTGCGCTATCCCTCTCCTACTCGCATTGTATTCAGTCTGTGTTCTAAGCTGCCTTTATCCCAATATCTACTTCTATTGATGCTAGCATTACACGCTTTTCTGGATCCACGTGAACACGAAGGAATGAGGAGATCACACTAAGGGGACAAGATCACACACACCATCGGATTCACCACTGTTCTGCAGAATCCAGGTTCTAGATTTCAAAGTTCTAGTTAGAATCATATCAAATAGAGTAGTTAATTGCTTTATTTCAGTTAATTCTACTCTCGATATTGCCAGGGAAGTTGTGGGGATTAATAGTTTCTGAGAAACTATGATTCACTCCTCACTTCTGAGGTAGGATCGAGAGTCTTGCAAATAGATTAGATAAGCTATTTTATTGTTTAGAATAGATCTACAAATTGCACAGACAAATAGCTACACTCGGTTATTTTGTTTGTTTTAAATTGATTATTTTAGTTGTCATTTCTAGATATTTTAAATAAATTTGCTTTCTTAAATTCGTAGAGCTCATCGAGAAAACACAAAAAAAAGAAATAGAGAAGTTATATATGATATAGATATACTTCACATAAGTAAATTTTATTTTACTGTAGTTCACTTTACTTTGTTGCTTTTGTATGACAATCACGGGACCTAGAGAGCCCAGGGAATACGTATTCGAGCCAATCATGCCTCGGCCCAATCTCATCACAACAAAAACTAATATAGATCAAAATCTTAGGATTCAAGTCTTATGGACAACGATAAGCTTACGCAACAAATCAATTCCCAGATTGAGTGGACTAAACATAGAAGATGACCAAGCACACACGTTTTGGTCCAATCAACCGAACTATAGATTATCCTAGTCAACATTCATATGATGTTGTAGAAGGGTTCGAAAGAGAACAAACATTTGGTTGTGATCCTTTGGTCCCACGACCAGTGCAGAGACACTCTTCTAGATATGGATACCACCTAAGAATCCAAGTTGCATGAACACTGTAAGATATTATGAGAAAATCACATAGTTATTGATCCTAAATATAGAAGTTTGAAAGCATATGATTCTTGGATATTAGGGATTAGGATTTGATTTCAAGCATGACCATAACAGTCCATAACAACTAAGAATCTATGGTTGTGACCCACAAATCTTGCAGCCCAACAAATCCATAGGAGAAATAGACATAGACAACGGCTGCGCGCACACTAGTATTCCGGTCTACCCCACTTCCACCTATTATCATCGAACAATTATCCTTGCTTGACACACGGTAGCTACCGAGCTAGGGAATTCTCGGACTAGGCCGAGAGAATCGTCCATAGAATTAACTACATTTACTGTCCACCATATGACCTTGTTCGGAGGAATACACAAAACTATCTCGGGTCATTTTCCACGTATTCCACAACCTATAAATCGAATCACGCCAGAGCTCAATATTGATTGGAGCCTTTGAGCAGTCATCCTTGCTGATCGATTTATCACACCAATTCAAGTTAGGAGGACCTTCTTTGCCTTAGACTCGCAAATTCCACTAGTGCGTATTGAGGATATTAGATTGCCTAACTAGTTTGTTTGCATCTCACACATATTCCATACCCACCACCAGGTGTGTCGGCACGACCGGGAGGTCGGGTGCGAGGAAGAGTTGCTTGTAGATTCCCACGCTCGCATGTCACTTTTCCATCGTACAGGGCCCTTGCCCTTAACTATCATTAGATAGTCTTTTATCCCTCACACACTTGGGGGCATCACACTTTCTTCCCCTTCCTTTACCATCAATTGCCTCGAGTGTCTACCATTACACTTCATGCTCTACGCTTTATGTCTAAACTTTTTACGCATACTTACGTCGTTGGTACACATGGTGTATTGTCATTACCCAATGACACACTCCAGTGCTACGGTTCATGATTGATTATTGAGGGTCCATTATTAAATGAACCTCACATCATACACACTTCACGCTCTGCGCTTCATGATACATATTTTTTAACATCTACTCTCACGCAATACACTCATTTCCCGATGACACACTCTTGTTCTATGGTTCATTCTTGACTGTTGAGGGAACATTTATAAATGAACCTCATCTCATACATATGCATTGGGGAAATGTTGCTCTACCATCTTCACACCTTTCATATCACACCATCACACTCATACAACATTTACATATCTTGGTTACATTTATTCTTGCTAGCTTATACTACTTACATCTTGCACTTTGCTTACTATGTTAGACAGATACTCAATATGTCATTATATTTATCATATACACATGTGCGTTCACTTGGTCTCTGGAAGTGAATGTAGATCTCTTATAGCTCCTTACACGATGTATGACACTCAACACCGAATCTCTATACTTCATACATCACATGTTCTATTGTCACATTATTTACTACTTCTCATTACAATCACTTTACTTTTCATTGATCTATACACGCTTTGACATACTATTTATCTTTCTAACATGCTAATGGGTGCTTCATGTGTAACATTTTCCTTACAGGATATATACAACCATGGGCATCTGTTACTTTTTGTTTTCTATTGTTTTGCGGGGCTATGCCCTATGTCTTGTGTGATCATTGTATGCTTTTGGCTGTTTCGGCACTAATTTTCTTGTGACATTATGAGTGATGTCCCATGTCTAAAACCCAATTTTCACAGTCCATCTTGTATCTTAGTTACTTGTTACATTGTCTTCTATTGCATGCTAGCTTATATTTACTAACTCTTGTTACTAGCCTACATTGTTTACATGTGTCTTAGTTTATACCATACACATCCCCTACCCAATACAGGCATCTACTTCAGATATATCTATCGATCTGGTCCTCTCCTTTGGAACGCATTCCCCTAAAGTAGTCACATGCACCCCAAATGAGGGGGCATCTATTGGGTGAACAAATCACCCCTACAACAACTTAGAGCTACAATAAAACACAACACAATACAAATCATCACAGGAACACATTTACAAATTGGCTTAGAATCAGACTTGGGCCCAAAATTTGGATCAGACCCTAGAGCCTACTCCTAGATAGTAGTGGTGGACGTTTGTGTCTTATGGGAAAAACCAGTCAATTTCTCAGATTAAAGCAACCTCCAACAACTTTCAGAATAGTTCTATAGTAGCAGACACTTGCCTCCAGTTACATAATTCAGTTTATTAGTATATTTCAATTATAATCAGAACAATCGAGACTAATAAAAAAATTAGATGAAATTGGGACATACTATTTACAGTGGTGCTTATTTGAGAAGCGTTATGGAAGGAGAGAAAATCTAGACATATCTTCCCAACACTCTTCTCTTAAGCACGAGATCACCCAAAAAACTCACACTTGGCGTGAGATCGCCCAAAAAAATTGCACTTGGCATGAGATCACCCAAAATCTTGCTCTTAACAGAAGATCACCCAAAAACCTCACCACTCGACAACAAGTTCAATAACATTTCAAAGTAAATCAAGAAAATTCTCTATCTCTTACACTCTTATACATCAGGTGTAAACTTTCCTTTTACATACTTTTACACTTTTACTTATTTATACACACGTTACTTTGATTTCTCATATATTTAACTTTGACTACTATTTCACTCTTCTTTTGTAGCTTTATTCTTAATACGTAACAAGAGAAGCTCACGTCGGTTTACACAACACACTACTACACATACGCTTCATCCCTAGGGTCAACTTCCTTTTCCTAGTCTCCATGCTTCACTTTGCGATCACTTCACGCTTCACTTGTCCACTTGGCACGTTATCGACAACACCCTTCTCTACAAGATCATAAGGTATGCATCTTCTATCTACTTTATGCTACGAGTATTCACTCAACATTATAAAGTGGGGCAAGATGTAGACACAAAATCTATGCACTTGGGTAATTTATAGGTCCTAGAGCATATTAATATATACATGATTCCTAAGCAAGAAAACTAGTAATTAACAATGTCTTTTGGGTATTTTGCTTTTCTTCTTATACTTTATTGACCTTTCAAACCCTACAACCCAGTCGGTATTTGAGGGATTTATCTTTTATGGCCTCAGACACTAAAGCACCCAAGCGCTCTGTCCCCCTAGGTGATCTTGACCCTTTCTCCCCTTTTCTCACTCTTTTGTGTCTCTTTTACATCTAGGGCATCTTTTATACTTTTGGGTCATCCTTTTAGCTATCAATCATGAAATTCAAACAAGGGAATCATATAAATACATAGTCATGGCTCTCAAATAAAGGACCAAGCACTAAGCATTACATACTATCACCTAAGCTTGCATCCAAAGGAACAAAAACACTACAAAGCATCCATTTAACACACTCATTCAAGGGACAAGGGTTGCATAGACAACATAGGAGGGGAGTCTATTTTATTCCATTACACACATTTGTATTTGGAGCATTCTAGATCCAACTCCTGCTATCATAGTGAAACTTGCACAAGGGCATCCTAGGGCATCATTACACACACTCTCATATAACTATATGGAGTCTGAAATGTAGTGCAATGCTCGGTACTAAGTTCACTCTTCGGGTGACCGTCGAGGTCAATCCGACTCCACATTCTGCATTTTTTTATTAGATTTGATGTGGTTTATGGACATGTGTAGGTAGATAACTTGTTTTGCAGGTTACATGTACATTCGGCAATCAAGGAGCAAAATTAGAGAGACAATTAGGGACTAATAGTAAGCTCATCCCACACAAAAGAGATCAGATTCTAACGATTTACATAGACACTAGCATCCAGGACATTTCCTTTCCTTCCATGGGTGCTCTGTCAGCGCACATTCCTAAGTTTCAGAACCTCCAGCAAGTATTGATGACACTCTTCTCGGTTGTTTCACTATTCACTGCCTTGATCACTTCCAAATTGCTTAGGAATTAGCTAAGTCTCTTTATTTCCCTCTCTTGCTTAGGGTTTCATATTTGTACATGCTTGTTTGCTTGCATTTTACTATATATTAGCATTTGTATATCATTCATTACAATAGTTACTTTATAATTAGATTTGGTTTGTTTTACATTAAATCGGTAAGAGAGGCAACAATAATGTATTTCTTCCCATGGGCAAGTGTAGAAAAATGTGTTCATGATACACTTGGTTGTGTTGGTTCCCTCAATGTAGGTATGCCCCTAGTGTGGAATGAATCCCCTAAGATAAAAGTTTGCGAGGAATCATAAGGTGTCAAATATTTGATCGAAGTAGGCTTGGTGTGTAGTATGCCCCAGAGTAAACATGCTCCAGTACGACATTATAGTAATTGTAAAGTGTATAATGTTTATGGGTTTTAAGCTGTTTAGTGTTTTCTATAAAATGTAAGTGCCAGGTAGTGTAGAGAATTATAGTTGAATGATCACGAAGCTCAAAGACGAGAAAGGACCTAACATGTCATGTGTAGGTCTTAATTTTGTTATTTTTAATATTATATTATTTATGTATTTTTGAATAAAAGACTTGAAAGGTAAACTAATAGGTAGAATAAGTAATACTAATGGCCTTGGGGTATAGGATATAAATGATGAAAAAGCAAATATTGGGTCTTGGGTAAGTATTAATGTCTTAACAATCACATCGACTCATAAAATGTGTTACATCATCGATAATGACCTAGTTAATGTGTTACATCATTTGATAATGACCTAGTTAATAATTAGGAATGAAAATTCAATCAATTGATAATAATTCTGTGTGTGTGTGTGTGTGTGTGTGTGTGTGTGTGTGTGTGTGTGTGTGTGTGTGTGTGTGTGTGTGTGTGTGTGTGTGTGTGTGTGTGTGTGTGTGTGTGTGTGTGTGTGTGTGTGTGTGTGTGTGTGTGTGTGTGTGTGAGAGAGAGAGAGAGAGAGAGAGAGAGAGAGAGAGAGTGCGCGTGTGCGCGCGCGTAAGATGTTATTCTATACCATGTCATGGCAAGTACAAAGTTATGTTTGGTGATGGATACTACACTTGTAAATATATGACCTAATCATACAAAAAGTGATACTTTGTACTATCATCCTCAATGGTGTAATGTGAATTTATGCTTGGGTCACTAGTAATTGTAGTAACCATATGCTCCGGTGTTAATGAGAGTGCATCGGTGTCTTGTGAGGATCACACTCATATGATTATTATCAAAATATTATGTGTCGCACAATACTAGATAACACATTACAAATGTAACAAGTGAGAGTCATAGCATGTTAGTGTTGATGCTCTATCACAAAGTGTAATGGAATATGCTTAGAAGTATGATCAAAATTTAATGTAGAATGCTACAAATGTTTTACCTCGATACAAGCCATTTTCTATGAGGTAGGAATTGAAGTAGGTGTTAGAATATATCAAATAGGGTACTGTGTGGTATCTTAAGGATAGTTCTTACCCATGTTGTTGTGTATGAAATTAAATCATCTATGTTTTGTCAATAAAATAGTGTGCATAGAAATATAAGGGCATCTAAGAAACATATTAACAATTTTGTTAAAAGTGATTACAAGAAACCAAGTGGCTATCCTCTTAGGTCTGATCTCTACCAATAAATTTTTCCCTCAGTGGGTTTTGTCATTGACCATTAAAGCCATTAATGGTGTTTGTGTTACCTATGAGAAATTTTGTAGTATAGACAAGAAATATAAGAAGTGTAATTACGCACAAATGAAAAAGACATGGATTAAACAAATATAACACAACAAACCCACCCAAGTAGCCTGGCCACTATGAATTCCCACCCAATTTTCTGTCACTAGTAGGAAAGTCACAAAGCTACTTGAAACTAGGCAAAGGTTGCACGCAAACAAATATTAATGGAAAAGATATTCACAATCAATAAGCTAATTACTCTAAAAACTAGAAAAGCATTCAAATAAAGGCTTATAACCATGATCCAAAGTTTTAATGGCTGAAATCTTAAAGGATTTGTGAATATACAATGAGATTTTAGTAAAGTATGGGAATGAATGGAAATATTAATATAAGGAGGTGATCAAATGAACTAACACCAATGACATGAATCCATCGAGTAAGGAGTTACCATAATTTAGATCAAGTGAGGTTTTGCTAACCCAAAAGAAAAAAACAATCTACACGGTTATTGCACATTCCACCATAAATTAAGACAAATAAAGGAACAATCTAGGCGTACCATTCATTACCTATTAGAACAAAACATTACAAGATGACAACACACCGATATTATGAAAATATCATAAGATATAGAGGAATGAAGACATGCAATGATTTCATAACTCAACACTCATACATGTTTATACAACACAATCAAATGCTTAGTTATCAAACAATGATCTTCACAGTCAAATCATTCTAATAAAGCCAAAACACTTGCTCAACATCCTACAACATTTTCTCTTTGTATATACATTGAATATTTGTATTTACATCGAGTATTAATCAATGTAAGGCCTACAAAATAACTAAAAATACGCAAGTGGTGTGTTTTTTGTAGTTAATATATGAGTAAACAAGGTTAAAATTTTAATGATTGTTTGAATATACGTTGAAATTATTGAGCATACATTAAATATATAAGTGTAAATTTACATGTTTCAAATACGAGTGTTTGTCTTGCCATTGTTTTCAAATGTGCTCATTACTCTTGGGTTACTATTTTTGTAGATTAGAAGTTGAAAACGAGTTTATGAAGGAATGTTTGATCTGAAAGGCTTGGAGAGATTGCTAAAATTGTGTCATTAAACACCATTAATCTACGAGAAATAAAAAGTCTTCTTTCTTCGTGTAAGGTTATTTACAACCTTACTTAGGCACTTGAACCATTTTATATTACTATCATCAATCTTAAAGCATTCTTACACATTAAATAAACACATCTATAAGAATATAACACATATCTCTACACATTACAAAAAAATCCACTTGTATAAATTGATAGAATGGAATTAACAAAATATAATTATTGGCTTTTTATTTTCTACTGAAACAACTACATAAATTACGTCTCTAATATTTTGTAATAAGGTTATAATTACTTACATTAAAAATGGTCGATTTACGAATGTCATTCACATAAAAAATTAAATTCAACTTACCACATGCAACATGAATCTATATTGCATGAAAGCTAAATTCTTCTGCGTGACCATCTCCGTAGTCTCACTTCTTTCATTGTTTTTATTGTTGCATTCTCTATTTGGGGTGTAATTGTCATGTTAGTTGTGCTTGGTGAAGGAATTTGTGGATTGCTTACATGGTTTGATTGCATTTTCTAAAAGTTGTGACATGCACAAGACTTGAACTAGGAAATTGCATGTTTGTTGTGTTTGGTGAAGAAAATCGTGTATTACTTGCATTTGCATTGAAGGAAATTACATTATTGTTGTTATTTAAGGATTTTGCATTTGATTTTTAGGAGTAAAGGTGTTGTAGACTTGGTAGCTGACCACATTTGGAAAATATGGAGTGTAAATGTTGTATAAATCCATCATAATTGGGTGTTGTGAAGGAATGTGATTTTCTAAACTGCTGAAACAATTTTGCCTCTGCATTTCCTTTTCTATCCTATATTTCTCTTGTTGAAGCTTCTAATGTTCCTTCTTTTTCTCTTTTTCCTATTGTTGTTTTATTGTCTTTGTTCCCTTCCTTTACTTTTTAGTTTTCTATCGATTTTGTTTGCTTCCCTTTTTTGTTTGATGATTCTGTTTGCCTCTCTCATAAAGCTACTCTTTCTTTTTGGCTTTTAACTCCTCAAGTTCTTTCCTTTTCACTTATTATCAATTAATAAATTAGAAGTAGTTACTTGATGTGAGAATTCATTACTGCCTGCTCAACTTGATAATTCCTTTGTTCGCAAGTTCTAATATCTCCTTAACCTTATCAATTTGAAGTTTTAGAAAATTCGGTAGTGAAATGCTAATATGGTTTCTTGATTCGACATTGCATGGTTGTTTTGGTGTATCTTATCAATGTTTGTGAACACTCCAAATCTATAGCTTCCAAATGATTATCGTTTTCATTTTTTAGTTTATTACATTTTACGTAATAGTGAACTATTCCAATTGCATGGTAGGTTGAGGGATTGATGTCAAAAATGATATGCCATCATCTTTGGGGGAGGTTGATTACAATCCCAGAGTTTGTAATAAATTCTTTTAATCATTCGGGTTGGCTAAGTAGTGTTGGCGTGCTCATCCCATCATCAATTGTGACGGGTTATTGTGTCGACTTACATGAGTGGTGTGTTGTTGTCTTCCACTTGAACATGTGTTTCAAGTTGATTGTATTGTTGACTTTGATATGTTAGTTGTACCTCAACTTGTTGATTTTTTCAATTATTCTTTTTCTTTGTATTGTTTTTAGTCTAATGTTGGATTACTTCACATTTACCCATGTCTTCTTGACTTAAATCTTTCGCTCATACCCCTCTTGACCACTTTTTTTATAAAATGGAGTGGTTCATACCACTCCATTTTATCCAAATTGTCATAAAATGTAAAAACTATGTCAAGGAAAATCATGACTACCTTATCACGATGGAGGCCTTCTATTGTCCTTAAAGACACATATCGATGCCTTTTTCTAAACCCTACCCACCAAGATCTATTAGACATACCATCTTTGAATGGAGTAGATCGTGTTTCACATGTGCATGCCACATGAGCTTTTAATGACTATATTTGTAAACAATGATCCATATTAGCCACATCTTTACAATATTGTATGATTTTAGACTCTTCTTGATCTATTAAAATGGTTGGGGGCCCTTTACGTTTCATGGTTGTGATACTATTCAACCAATTTGAAAATGAACTTCTTGAGGATCTTGAATTTTATGTAGCATCCTTATGAAAAAATCCATTGTCTTGATATCTCTTGTTGCTCCATTATTGTCTTAAGTCATCCACTCATTTCTAAAGCAAACATTAACGCTTTACCTTAATTTGTGGTGTTGGTTTCGGCTTAGGTTTGTGACATGGATTGGTCCAATTTGTTATTTTGATTTACTTGAGTAACTCTTCCTTTGTGTCGTATATAATCAAGTTTCACACCCCTTTTTTAGGGTCCATTCATGACTTCCTCCTCCCAATTTCCTCTTGAATACCATGATGTTCTGCATTTTTTGACAAATTAACATGAATACAAATGTGATGAAATGATAAGTAATATGTGTTTGCGGAAATACATTACAAATATATGATACCATATTTTATATGTGGGTTACACTTTCAAATATGTATTTTTCTATGCACATTGATTGTAGCATGTTCCTCTAAGGCACTATATCCAAAATATGGAGGGTTATGGAAAAATGGGGCGATTAATGACAACATTGAATGTGATAATGGTGCATAAGTACAAATGATGGAGGAGTGAAGCAAAGGGATAGGGTTGAAATGAATGATGCTTGAATACATTTAGGTTTACCTACAAACTCTTAACTATCTCATGTGCCATGTCAAACCATGTAATTTTTAGGAGGGAGTGTTTATCCTTTGGTTCACCATCTAATTTTGATTGTATTAATGCACATCAAATTTTGATAGGGTATTTAATGCTCAATTTGCCAAAAACTCGTAGTGCATTCAAATATTGCATATACACTGAAATTACTGAATATATATCACTAATCCAAGCATTCATACATTATACTAGGTTGAGTTAGTGTTGACGTGAACATTGAATATGAACATACACTAGAATTCTTGAATATACATTAAACATACAATTTCCAATTTAATGTTGACTACATTGAATTGATAGATTTTATGGTGAATTGAATATTGAATAGAATTATACACTTGAAATTATTTTATATTCGTTGACTATATGACCATAATTTTATCATTCACCGCATCATGTGAAATTGCGGTAGATAAACACTTTTCTTATTATAGGTGTGAATTAAGTTAACGGGTTCAATGTATATTCGGTGATTTCACTTAGCACTTTTTGTTAGGGTGGGTGAATTTAACGAACATGTAAAATGTATATTTAGTGGTTTCACCAAATACTTTTTGTTAGGGTGGGCGAATTCCATTAACAGTTAAATGTATGTTCATCACTTTCTATGAACATCTTTTTGTCAAGGTAATGTGAATTCATTTAACAAATTAAATATATATTCAAAGGTTTCACTCAACACTTTTTTGTCAGGGTGGGGTGAATTTAGTTAACAAGTTAAATGTATATTATGCGGTTTCACTGAACATTTTTTATTCGGGGGAATGCAGTTAACACATAAAATGTATATGTCATAATATTAGTGCATATTCAAAGTTTGAATGCAAAGTAAAAAAATTCAAAATTACCTTGTTATATATTCAATGTATATTAAGTAATTCTCATGGATATACAACTAGTTAATATAATGCTAACTAGGTGGATTATACTGAAATCACTCAATATACACTTAAAAACACTTGTAATTCTAGTCTTTTCTGCATGTGTACTCATTACATGAAAACTATAGAGAAAAGATAAAAAACCGCTAAAATCCGAGCTCAATTGATGACCAATGTGGATATTTGAAACATACAACAAGATATTAGAACTTGTATTTCCAATGTGTGAATGCATTATAAAAGATGACAAAATTAGATAAGTGTATTCAATGTATGTTCAATCATTCTAGTGTATATTAAACCACTTAATATAGTAGTAAATGTGTTTATTCGGACATTTTTACATGTCATGCTAACCGAGGTTTAACATATATTCACTAATATCACTATATATTCATATATCAGAGGCCACACATCATGTATGCAATAGTTCAATGTGTATGCATGAAAAAAATCATATTTTTCCACATTTACTACACCATATCAAATTGAGTATGTGGCGAATAGAATATTAAAATAAAAAGATGCGTAATAATAACTCAATATAGACTAAAAATACGTTTGTTATCTTGGTATTGCTTGTGAATTTGTTCATATACCCAAGAATGTAAGTATATTTAATGTATTTTCAGATTGTTTCGATGTGTCTGATAGAGAGACATATTAAGTGTATATTTAGTAATTTCGATTACTGATGGGGTATATCTAGTTGACATATAAAGTGTATATTCATTAATTTTAGTGCATACATAAATTTTGAATGTGTTTACGTGTATCTACAAACTAGAAGCATGCACTAAAATCACAAAATGTACATTGAATAAATGAGTGTAAATTTTGCCTTTGAATACACTATATTCCATGGATAAATTGCATACATATATTAAATGTATATTTAACCATTTGAGTGTTTAGGGGAGAGACAACATTTGTTGAAATTATTTTTCCGGTGAGGTGTATTCGATTAGTGTATTCAATTCATATTTAGTAAGTATAGTGCATATTTAAAGTTTGAATGCGTAGTAGAAAATGACAAAGTTACACTGTAGATTGAATGCATGTTCAATAATTCTAGTGCATATTCACCAAGTCAATATAAATTAACCATGGATATTCATATATTAACAGCCTAAAAAACGTAACACTTATGTATATTCAGATATTCTTTAGCTGTTATGTTAACTGATACTCGATGTATATTCACATATTCAATATTTATGCAAACATTCTTTACATAGTCAAGCATTATGTAAATTTTCAAATCATTCTTTACGTATTCAAACATTCTTTGCATATTCGTAAGAAGGCCGACACTTAACTCCTAAATTTGTGGTATGCTTGAATATTCAAATATGATTTCTACCAATTCCGAGCTCTGTTAATTTTTGAAACAAATCCTGGATATCCTTTTTAATCGATATATAAGAGTCAATCCCATTCGAATTCTAAATTTGAGATTTTGGAGGGATTATTCATATTTTAGAAGGATAGTTAAAACTTTGCATTAAATCATAACATTAATTCTACTTTTTTTGGGAGAAATGATAAGTCTAACACAATTTTGTTGTAGGCATTAGTTTGAATGAGGCAAACGTGCCAAAGAAAGTGTATTTATGAATATCTTGTTAAAATATTTTTATGTGAACATACCAACTTGTCAAATCAGTGCCTTTATGGATCGACACTTGTATTCATGTACATATTAATACTTATAAATTTAATATTCACATTTTTATTTTGTAAATTACCTCAATAAATAAGGTCTCGAGACACAATTAAATATATTTTTATGTTTCCAATGCATTGTCACGCTATGTGTTATTTGGTTTGAATGCATCACTTATTTAACTTTCACTAAACTAGTAATCACACGTGAAATGTACGATGAAAATGTTGAAGGGGATCTATTGAAGGAGTCAAATAGGAGGAGAGAAATAATGGGAGAGGAAGAGGGGCATAAAAGAAGGGTTTTGAAGGTGGATAAAGTGCCATGGGGTAATAATGAGAAACTTAACCCTCCAAAAACCACATGACATTTATATCAATCGTTTGAAGGTGAAAATACATGTTATTTAAGACAATGAGGAAACTGTTTGTGGAGATATCTCACATTAATGTAAGAGTGTTAGAAAAATATTGTCGAAGTGAAAAATTGTTTACAGTTTCAGCTTCTTGCATTTATTTGGTAGTTAGAATACACATAAATGTAAGTGAAATGCAAATGCATGTTTCATGGGACACGCCAAATACTGGAAGATGTGGAGTGGGTGTAGCATCCCAAGCTATGGATTGCATGCACATTTTCCGTCATCAATAACCGAGGATGGTGTCGTCATTCATTATCGCCGACCAAAAAGGGATAGGTTATTTATATATTGTTTTGGGTTGTTGAGGATTTTGATTGGATAGTGGATATTAACCACCTACATGCCTCACACCTATTCCATGGATCATATTATTCCTCCCAAGAAATATCGGTATATGTGGTCAACTTTATAGTTGTGATCTTGCTCAAAATGTTCACATGAGCTTAAAGGGTCCAAAATAAAAATGAGGGAATTACAATAGGTTTTAGGTTCAAAACCCACCACAATGTTTGTTGCTTGTAGCACTTTGTAGCCCCCTTTGTAGTTGTGAGATTGAGTGATTGCAGGAAACAAGTGATGCACAAACAATCATCAATAATTGAGCCCATACATCGACTAGTCATATGAGCGAGAGGTCAAAAATATATGTTGATCGAGGTTGAAAATTTAAGGTTATTGATTGGACAACATTTTTTTAGATACTTGACGAGGACATGAAAGGAAAGTTGGAAATAAATAGGTAGGAAGTAAATACTTGTGGATTGAACATGATAAAGAAAAGAAACAATGTAAAATAACTTTGAATGGAAAGTTGAAACCATATGTTCATTCTTGATTCAATAAAATCGGAACTATTTTATTAAAATTTGAGTTATTCTGAGGATATACAATAAGATACAAATGCTAAGAAATTTTATAGATGAAACTATGAAAGTAAATGAGAGAGGTAGGGCACTTATCTTGATTTCGCTTATCCAAAGTATATCTAAACTGGAACAATCGACGAATAGGGTGGGCGGGGGAACTAGAAATGCTTGATCAAGATCTTGGAACCTACTGAACTAGTCTAGACATGGGCGCCTCGGTAGGGCGGCGAGGACACGTAGGGTGCCCAAGACCTCGTGGGGGGCGCCGGAGTCTACCAAAAGGTCGAACTTGATTTCTTCAGTGTCGCTAGGGATTCACACTTGTTTTTCGATGATCACATGTATGTAACACTTAGATTACCAATGCACTGTAAATCAGTAGCATAAATAACCTCTGCAAAACCCTCAAGTACATCAAATCCTAAAAATAAAGATTCAAAATTAGGGGTCGATTGCCCTCATTTGTCAATAAAGTGAACTTACGATCGAGCGTTGCTCTACATCTCGAGACTCCAATGTAGTTCTATGTGTTTATGTGTGTAATAGTGATGCTTTAGGTTGCCCTCGCGTTGGTGATGCCAAGATAGCGGGTGGTAGCTAGATAGATGCAAATGTGTGGGATGGAATTTAGAAACTCCCCTTTCTTATGTGGTCCCTTTGATATGTAGATAAATAACCCTTGATAGAAATTGTCCGCCATTATAATGGTATGTATGTTGTGTTTATATAGGGATCTCTTGCTTGAATTTCGACACTAGTGACCCGACATGCCGACTAGGACCTCGGGATAGGAGTAAGAAAACTGAAAAGGCCGACCACAAATGTCAAAAATGTGAACAATATCAAAGAGCACACGGGTGCTAGGATGAACAAGAGCGCTGAGCACTAGTGCCTGATCTGAGGCGTTCAAAGACTGATAGACAGGGATCCCTGTGACTTGACCAAAAATGGGTGGAGAAGTGAGAGAGGTGAGAGATAAAAACAATATAGACACTCAAAGCAAGAAGACAGACTAGACAATGTATCACTAGTGAAAAAAATTTCTTACATAAGATCCATACATAAAACAAAATAGTTGACATTATATTAAATAGTAGTATGTGCATGATTTTGTGTCTATAATTCCCAACACATAACAAAGAGATGACAGTTAAAATTTGTGAAATATGTAATGGACAAGATGTGATAATGAGTCGTTGACATGTGTTAGGGCATCTCTAGTGGTAGAATACGATGATTTGCCTTAAAATTGGCTTCGCTTATATTTTATTTTCATCATCAAGGGTTTCGATTGGGTGGTGTTTAATTTGTTAGATAAGGCAAAGACGTGAATGGAATTATGGAAATAAAAAGGTGGGAACTAAATCCCTACATGTCCCACACCTACTCCACGACTTAGATTATTCCTACCCAAATAATATCTAGCTATATGTGCTCCACTTTATCATCTCAATCTCACTTGCATTATTCACATGATTGTGATTGGTGCTTTAAGGGAAAAAATAAGAAAATCCAATAGGTAAAAGGTATAAAACCCAACCACACCTTGCTTGTTGCTTGTAGAACTCTGTAGGCCCCCTTTTCATTTTTAAGCTTAATTTTTCGGGAAGAAGGAGATGCACGAATCATCATCAATACTTGAGCTTGTCCAACAAATGGTTGTATGAGACACATTATATGTTAGTCATATTTTGGTTTTTTTTTCTATAAGGTCGTCAATTGGATGATTACCAAAATTTTTGGGAGACATGAATCTATGCACATTCCCTGGAAGGAGGAAAGGATATGTGAAATCTTATGTAACTGTGTTCTCTCTAATTTCCCATAACTCAAAGGTTTTTATTCTTTATTAAATAGTTCATAGTTATTGATTTGTTACTGAGGAAAAATGAGCATGAGGTTGAGATGCCTAAGTGGAGCAAAAATAACAAATATTATTTGGGTAGGAACAAATTGCTCCATGGAATAGGTGTGAGACATGCATGTATTTAATTTCCCACCTTTTAATTTCCAACACTCCATTCATGTCTACATCTCCCCTATCAAATTAAACGTTGTCCAAATGAAAACCTTGATCCCATGAAATAAAAAAATTAGCAAGTTTGTTTGACAGAAAAAATATACCTTTCTCTTATATGTCTGATCACTTGAGGGGCTCAATTATCGATGGTTGTTTGCACACCACCTATTTTCATACAATTACTTGAGCTTGCAAATGGAATAGGAGGCTAGATATTGCTACAAGATGCAAGCATTTTGGTTGGGTTTCAAACCCTGAACCTTTTCGAGTTTCCCTATTTTTTTTTTTTCTTTTGTGAGATTAAAATGCTTGAGTGGAACAAAGATAACAGATGTTTTTTGGGTGGGAACAATTTTTCCATGGAATAGGTGTTAGACATGCAAGTATTAAGTTCACACCTTCTAATTTCAAACATTCCATTCATATAAAAAGTATACCAAAACTTGATTAGCAGATAAAATCTACATGTCAGTTTGAAGGGCTTAATTATCAATTATTGTTCGCACCACCTATTTTCCTATAATTACTTGAGATTTGCTCGCATATGCTCTTTGGCTTTTTTCAGGTCCTCAACACATCTGCAGCCTCCAGAACCCAAAATTCAATAAACCCCATGAAATTATCACTACCACACAACTGTCTATCTTTCTTCAACACAAAAACATACCCCAACTCAAAACTGCCATGGAAATAGATCCATGCTTTGAGCATTTCCACAACGATACAAACCCCAATAAAAGTGGGCGATAGGCTTCCAAACGCAACGATTTCATACTTCGATAAGGGCGATAATTTGCGAGATGGTTTTGGCGTTAGAATTTTCTGTCATAAAAAATAATCCTATTTTGTCGTCCTTGTGACTTTTACGCTCACTGCTCACAAAAACATCTCCCTTGATTCATTAATAAGGTAGAAGAAATGCATGTCAAAGGCATATATTTTATTGCCTGTGTTTACGCCTTTGTGTGTAAGGCATGGGCATTTTATTGGAGCTAATAGAGAAAAAATACACGTGATGTCGATGGTGGTGACATTTCTACGAGACTTGGCATTTAAATAACATATAGTATTTAACTAAAATCATACGCATGTGGTGCAAAATACAAAGGATAGTACTAATTAAGCACTAAACAACACATTTATAAGGAGAACAACATGAAGCAAAGATGTCATCTTATACGACAATTTGTGGACCTCAAATAGATCAACAAGATGTGGCACTTGGCTGCCCAAAGGTGAATGGTCCACATGTTGAACACCTTCTCGAGTTTAAATAGACTATCTGATTTGCCTTTATAAGGCATGTATAGGTTGTGTGGTTTGCATTGAAAAGGTGTGTCTTATCGGCACGATAAAATAAAAAATATAAAATAAGGGACAACCTAATACTTTTAATCTAATATAAAAGAACTTAACACTACCTAAACGAGTTGATTAAAACTACTTTTTACAAACCATATGCGTGGAAAAGGAGAATATGTGGAGATATTGAACCAATCAATGAAAGTGAAGTAGACACACAAACAATTGCAAAGAGATCAGGATACATGCATGTTTTGATGGTGGCTTTGGTGGAGCATATTACCCAAAGTGTGTGGACGCATGAGGGGCACAACAACAAAAATACTTAGAATGAAAAGTAATTGGAATATCAAGATCTTGCAAAAAAAAATGTGGAAATCTCTAAAACTCATATGTAATGTAACACCTCGTCAATACACAAGCACAAATATTCTTGCATCGAGATTTGACTTTAGCATTGAATTTTTTTATGAAAAGGGATGGGTTATGGACTTGACAAGACTACACCATGGGCGACGTCCTCCTGCAGAAATGTCCTCTAGTGAGGCATTGGTGCTTCCTATAGAACTCAACACATTTGTGGGAGTAGATTGCATGTCAATGGATGTAATAGAAGGCTACGGGTAAGAAGGTTTTAACTTTAAACAACAATGTTGCCCAAAGGTTTGTGAGAGCAACTCCGGATATGATAGTCAATGCAAACACATAGCCAAACATGCAATCCTCCCGCTTTTCACCATGTTGACAAAGATGCTAGGACATGTACAAAGATGTTAAGACCTAGGTCGACGACTGTGCGTCTATCACCACGAACTCAAAGACTCTTGTGCCTTTGTTGTGAGTATACGCCACCACATACCCATCGTCCTCCCCCGTGTTCAAATCAAATGTTTGTGACACGAAAAGGGGCTTCTTATCAAAACATTCCTTGTCGTACAGTCTTGACACGACCACACAATCCTCTGCATCTCCCTTCTCCTCTTTCTTTAAATCAAGCTTGACAACTCTTGATATCTTTGACAGTGCCACACTTACCGACATGTAAGTGTATCTATTCTTCTTCGTCATTAACTGAGGATTCACCACATCGATCTCAAGGGATTTTGAAGAAACAAGCTTTCAGGAGACCTTACATGTAGTTAAATTTATCCAGACTTTCTCCACTGTGGGATTCACCAAATGGGGCTTCTCTAACACGTGCTCTACGTGATAACAAATGATTGGCACAATGAGCACGATGTCGTCGCCCTTGTCCCACGTGTTGAGCGAATGGAAGAAATTGAAACTCGGCAACTCCACCCATTTCATGCCCGCCTCGTTCGTTGCGTATCTCGGTGAGAGGATCCCCAACATAGGGACTTTCGCCTTGTTGCAACCGATGGGAGACCCGTCGCCCACAATCATGTCCAACGACTTTGCCATGATCTACATAAAATGGCATACTTTTTTTGTGATGGCGAAGTTGTGATTAAATGAAAGCCGCCACAACGATTAGATCCCCATGTTGGGCTCCTTTTCCCCGTTTGACACCACCCTAAGTAGTTCAAAAATGACGACATTGACACATAGCGAAGGAAAACAATTCTCCCGTCTTGGGATCATTTTTTGGATGATCCGTTATCCCCATGAACAATTTCCGTCGAAATTGTAACGTCGACGATGCGGGCGTTGTTGTCGCGTGTGACCCTCACCACATACGACAGATCGGACTCGCCTAGAGCCATTAACTTGTTGTCGAAGTACAAGAGATTGGTATTGGTGTTTCCGTAGCCACCGAGAGGATTAAAGAGGCCCAAAGTGATTTTGGTTGTGAAAAGCACCCTCGACCATGCCGACAATGCCATTGAAGCTAGAGAAGACATTGGGCATCGCCGACCTCCCCACATAGTGTTCCTCAACGTATTTATAAGTGCGAACGAAGCGACTGCAAAATGTAGCTCGATTGTTGTTAATCTGGGGAGTCCAACATTCCGTTCCCATCGAAAAGATTATAATGTTTCTACATTATAATATAACCTTATGAAAACTGTCATAAATTACATGCTTCACTCCACACAAACATTAAAGATTATAATCATACGTGAACGACCAAACAACCTCTACCCTTGACTCTCTTTATGTGTTATGTGTTAGAAGGGGAGACAATTTCTACGAGGGAGAATGCCTTCGGCATAATAAGTTTGAAACAATGTCAAATCGTGACATTTATTAAGTTCACCAATAACATTAAACCCGATAATTTATCCACTTAATAGACCTTCCCCAAAAAAACAATAAAACAAAAAAGGTGCTCAGCAATTCACCGGCAATGTCCCGCCCTCCACTCAATACTAGTGGTGCATATTGAGTGGAGGGTGGGACTCCCCTACCCGTACCTTTCCCTTAACGAAAACAATCCACGCAAACTACAACTAACGCGATAAATTATAACTGTGAAGCACACGTGGTCCCTTTCCAGGCATTACGTGGCGCCTTTCCAACCATTACATGGTCGATCCGCAGAACAGATTTTTTGAATTTGTTTGCAAACCCTTCTTATCCCAACGAGATTTTACGAACCAGATTCTGCAAATAATTGCTGTAAAGACCTGTAAAATGCAACGGCGGCGTTAAATTTTGGCGCTTCTGTGTCTTTCACTGTGGCTTTACTATCGTGTAAAGCCAAAAACCTGTCCAATTTGACGGGTTCCCTAAAAAACCGAGGGGTTTTCCGATGGAGGTAAAATATCTCTTAGCGCCACATTGAACAGCCATTCAATACGGCAGGACCACATAATTTCGACGGCTCCCATGCATCCGTCCATCAACGCTTTGCGTGCAGCCATCCGATTGGGTCGGGTGTCAGATTTTGCTCGCCCGTATTTTAACAGGGAACACCAATCGGCGTAAATTTCATACTCAGTAATGTCAAGGAGTAGAAATCAGAATTCAAGAGCAAGCGGAACGGCAATGCATATCCACAACGACGCTGTACAGAGTGACAATGCAGGGGAGGAGGAAACAGATGTTATCATTGTTGGAGCAGGCGTCGCCGGTGCGGCTCTCGCTTACACACTTGGCAAGGCAATTTATTTCTCCTTTTTCGAAAATTTTCTCTTCTACGCACTAGTTTAGTTGCCCCTTACTGGTAGTTGCTTAGGCGGAAGGTGATCACGAGTTTAGTTGTAGGGTCACTCGTAATTGCAAGGCTCACTCGGAATTGTAAATCTGCTATATGTTTCCTCCCAAACATGAGCAGTGATGTCGACAATCTATGTAATCTAGTGCTCAATGACTGCGCACTACTCATTAAAAAATGCTAGAGTCTCTGGATCCACAATTTCCATTGGGTTACCCTTTCGCAATTGCTGTTGCCATTTAACGACTTTATCTTCTTGCTCATTTGCATTGTCACCTTCATCGTAGGAATGCAAATCAGAAACATTGAAGATTGGAAAAATGTTTGATCCATTTTGTATTTCAATTTTATAAGCATTGACACCGATTTTCTTCATAATCCTGCGAGGTCCAATCTTTTTATACTTAGTATATTATCTTTTTTTTTTTCTGGAAAATTTCGTAGTTTTATTTATATATGAACAAAACTACATTCCTCAGATGAATAGAGCATTGCACATGTTCATAAAGGAATCCATAACCTGATACGAAAACGTTAGAATCATTCCCACAAGGAATCCCATATGGCTTCCCAAATTAACAAAAGTATTGTGTATCAACAATGATACATCCATAATGCAGTGTTCATAAGAGTCCCATCCCAAAATACAGGTAAGAAATTAATGCCTTCATACATAATACCGGCATTGCTCCCAGAAAGCATCAAGCTAAACATCAATACAACAGAACACACAGATAAATCCAATCAGAGATATCCAAAAATATAAATAATACCCCAGTGCTAATAGAAAGTAGGATGTTCATATTTAGATGAGATTCCCTCCCCTTCTTCACAGATCTGCCAAGAACCAGGCGCCAACTGTAGACCCTCCTTTGATTAGTGACCAGCCACCACATTTCTTTATCCGAAAACATGTATATAAGTAATATTATTAAATAAAGATTTGAATATCTGAATTTCCTCAAATACGGGCCTCAGCATAAAGTCTCCAGAGTATTTGTCCCCAATATCCAATTTATAACAAGGGAATGTCCCAAAATTTGTAGATTCGTAGCACCTTTTTCAGCAGCCAGGGTAAGAGTAAGTTTTAAATCAAAATGTATCAATTCTGCATAATTGTTGGATCCCCTGCCTGGTCCTGCTTTAAAGTTTAAACTTAAAGCTGTGAGAGGCTTTCATGAAGATAACGTCTGCAGCTCCACTTATCGAAGAATCTAATTGTGAAGCACCATCAAAGAATGCCCAAGCCCTAGATATGTCAATTACTTCAACAGATACCATTCTTTGAGGTTTTTCAGATTTTGGCTGTGTAAAGCTTTTTAAAATGCTTATTCAGATATTTCTTGTGAGGCACACTGTATAGTCGGAACAAATTTATCTTCAAACAGGATAGCATTCCTTGCCAGCCAAATACCCCATCCGAAAAGAAGAGGCAATGCTTTTCTGACTCTTCAAATTTTCTGCTCCCACACCAACCCCTTATGTACTCTTCAATAGAATTCCTCTCTAGACATCCTTAATTCCCAAAATACCTTCCACCTCTTTCCAAACTTGCACAGAAAAAACCTGATATTAACAGTTGAGCAATGGATTCTTCATTATTCTTGCATTCTGAACATCGGCTTGGACCATGCGTTACAACTCCTTCTCTGTCTCACATCCCAAGTTAAAACCCTATTATTAAGAGCCATCCACATAAATATACGAGATTTTAATGGACACTTGAACTTCCACACTGTAGTCCACCGTCATTCAAAAATTCCAACATCCAGGTCTTCACATAATGTCTTATAACTAGCTTGGGAGAATAAAAGCCCAATGCAGAATTTTTGACCAAAGCAGAATATCCTCTTCATCCTTTAATCTAACATGGCTAGAGCAAAGACTAGCAATGTAATCATTCCATTTGCCAGCAATTCCCTGAAAAGCATGAGCCTATCAGTTGTAATTGTTTTCAATTCCTGCCTACTCACAGAGGAGTGATCAGAATCAGCCACCCGACAGAGGAAGTAGCATCCATTCTCACACAAGAACTGAATTAAATTCCCTGAAAGCCTCTAGTTAACACTACAGCCACCCCATGGATCCATACGCAATCAAAGTCTGTTCCGTTTACCAATGTTCCACACTGACCACCTACCTTTGAGGGAGAAAGCAAGAATCCCTGCTCTCCAGATAAGTGAGACATTATGGATTTGTTTATTAGGTCTTATGATCCTGTTCTCGACAGTATCTGGCTCAATCTATTTTTGGCACACAACCTTACACCAAAGACCATTTCCCATTAGTCTCCACATAAACTTCGTTGTGGGAGCCTTGGCAAATAAATGAGGATCCTTCAAGCCCCAACCACCCATCTCTTTAGGGAGGACAATTTTCTTGCATTTAATCAAATACCATTCCTCTTTTATCTCTGTCCCCTGACCACAGAAAATGAGAACTGAGCTTTCTTATCTTCTCAGAACAAATTTAGGGATCACAGCAATTGACATCTAGTAAACAGGGGTTGCTTTTATCACCTATTTGACCAAGAACAATCTACCACCTTGAGATAACCATCTGTTATACCAAGCCTTAAGGCTTTTCTCCACTTTAGCAATCAACCAATCCCAATCTTTGATACCATAGTCATTTGGCTGAATGAGAAACCCTAAATTCTTTAGTCCTCTTCGATAATCAATCTGCTGGAATGGGAACAAACGTGAGTGATGTCTGATATCATCCCCACAAATTCCCATGTATGAGATAGTTCACTTACCAAAATTAATTTGCATCCCAGTTGTAGTGCAAAACAAATCCAAAATCTCTTTCAAGTTCAAAGAATTCCTCTTTGAGCCATCACAAAATAATAGAATATCATCTACGAACAATAGATGAGACAGAAATAATGTTCTTCCCACTTTAATACCCTTTAATGAACCTATCCTCTTTGCCTCCAACAGAGCTCTACTCAAACCTTCAGTAACTATACGGAATAGTAGGGAGATAAAGGGCATCCCTGCCTTAAGCCTCTATCAGTTCCGAAGAAATGAGAGGCTTACCCATTTACCAGTACAGCAAAAGACACTGAAGACACACAATTCATAACCCAATTTACGAAAGGTATACACAGGAACCCAGATGGATCAACATTAATTTCAGATTGAGCCAACTTGTCCTGTCATATGCCTTTGATAAGTCCAATTTGAACACCGTTGCTGCTAACTTCTTTGTTTTAATGGTATGAAGACATTCCTGAGCAACTCCAATTGCCCCATGTATATGTCTGCCCTCAAGAAAACCAAATTGCTCATTTGAGATAGAAGAAGACAGTAAACATTTTACCATTTTAGCTATAATCTTTCCAATTGTCTTGTATATGCAATTACACAAAGACATGGGCCTGAATTCCTCAAATATAAAAGGATTATTAGATTTCGGGATAAGAGCAATGAAAGTTGCATTGAAGGCATCCTACATATTTCCTGAATTCCTAGACTCCTCAATAACTGTTAATGAATCCCCTTCAATAAAATCATATAAACCAAGAAAATATTCCACAGACCACCCATCATACCCAGGACTTTTATCCTTTTGAAATGACTGTAAGATCTCTTGGAGCTCAGCAGAAGACACATCCGTCATCAATCTTTCATTATCTTCCTAATCAACAAAACTTGGAAAAAGAAGTCATCCTAGTCACTTCTGCAATGTTGGCTCTTTTGTCTGCCTTATAGATTTCACTAAAATGTTCTACCCCAGTACAAGCTACATTCTTAAAGCTAGACACCTCAGATCCATCATTCCTTGAGATCTTCCAGATAGTATTTACATTCCTCCTAGAATTAGCAAACTGATGGAAGTATGCTGTGTTATCATCACCTTTATCAAGCCAAAAGCCCTGCTCTTAAGCCTACAAGCAGCTTCTTTGTCGGCCAATAATTTCCTCTTCCTCTTCTCCAATTTTTTAACCTTAAATTTGTATACCTCATCTGGAAAACCAGCCAACTCATGAAGATATAATCCCTCCAGCTCTGCTTCAATATCAATAATCTCTCTGTCCTCTCTTACCTTCATCTAATGAGCCCAAGATACAGTTGCTTGCTTTACTCTTTTTAGATTTGCCTAAAATTGGAATGCTGTTGATTCCCTCTAATTTCCATCACAAGGCAGCCATAGTTATTTTATCAAATTATCAAAAACATCAATTTAGGTTAAACTTTAATGGGATAGGAGGTTTCTTTCCAGCAGAGACAAGTTCCAACATCACTGGTAAATGATCAGAATCACCTCCCGGAGACACCCATTGTCTCACTCTTACCATATGACTAATAACTGACTCAGACGCAAGGAACTTGTCAAATCCTTTTGTGATTCTCTCCTCTCCCATGTGCTTATTGCTTTGGGCTGGCCTTAATTTAACAAGCTCAATGTTCCAAGGGCCTACCTCTAGAAGTGTCATAACAAAGAAATCAGATAATAAATCAACCTGTGCTGCACAACCCCATATTTCTGATCTCCCTTGAGAGAAATTGAAGTCGCCTCCCAGAATGACATTCCTAGGATTTAGCCAAGCCATTTGTAATATCTTCTCTCGGTGTTGATGTCTCTCGAGTATGCTGTTTATATAGCCTATTCGGCAGTTATGCAGTTGAAACTGTGTAACTAAATTGTAACCACCGTCTCATTATAAATAAACCTCTGCCTGTCGTATTTGAACAGTGCAGTTTCGTGCTTCTGTCTTCTTTCTTCATTTTGCATAGTCTAACATTGGTATCAGAGCGCGTAGGCATCGGTGAGAGGTCGACGAGAGGAGAGGTCGACGCAGGGCACTCTGAAGGCGCTGGAGAAAAGCGTGGAAGGGATTCGTGTAGAAAACGAATTCGTGCAAAGACGAGGGCACCAGCACAGCAGTCGCGACTGTGACAAAATCGTGGGTTTTTCACCAAAATCACGACGCGCGGGACAGACGTGGAGACGCGGGACAAAGCGCGAGGACGGGCGTGAAAGCGTGGACAACGCGACAAACGACGGACAAAGCGAAACGCGACGGATGCAAAGGCGGGCCGAGGGAAACGCGGGTCGGTCGCAGCAAGGAAAAACGTGGGACAGACGCGCACGGCATCAACAGCAAAATCGCGGGCAGAAACAACTTCGTTGGTCGTGGAAACGAGAAGGCAGAATTCGCTGGTAAAGGGCAGAATTCGCAAAACGTGAAGGGCAAAATCACAAAGGTAGCAGAAGATTTTATAAAATGTTATAATTTTTTTTTACCTACCTGCCACGTATTTGCATTTTCCTACGGCCACGCATATTCTTCATTCATTAAAGATATTTGCTGGAAAATTGGATATTTTATTATTTTATTATTTTCCATTGCTTTGGAATAATAAAATGTCAAACATTACCAATTTGATTTTGCCGGATACACAAAAATTAACGGGCACGAATTTTAATGTGTGGAGCCATAAGATCTTGACACTGGCAGAATTTCGTGGTTTTGAGAAAATAATCACGGGTGTCGAGAGTAGACCTACAGCAAATTTCGATGATTATGACAAACGCCATCGGGAGGCTCTTCTACGCTATTAAAATTGTCAGATCGGATGAATTGATACCGAGGTCCGGAATGCCACCGAGGTGAGTAAATTGTGGGTCGGTCAAGGACAAATATCGACGCTCGAGAAGAGTCGGGTTCTATACCTCAAAAATATGCTTTTTTCCGTAAAATTACAAGAAGGTGGATCATTGTCTGAGCACCTACTTCGGATGAAAGATCTCCGAGATCAGCTTGCTTCCATCAACAAGCCGGTTGATGATGATGATATGGTGGCTCTCATTTTAAATGCAGCTTTGCCCTTCTCGTATGACTCGCTCGTGGAGGCTCTTCATTTAATGGGCGAGAGTCAAACTCTTACGTTTGACAAGGTGTGTTCCTACCTGTTGTAGTAAGAACGGAGACAGACACAAGTTCAAGAGTCCAGTTCTTGACAATCTGAGAGTGCATTTGCTGCACAATCCAAAGGAAAGTGGAAGCGACAGTCGATGCGCGCCTTCCTCTCCTAAATTTCCTAGTGACGGTGTTACTATTGTCACAAACTTGGTCATGTGAAGAAGGATTGTGGCTTTACTAACTAAGTGCCCCAAGAAGCGGAAGGGGCAAGCACATGTGGCAACAGTTGAGCAACACGAGTCAGAAGATGAGTATGCCCTCATGGCATCTTGCTCGGATGGTGACAGCCCTACACGGTGCTGGTTTTTTGATTCCGGTGCATCACGACACTTCACGTGTCAACGAGATTGGTATGTTACTTTTCATGCTAATTCATGTTCTTCTGATTCGGTTACTTTAGGGGATGGAAGATCACATGCTGTGGAAGGGATTGGGGATGTTCGTATCATGTTAAATAATAACACTAAATTGCTTGTGAAGAGTGTTAGATATGTGCCTAACATGAATAAGAACCTGTTATCCATCAGTCAATTAACTGATAATCCTCATATCTCTGTAAACTTTTCTGGTAAACAATGTATTGTGTCTGATGTCAAACATAATAAGGTGGTTGCCCTGGGAATTGGGCATGGAGGTTTGTACAGACTCGTTGATCCTGCCACGGTCAACTTGCATGCCTTAGTTGTGGTAGAAAATACCAGTGTTTTGTGGCATGAAAGATATGGGCATCTCAATCTTCCGTATTTGGCCCGTCTTCATAAAGACAATATGGTTGTTGGTTTGCCTCCTATCCAGGAAAAGCAGGATATGTGTGTTGGATGTTTTGCAGGCAAACAAAAGCGGAAACCTTTTCCTCATGAAGGTGTTTGGCGTGCAAAGGGGCTCTTAGATCTTGTTCATGCAGATCTATGTGAGCCATCGTGGAAGACTCCCACAGTCCTTGGTGCACGATATTTTCTCTTATTGGTGGATGATCACTCTCGGCGGATGTGGATCTATCTCTTGAAAAGAAGTCTGATTGCTTTGCTTCTTTTGTCAAGTTCAAGGCATTGGTGGAGAACCAGACCAGCCGGCGGATAAAGACTTTAAGATCCGATAATGGGGGTGAATTCACTTCTAAACAGTTCGCTGTTTTTTGTGAGAAAGAAGGGATTCAGCGTCAGTTGACAGCACCATATACTCCCCAACAGAATGGGGTGGTTGAGAGGCGGAATAGAACTATCATGGAGATGGCCCGGTGTATGATGCACAGTCGTGGAGTGCCATACATATACTGGGGAGAAGCTGTTAATACAACGGTCTATATACTCAATCGCAGTCCTTGTAAAGCCTTGCAGGAGATCACACCAGAGGAGGCATGGTCCAAAATCAAACCAGAGGTATCAAATTTTCGTATTTTTGGTTCAGCTGCTTATACTTTGGTTCCTGATCGTAAGAGGAGTAAACTAGATTCCAAAAGTTCTAGATATTTCTTTGCTGGTTATAGTGATCATTCTAAAGCATATAGATTGATTGATACTTCCACTAATAGAATCATTATTAGTCGTGATGTTGATGTAAAAGAAACAGAGTCTTTCTTTGGCTGTAATCAGCAAATAGACCAGCAACATAGCAGCGATCAGCGAGGGGTGGTCACAGAGATTGGTTCTCTTTCCTTGCCTGATGATGAGTCTGGTCATTCTCATACTCCTCCACAGACTCCAGTACAGTCTATGCTCTCCCTACTGAGTCTTCTCCATCTCCTGGAAATCAACTTGCATTGGTTTCACCTCCGGAAGTTCCACTAGCTTCCGAATCCTCAGTTCAGCGACGGCCCAAGTGGTATTATTCCACTATTCAGGATCTGACACGAGACGATTTGTCTCCACTCTTAGATGGCCGGTCTCGCAGACCTGGCAAGAGGATTGATTACTCTGAG
The DNA here is from genome assembly GCA_018340775.1 of Taxus wallichiana var. yunnanensis. Classification (NCBI taxonomy): domain Eukaryota; kingdom Viridiplantae; phylum Streptophyta; class Pinopsida; order Cupressales; family Taxaceae; genus Taxus; species Taxus wallichiana. Next base: position 181,903,903 of record CM031238.1, on the reverse strand, counting down.
CAAGCTCAATTTGCTCTTGCTTCTGATCTTCTCCATATTCGCGAGCCACAAAAATACTCTGATGCACGAGGCATACCAGAATGGGAAACTGCCATGCAAATCGAGTATGATGCCTTGATTAAGAATGATACCTGGAAGTTGGTGCCATTACCTCCAGGCAAACACCCTATTGGTTGTAAATGGGTGTACAAAATCAAGTGTAAAGCAGATGGTACTTTGGATAAGTACAAGGCTCGGCTTGTTGCAAAAGGTTTTTCGCAACAGGAGGGGATAGATTATGAGGAGACTTTTGCTCCTACTGCAAAGATGGTCACTTTTCGGTTACTTCTTGCTTTTGCCGCTCAATTTGGTTGGAAAATATATCAGATGGATGTGAAAAGTGCATTCTTGAATGGCGATTTGGAGGAAGAAGTGTATATGACTCAACCTGAGGGTTTTCAGGTATGTGGTCGTGAGCATCTGGTATGCAGGTTGATTAAGTCCTTGTATGGGCTTAAGCAAGCTCCTCGAGCCTGGTATATTAAGATCGATACACATCTCAGAGATTCGGGCTTCAAACGAAGTCATTCTGATCCGAATCTCTATGTCAAAAGCACACATGATGACATTGTGATTCTTATTGTTTATGTTGATGACCTTGCCATCACAGGCAGTGGAGATGCTGCGATTCATAAGGTAAAATCAGATTTGTGCACTGCTTTTGACATGACTGATTTAGGCCTCCTTCATTATTGTCTTGGTGTAGAATTCTGGCAAGAAGATCACTTGATTTTCATTTCTCAGGTTAAATATGCCACGAATCTTTTGCAAAAATTTAAGATGTATGATTGTAATTCATCATCTACACCTATGGAGGTCGGGCTGAAACTTTCAGCTCATGATGATTCACCACCGGTCGATGAAACATTGTACAGATGCATACTTGGTAGGTAGTTTGATTTATCTCACCACTACACGACCGGATTTGTGTTTTGCTGTAAGTTATCTTTCTCGGTTTTTGTCTAAACCGAAACTCATTCACTGGGGAGCAGCAAAACGTGTGTTAAGGTATGTCAAAGGAACTCTTGACTTTGGCATCTTGTATCGGAGAGTTGCAGATTTCACGCTGATTGGCTACACAGACTGATTGGGGAGGTTCAAAGGATACTCTGAGATCTACCACCGATATATCTTCTTTCTTGGTTCAGAGTTATTTCTTGGCAGAGTAAGCTTCACCACTGTGGCTATCTCTTCCACGTAAGGTAATACAAGGCTGCTGTTAGTGCTGGTTGTGAAGCGGTATGGCTTCGTCAGATTTTGGTTGATTTTCAGTTTTCACAGGTCACTGCTACACCTCTTTCACTTTTTTGTGATAATCAAGGTGTGTTGAAGATGGTCAAAAATCCTATCTATCATGCCCGCACTAAACATATTGAGATTCATCATCACTATATTCGTCAATTAGTTGACTCAGGTGAAATCTCTCTTCATTTCTGTCCTTCTCAGGAGCAGTCTGCTGATGTAATGACTAAACCTCTTGGTGCTTTCTTGTTTGTCAAGTTTCGGGATAAACTTGGTATAGTTTCTAGGTTAGTCATTAAGAGGGGGTGTTAAAATATGCTGTTTATATAGCCTATTCGGCAGTTATGCAGTTGAAACTGTGTAACTAAATTGTAACCACCTTCTCATTATAAATAAACCTCTGCCTGTCGTATTTGAACAGTGCAGTTTCGTGCTTCTGTCTTCTTTCTTCATTTTGCATGTATTAATAGAATCTCCTGAGACCTCTCCGAATAAATTCTTTTTGCACAAAAAGGATGAGCCCTTACAAACCTAGACTCCCTCAAGATTCCTGCCACCATTCTTGTTAACATCTAGGGGGCTCCTTTACATGAATCTTCCTCCATTATCAAGGCCCTTACCCTTAGCATAATCATGTTCCAGCTCCACACAGCCCAAAATTCAGACTCACCCTGATTTCACCAGTTGAAGGTAAATTAAGGAGAACAAAATCATTCAATTTTTTTTTCCGTTCATCGCATGAGGATCCGATCCTGCAGCACATTCCACGACAATCTTCATCGGATATGAAGGCTCCACTCGAATTTCTAGGGTGACGGAATCTCCCTTTTCAACAGGACTTTCTAACATATGAGAATCCCCACCTTTCGAAGTTTTCCTCGAGGAGATATCTTTTCCACCACTCCCACATCAGGTCTGGGTACCGCGTTCTCCGATTGCTCCATTGAAAACATGATGCATTCTTTGGCACCTTCCAAACCCGATGACCTACTCAACCAGTCCTTATGAAATGGCATTTCCCAATCAAATGCCAAATGTGCATAATCGTGGCATGGCACACAGCTGAAAAGCAACCCCACATAATCCAGAGGCTGTAACGAAAGAGAAATTTCCCTTCTGCAATATCATCTCTGCTGCCAAACCCTCTCTAAGGTCAATCCCCACAAGGATTTTAGCTACTGTCATTGAACCCAAGGCAAGGAAGGACATATCCGCCTCAAGGAACTTGCCCAGAGAGCCTCCAATCTCTTTGAAAATCTCCAATGACCAAAACTCAATTGGGAGATCCGGTAATTTTACCCACACAAGTGTAAAATCTGCTTTCTCTGACTGAGCATCGAAAAAATGAGTCCACTGTTTCAAAATGAATGGAGTTGTGTCCCATTTCCATGAATCTGCCAATACCAATTTTGCATCTTATGCAGATTGAAAAAGGAAACAGATCCACATGCAGGCTTGAATGAATTTTTTTGTAAATACCCAAGAATCGGGGTCCAAACCACATTAACCCATTCCTTCAAAGACTAATCATTCATTTTGTGCCCAGAAAACCTTCCAACAAGAGCTTGTGCAGACAACTCCACCACCTTGTTTATCTTCACGTCTTCACCAAGAATGAGCTTAACCAGGAGCCCTCTGCTTGATACACTTCCGTTTTTTCTTTTCGCCTTTAATACCCTCTATCTGGTTTGGTACCCCTTACCTTGATTTCCACCTAGAGTACCTATACCACCAACAAAATGAGAAACACCACCTCGGCTCACCTCAGGGCCATCAAGTCCACAGAAAACATTTTGTTCTTTTTCAATAACCTCCTTAAAGCTCACTTCACCCTCCATGTGGATCAGTACTGAACCTTCCATTTACAAATCTAGAGGAGTACCCTGATACCGCAGGTTCACTACTCCCAATCCTTGTGCCAGTCTGAGGAGAAGGGCCTGGAAGATCATGGGGAACCCTTTGAAATAACACATCAGTCCCATCACCTGACAAACAGTCTGCCAAACCCTGGCTGTTGTGAAGGAAAGTCAAAACAAGACCTGGCCTTGTCTGCAGAACCCAACACTTCCTCAATCCGCCTAAAACCCATTTCCCCACAGTATCACCGACACTTATTTTGGATCCTGATTCTTCTGGTTCCCTTGCATCAAACTCCCTCCACATCCCATGAATGTTGGTCTGAGGATCATATCAAATCTGCCGACCTTCGAGAGGATCCACAGAGTAATCCACGTAATCTATCTCCATTCTTCCAGCATCAGTCAACCATACTTATTATATTCTCCTTTTGGAAATAGGTTTATTCTCAAATACACCATAGCCCAATCCTTTCCTTTGAATGTCTTGAACCTCCTAATAGCATCTGCATCCCTCTTATATTTCTAGCTGCTCTCTAACCTTCTAATGAAGTTGTTGCATCTGTTCAGCCAAAGCCCCCACATCATTGCTACTTCTTTCCTCCATTCACAAAGTAACAAGATTGTAACTTCTCTAGTACTCATTCTATACTTTATATGAAATGGGCTAGAACCTGTACTTCTGATCTCAGAATTGTGGTAGGCAAGTTCAGCATGTGGTAGCACAAGATCCCACTTTGGTCTATCTCGTGTTAGACACATTAATAAATTTTCCAACGATCTGTTCACAACTTCAGTTTGCTCATCTATTTGAGGGTGATAAGTTGAATTGAACTGTGAATTTGTGCCTAGCATCTTCCACAAAATCTTCCAAAAATATCTCAAAAATTTAGTATCTCTATTTGAAGTAATTGAAACTGCCCTGGGTAATCCATGCAACCTCACTATCTTGTTGATAAAGATTTCAGCCACCTAATGTGCATCACTGGTTTTTGTATAGGGCACAAAACTTATAAACGAGTCATCTTAAAAATGTGGTGGTCAACCATGAAAATAGGATTAGAAAGTCTGAATACGAGGCAAGCCCAATACAAATTCCATTGTTATCTCTTTCCATGGCCTATTTGGAATGGGAAAAGGAGTGCACAAATCTGTATTTAGGCTACCACCCTTATACACATGATTAATTCTGCACCGTTTACAAACAGATGGACATCCTTCTTCAATGAAGGCCAATAATATTTTTCCTCTGCTATGGCTCGTGTTTTATGTTAGACAAAATGACCACCTAAACCTCCACTATGCAACTCTTTTATCAAGCTGTCCCTTAATGAACTTTCAGGAATACAAAGCTGACTACCTTCGAATAAATAACCTTCTCATAAGAAGGAATCAATATACGGAGTTCTATTATAAATGAGACTGTTCTTGCAAACATGAAATTCTGCTGCAAAATCTGTCTTCTTCATACAACTCCTTGATTTCTTCAAATCCAATTACCTCATTGGCCATAATGGTGAGCAAAGCTCTCCTCTTGCTCAAGGCTTACTACTTGATTTGTTTTTCCAGATTTGTGTTTGAGCACAAATGTATACCCTTGAAGATACTCTACCCACTTAACATGCCTCTGATTTAGCTTTGGTTGTGTTTATGAACTCCCCAGCTTGGCGATCCGTATACAAAATGAATACCTTTGGAAGTAGGTAATGTCTCCAATGCTTCAAAGCTTGAATAATAGCATAGAATTCCTGATCATAAACTGAATATTTCTTCCTTACCTCACTAAGTGTCTTGCTGAAGTTTGCAACTACACATGCTTCTTGGCCCAAAATGGCCCCAATGAGAACCCCACTAGCATCAAATTCCACTCGAAACACTTTGTTAAAATTTGGCAACACTAACATAGGTGCTCCACTCAAAACACTTTGTTAAAATTTTTAAACACTAACATAGGTGCTCCACTCAAAACACTTTGTTAAAATTTGGCAGCACTAACATAGATGCTTCTTTAATCCTCTTTTTCAGCAACCTGAAACTTATCTGGGCTGCATGTGTCCAAGCGAACTCGTTTTGCTTCAAAGTTCAAACAATCTGTCATGCTTGCACTTACCCAATCAAATGTTTTGATTTTTTTGGTAGAAATTCACCAAACCATTGAAATTTCTCACCTCATTGACGTGCTTTAACTTTCTTGGTATCCATCTCCATTCCATATTTGGAAATGAGAAATCCTGAATATACAAGCTTGTCCTTTAAGAAAGAATACTTTTTTAGATTTATGAACAAGTTTTTTTTCCTCAGCATTTCCATCACCACATCTAGATGCCTCACATGTTCTTATATAGACCCAATAAAAATCACTATGTCATCAAAATAAACAATGAAATACTTATTAAGATAAGGTCTCATGAACTTAGTCATAAATCTCATAAAAGTGCTTGGAGCATTACTCAGCCCATTCGGTGTAACCAGTCAATCATATAACCCCTCTTTATTTCTTGAATGTAGTTTTACACTCATCTCGTCACATTCTTATTTGGTGATAGCCAGGGGTAAAGGAAATTGATACTTTATAGTGATTTGTTCAGGACTCTTGAACCCTCGCATTCTCCAAGATCCATCCTTCTTTGTAGTGATAAGTGCTGTCACAAGTAGCAACTCTTAAACTTGCCTATTTAGTTCCTCATTTTTTTGGGCTCAATCTGTGACCTGGCATTTAAGGAAAACTTGCCCCAGAAATTAGATCAGTTTGGCATTTAATACCTCTTTTTGGGAGGTGAACCTGATGGCATCCCCTCTAGAGTTATATCCTCATATTCTGTCAACATTTTCTTAACTTCATTTGGCAGAACTTTTAAGTTTTCCTTCTTTTACTGCATCTTGATCTTTTATGATAAAAACATAACATTCTCGTGTCTTGGACACCTCCTTCGCTGATAACAATAATAAACTTTGTGCTTCCTCACTTTTCAAAGGCAATAACTTGATTTTTTTTCCATTTTTAATAATGGCACGTGTTTTGTCTACCGCCATATGGTCAGCCCTTAAATCATTTTGTCATGTCTGTCCAAGCAACCTGTGGCAAGCAACCATTGGAATAACATCACACCACACATCATCTTTATAAGGACTAATCTGAAAAGAGACCAAACTCTTGTCTACCATAATTTCATGACCTTTTTGGAACCAAGATAACTTGTATGGACTTGTATGATTGTTACAAAATAAATTTAGCTTCCTAACCATTTCTTCATAAACCATATTTTCAGTACTCCCATTGTCAATAGTTAAATTACAACACTTACCTTTAGCCTTGAACTTTGTTTGGAAGATATTCCTTCATAGCTAAGAATTATTTTCTTTAAGGAGATGAAGTTTTATGCTGCTGTTTTTGAATTCGTTGTTGTCCTTCATTGATGGGAGTCATCAAAGTCCTCTTCATTATAAAATTTTCTCCAATTTTCGGAAGTATTTTGGATGTTCCTACTTCTGAAATACTATCCCCTTCAGCCACAATAGCCCTTGGTTTGGCCTCTCTTTTTCTTTGGCATTCAAATGCCCTATGCCCCTCTTCTTCACACTTGAAACGAATAAGAGGCATCCTTGGGATATCATAACCCTCATTCACCAAAACTCCTTCCTCTTTGTTGATGATATCCACCTGTTGGCTGCTGGAAATTTGGTCTTGCTTGTTGATAGTTTCCCCTGCCTCTTCCTCTCGGGAGTTCATTAGCTCTAGAGTAGCTAGCTCCCCTTGTATCTGAACTTCATCCCTTGGAAAGGAGAATGCTTCTCTATCCCTATCTGTTATGGTTGTTTCTCTTCTTACAAATGATCTTTTGGTCGATTTTCAGCCTATTTGGCCTCACCCTTGAGTGCCAACTGAAAAGGATTTTTTTCACTGACCTTAATTTATGCATACTGATCTCATCTTGAATGGAGATTGTCAAACTTTCAATGTAATTGGCAACCTGTTTCTCTTCATCTTCATTAATCCCAACTTTGTAGATGCTTGTAGAATTGTTCTGAATATTCCTGGACTGAATTTTCCCCTTGTTTCAATCCTTAAAATTGATTCTTGGATGCTTATTCATTCCAAGTGCTTATGGCTTCCTTCCTTTTCTAACTCTATCTTTTTCCAAGTGATCCCACTACCTGGTAGCATGCCTCTTTAACTTGGTGGCTGCAAATTTTACTCTTTTTGGATCAACCATTTGCTTCCATTCAAAGTATTTCTCCTCTTCATAGATCCAATCCATCAACTCTTCAGCCTTCAAATTACCATTGTGGTAACTGGTAAGCATGGTTACCAACTCCAGAAATTTGAATCCATTCGGGAGGGCAAAAAATCTCAAAATCCGGAGTTCTTGAAAAAGTTAGGAAAAATTTGGTTTGAAATATATATATTATATATAATCATAATTTTATAAATATGCAAAATAGACAACACAATGAAAAAATAATAATGTAATACAAAATTTTAATATATTTAATATTTAACAATAATAAATATATATGGTTGCTGGATTTTTTTTGGGCAAACAACTAAAAAACATTCTTCTTCAAAAAAGTGCTGACCCAGACCAAACTTATCTGGGACGGCTGAAAATCCCGGATCTGGATAGATTTTGTGTGGATCTGGTCGGATTTGGTATCTATGTTAGTAAGGCACCTCCTTTTTCACCATATTATCAGTTTCTTTTAAAAATCTCAAATAATTTATCAATGCCTTCCAAGTGTTTTCACCTTCCTTTACCCGCTCCTCTTCTTCTTCAGGTTATTCATCAAACTCTCTTCTTCTCCCAAGTTTTTCTACTGTAACTTCCTCCAACTTTTGCCTCAAGTCTTGCATTTCTCTAAGAAGATTTGTCATGGCTCCCCTTCTTGGAGGCATATTGGCACTTTCTTAACTACGGCACAAACTTACTGTAAGATTTTACCTTCTCTGACACACTGATGCAGCCCACCATGTCCTGCAGAAAAATATTAACAACAAACCACATTCAAAGAAACACCATAACAGCTAGGCTGCTAAAAACAACATTACAGCAACCCCAAACACAAAATAGAACAGCATAACAGTCCTACATGGGACTGACATTTTTGTTTTGACTGACATTTTCATTTAACACCAGACAAATAAATACAGACAGCTGATTATGTTCAGTTGGTACACTCATTCAACCACTCTTTTACCTCTACTCTTCTCTCTCTCTCTCTCTCTCTCTCTCTCTCTTCTCTATTCCTTCTTCCCCCTTTGCCTGTTATTTTTGGTTTGAGGCTTACACTTGCAACAGCTATGTAACTCAATACTCCACACACTAATTATTTATTTCATTTGATAGGGGTTTGTTTATACAATAGATTTATTCTATATGATAGGACATGTTCTAGTTAATATTTCATATCCCTCAAACCATCCTATCTCAATTTTATTCTAAATATAAATACTAACAAATCTAACAACCTGGCCTATTAATGTCTAACAGGTTTAAATATTATTTAACTCTACATAATAACCTATAAATGATAATTCCTAACATTTCCTGTTACCAACTCCTACCTAATCTGCTGCCTATTCTTTCAAATATACTACACACATTTAGAAACAAGCAGAACACACTCATTAATTTTCTGGAGTCTCTTTTCCTACACAAGTCGGAAACAAATCAGACTTTTTGGAGAGAGCAATCGTCCTCCTCATTAAATATTCTGATCCCCTTTTCTTGGTCAAGGATCACATTTAATTCTTCCCTGCCCTTTTGCTGTAGATGGGCCTTGGACACCCGTTGCATCAGACACCAAGTTCTGCTTGAGCATAGTTGCATTTGCTAGAGGCCGCATGCATTTTCTCAATGCTCGTTTTCTAATGTTAACTGCTAACTGCCTTAAATGTCAAGCTCAATAAGCTGTAGAAGCTCTTAAAATCTGTAAGATACTAAGATGTATGGAGTGTTTTTAATAATTTTAACAAATTGAAAATTAAAAATCATGAAGCCCACCATAGAACTGAACTGAAATTTCCATCCATTATTTATTAAAATTTCCTCTTAAAAACCACCTGGCATTCAATGAGTGTGAATGGTGGTTTCCAAATCCTGATAAATATTTGGCATAATAAAACATTGACAGTTGTGAATATTATTGAAGCTTTTCTGGATGAAATGTGCAGAAGTTGTCAAGCTTTTGTGCAATGTTTGAGTGTGCTGTCCGCCCCAGGAAAAATGTGAAGGAATGAAAGTTTTTACAAGTGTAGATTGGTAGGTGATTCTCTTTGTTTTAAACACTAAGCAATGTATGTATGGGGCTTGTATTTGACGGAAAATATTTGGTTTTCTAATAAAACGTCAAATTTTTGGCTTACATATTAAATCGACGTGCATTTTATATAAAAGTTTAAAAACTTGGCAAATGTTAATTGAAAAATAACTTATTTTTGATTTTTTTGTGATTTTTTTCTAAAATCATAAAAATAGCCCATAAAAATACAGTGATACTCATCTTCAGGGAAACAAAGTTGGTCATATGGGATTGCTTTTTCTTGGGGTGTTGAGTGCACACTCTCTCTTGTACACACAGAAAAGTTAATAGATTCTGAAGAATAAGTTAGATTGTCTATTAAGCAAAACAAATTATTGCCGCTAATAATGTACATACATAAATGTAAGATTTGTCTGCTAGAAGGTTCTCTTCAGCTTCTCCAAAAAGTGAGCACACTCACACTGCTTCTAACTTTGCTTCTTATTTCTCAGCATGCTTTGTAATAAACTTTCTGGGATTAGAAGTCAATTAAATTTATAAGTTTATGGAACACTCTTGACAATGCGCCCTATGATTGGCCCTAGTTAGAAGCTGTGTTTTGTAATGAAATGATCTGCTTCATAATGCAGCCCTTGTACAAAAATGTTTTTTTTACATTGATCACTTTATCTGTGTAAATGTTTTTTCTATGAATTGATTCTATGTTTGACACCCAGCTAAAAGATCACAGCGAAGCATGATTTAAGAAGTTGGAAATTTCACATATCTCTAAAAGAGAGTAATGTAAAGAACGAAAACATTTCTGGAAGGGTTGACTTAGTTGAGGGCTCTGAAACAAATTTATATTGAATGAGAGTTTGTGTGTTACTATCTCATTTCCATCATCCAATGCAATGCAGGATGGAAGACGTGTTCATATTCTTGAGAGGGATTTGACTGAACCTGATAGAATTGTAGGGGAGCTTTTACAGCCAGGCGGTTACTTGAAACTGGTTGAGCTCGGTCTTGAAGGCAAGTCTTTTACCTCTGATATTTTATGCAGCATGTGATTTGTCTTAGTGATTTAGTTTGGCAAAAATTTGTTCTATGTAAAAGAGGATTCTTATATGCGCTGTTCGGGATTTGATTCCATTTCTAACCATTGGGCACTATTTGATGAGAATATATGATCAAAAGGAACTGGCTATTCACTAAAAAGAACATTGATGAATATTCTTCTAGGCCTCTATGAGATGAGGTTTTCCATATGGCATGCATTTTTGTTAATTCAGAATTTTCTATTTGCTACACAGGCTTGGGTAAACTTTGCTTTGCTCGGTCTCTCTTATTTTCTAATATCATTCTTACAATTTTTCTCTTACACAGATTGTGTTAAAGAAATTGATGCCCAACATGTCCTGGGATATGCCTTGTTCAAGGAAGGAAAACACACTAAAGTGTCTTATCCATTAGAAAGGTACAATGCAGATGTGGCCGGACGTAGTTTCCACAATGGACGCTTCATCCAGCGCATGCGGGAAAAGGCTTCTTCGCTGCCAACGTACATCCGGCGTTTCTTTTTTTTTTTTTTCTATATTGAATGTCTTGGTATGTTTTTGTTGTTTGATATGAAGCTTACCTCTTTACTGGAAGCTGCAGAAGATGCATAGCAGTGAGGTGAAAGGCTAGATTGTTCTTTCACTGATATATTTCTCTTCTTTTTCAAAAAAGAGTATCTGACTCAATTTTAATTAGAAGTCATAAAATAATAACTATAAGCATCATGTACATAATTTTTTTGACAAGATTTAAAATATTATCAAAAAAGGGAAATTGTGTTACTGTATAAACTGAACAATCAGTTCATATAAGCATCTTGATTGTAAATGCTTCAAGAACACCCCTTTCCAGGGCACGATCTAATATGCGAGGCTATAAATAATTCTAAAACTAAAGAATATCTAAAATAAACCATTAACATTCCAATATACTATTCTTGAAAAGATCTCTTCTTTCTTTAATCAACTTCACCTAGCTCTCAGTTGACCAAGACTGTTAATACTTCCTTCCAATTTTCTTGTTTCCTTTATGTTGTTTTCAAATCTGAAAACCAACACATCCTTCAATTTTCTCGAGATTGTCATGTTAGTAAGATAATCTGCTATCTTGTTACCCTCTCTAACCATGTGGCTCTATTGGACTACCTCAAACATTTTGCTGTCTTTTTATTATCATATATGCAGTCCTGTAGGTACCAATTTTCACTTTGGCACCTTTTTAATATGTCAATCAAGTATTATGTACATAATGCCTGCACAATACCTTCACGATAACCTGCCAGCAGGCTAAAAGTGGATGTTCTCATATGGTTATTGTGTTACATATGACCGTCAATAAAGCGAATCGACAATGTCTTCTCAACTGAACCATCTATGTTATTTTCTTTTATATAGGTGTTAATGTATGAGATTTAGAGCACTAGGTAGGCTACTATTTGTATTTTCTTGCACAGTGGGAGAGCTACTTGAAATTGAACCCTGAAATTGATGATACAGTCCTACTTGTATATCCACCTTATGTCTTGGAGATGAGGCCCTAGCAGACCTCGCTTCAAATAAAGGAGAGATTCTTGTAGGGACCACAAAGGCCCACCTGCAGTCAGAGAATCTGCTCGGCAATTTGTGTTCTGAATTCTAATCAAATAAGACCGATCCATGTCAGAATCTCAATACGGTATTGTCTATGTATAAAGACTAAAATGGAGGCCTAGAATTTGTCAGAATGACAAGCGCTCCTACATTTTTAATTGTCTTTAACTTAGAATACTACGATCTACCTTGAATTCCTAATTTTCTTTGTGCCAGTTAATTTTTACCCTTTAAAAGCAATGATCAACCTTGTCCGATGCAATTAAGGGAAATCTGACCTCTCTAAGGTTGCGTCTGAGCTTTCTTACTTGACAGCTTGAGACTACACTTAAGAGGGATGGCTTGCATTGAGAAAATTTTGACATCATTCTAAAATTGGTAAGCTTTGAATCAGGTTAATTGGTTCATAGGTCTGACAGGCCAACAATTAGAAGAGGATTCACAATGAAATCATACACTTAAAACATCATTCCACACAAGATACATGCATGCCATTTAGAATATATTGTTCCACACATGAAAATACAAACTTGCAATGAACACTTCTTGTTATATTACTCAATAAAAGAATACATTCTGCAGGGATTATGAAGTGGGATGTATGAAGCACTGGATGATCTTTAGATTGATGCCTCTTTGTCAACATGTCCATACTTACTAAAATAAATGAGATGCTTAATCTAGAAAGCATGGTATATTTCACTGCTGTTACGGACATATTTCTGTATGATTAGGAAATGAGTAAAAAGAGTGATTATTACTATAGTGTGTGCTAAACAGATAAGTGACGCAACTTGTACCTATTAATAAAAGAGAGCATTTATATATTTTTTTGTTAACTGTGGTACATCTGTTTGCTATTCTTGCTTTATGAAATGTGACTAAACTAGTCCAAAGTTTAATCCTTGTCTCGACATGTATATTTCTTGTCGATTGTTATTTAAGTGAACGTCATGAATTCATAATTCTTTTTGTACAACTGTTGCGATTAATAAAATGGGGTAGGTTTCTTATTTGCAAATATATATTGCTTCCTTGTGTGACCAAACTGGAAGCCAAAGCTCATATCAAATTGAAATAAATTTGATTACAGCGTTCATTTGGAGCAAGGAACTGTACTTTCGTTGATTGAGAAGGATGGAATTGTGAAGGGTGTAAGGTACAAGTCTACATCCGGCAAGGAACGTGAAGCATTAGCTCCTCTTACTGTTGTCTGCGATGGATGCTTTTCAAATCTGAGGCGTTCCCTTTGCAATCCGAAGGTGCTGATCACAATTTTTTGCTATGGAGCTTTGCTATTTCTTACCATTAAGTAAAATTTAGAAAAGTGGCATCAATACTTTTTCTGGTACATGATAAAATTAAGATTAAGGCACACAAAGGCATCAATTGGTGTGGATTATGTTTGTAGACATGTAAGTAATTGTGTGTCTATTTACAAGGACCATGGAAAAACAAACTAAAAATTAGTTTTTGTTCATGGCATCATGCATCCATTGAACATACAATCACAACTCCTGATTGATTTATGACATTATATTCTATATTTGATGTCAAATCTCGGTAACCACTAAACTAATGGCTTTATAAGAGCTATTGAAAGGATTTTTGTGCAGTTCATTTCTTCTATTTTAAAAACTTCTAATATTATTTGACAACATGAAAGTCTCCTTGATGACAAATCTTGTTGGAGTAGGCTGCAGAGGCTCACTTAATCATATTTGCCTGCGTGAAAGTCAGAGGTAGTCTTATTTTTGGCTATGATGGCTACCCAATATTGCTTGCAAAAAATGATATGTCATGAGTGGTCACATATAGTTTTCTTGTCAGTGTGCCAAGGAGCTCTACTACGTCCTGACGGGACATTTTTATTCCAATTATGCCGAAGACTATGATGAAAACAATAGTCTGCCTCACACAACCTAGGACCTCCTGTGCAGTTTATATGAAAATACAAATTACTGCCTCTCGTTCTTCACCTCACAAGCACTGCTGGCCTATGCGAATCCTTGACTCTCGTGACCCTTTTGCAACTTGTTGCTGATCATCATGTCAATCCCTGGAAATGTAGAAGCCCATGGACGTGAACCATTAGCTGTTTGAGAAAGGCAGATTCACGCCAAATGTTCCTTTTATGGAACATCTGTGTGACGAATTCTTCTCTCTCTGCATTGGGCACTCTTATGTTTACGTAAAAACTTTTTTGAATTAGGTGTCAATACTTTGCACACAAAGTAATACGACTCTTTCCCTTACAGAAAAATGCAACACTATCATAGTCATTTGTAAACTTACTTTTGTCAAATAATTGTTACTCAAATTGACTTAGCTCAAAGCCTCAAATAGCTTTCTGCCCATTATGATGTTGTTATTAGCATGCCATGTTACTGAATGCCTAGAAGTTTCTAAGCTGCTTGGAATACAGTGAGCGTAGCTCTTTTTTTTCCATTTGAATCAAAACATTTGATAAGAGTGGCAGAGCAATTGTAAGAGTGAGTAGTAGGTTGTGAAAAAGTGTCGCTCTGCCTGATGGGGAATATGCTTACTTATTTACCCGAGTGGCAAGTGATGCATTTTCTCAAATTTTAGATTTTGTACTGTAACAGGAATTTCCTATTTGTAGTATCAAAGGAATTAAAACAACCCTTAGTAATGAAATATAGGGAAGTTTTTAAGTATGATTTACCTCGTTACTTTGTTTACCTGTACACTGTTCTTGGAGGAGTATGCTATAGAGAGCAAAGAGATGAATATTCTTGGAAATTGGTTCTTCATGGAAGATGCAAATCCGCTTATTTTTTTAAGCTTTATCAAGCAAGAGAGAGTTTTAAAGCTGCTACAGGAAGATGGGGCCACTTTTCAGAGATTGCAACAGTGAAATACAAATTTGGTCCATCCATAGTTGGATTGGGCCAAAATTTTATTCTGCTGATAAACTATGCTTTAGATGGAAGTTTGAAGAACTAAACTGATAGCTTGGATTGCTCTTGTGCTTTCAAACTCAGGGTTTATAGAATTTGATTCTGTATCAAGAGTTAGCCAATAATGTAGTTAAACTAAAAATGGTTTATGAGATTGAACTTGTGGCCAATGTGAATGGGAGGATAATAAACAATTTTTTTTATCACAATCATCTTTGTTTCTTATTCATAAATGTCTATTTTATGAATACACACAGCTCACCAAATAGATGGAAAATTAGCCTGTTTTTTCTTCTGATGAATTTTGGACTATGAGATTTGATAACTACAACTGATATATTTAGCTGAATTTACATGCAGGTAGATGTGCCTTCATGTTTTGTTGGTCTTGTGCTGGAAAATTGTGAGCTTCCATACCCTAATCATGGACATGTCATATTAGCAGACCCATCTCCTATTCTATTCTATCCAATTAGCAGCACAGAGGTTCGTTGCTTAGTTGATGTACCAGGACAAAAGGTTCCATCCGTTGCCGCTGGTGAGATGGCAAAATATCTACAAACTGTGGTAGCTCCTCAGGTATTAGAGAGAAGTTTGACACAACTCTTGATGTCCCTCAAGCTTGGTTTTTGTATATCTAAATAGGCTGAATTCTAAAATGGACAAAATGATTGATATAACCTGTTTGTTTTTTTGTAAATTAGTTTCTATTAATGGTAAGTATTCCTGCTTAATATGGTTGTTGACGAAGTATGAAAATATTCTATATCTCTTATGCAATGTATCAGCTTCCAAAGCAGCTACAAATACCATTCTTAGATGCCATTGCACGTGGGAACATACGGACCATGCCAAACAAGAGCATGCCAGCCTCACCGTTGCCTAGGCCTGGAGCCCTTCTATTGGGGGACGCTTTCAATATGAGGCATCCGTTAACTGGTGGAGGAATGACTGTTGCATTATCTGACATTGTGGTTCTTGAAAGACTTCTTAAACCTCTTCACAATCTCCATGACGCATCAGCTCTTTGTGAATACGTGGAATCATTTTACACTCTCCGCAAGGTATTTACTTGTGAAATCTGGAGCATTTTCTCCATACAAATAGCGAGTAGAATTATTTGGTGCACAAAATTGCTATATTACCATCTTATAAATACAAACAGGCTTTTAGTGCTTACAGTCTCCTCCAAGACAATGATCTTTTCATGAAAGTACTTATGATGTCAGCTTTATTCTTTATTGTACTATTTTGTTATTCCAATACCATCTTATAAATACAAATAGGCTTTTAGTGCTTATAGTATCCTCCAAGACAATGATCTTTTCATGAAAGTACTTATGATGCCAGCTTTATTCTTTATTGTACTATTTTGTTAATCCAATACCATCTTATAAATACAAATAGGCTTTTAGTGCTTACAGTATCCTCCAAGACAATGATTTTTGATGAAAGTACTTATGATATCAGCTTTATTCTTTATTGTACTATTTTGTTATTCCGATATTTGGTACTAATTTCAGGTAGTTTTCATTACATCCTATGCAGCCTGTTGCATCAACTATAAATACTTTGGCAGATGCTTTGTATAAGGTCTTTTGTGCTTCACCTGATCAGGCAATGAAAGAGATGCGCCAAGCTTGTTTTGACTATTTAAGTTTGGGAGGTGTGTTTTCAAATGGACCTGTGGCACTGCTGTCTGGCCTTAATCCACAACCGCTGAGTCTGGTTCTACATTTTTTTGCGGTGGCTATATATGGTGTTGGTCGGCTATTGTACCCTTTACCTTCACCAAAACAGTTCTGGCTTGGAGCCCGTCTGATTTCTGTAAGTGCACACTTCTTTAACAATGATGATGCGAATTCATCCATGCTGATCTTTTGTGTATGTATTTACTGACTAAAGGAATGTGATTTCTTGGTTTAAAATCTTCATATTTACTTCTCCCTGTTAAATAGTCTTATTTACACTATTATTTACATCAACAATAGAGGGAACAATATCATCACTGGCAGAATTGACAATGTAATAGAGGCTTTCAAGGATAGATGTATTATGTTTGCACTGCTCTGCATCCCTGTTTTTGAACTCTTTGTTTGTCTTTGTTACCATTGTCCCACAACCCTTTCATCCTAAGTAACACTTCCATTCCTTAACTACAAATAGCATACATAATTTCTCTAAGTCTGTTGAAGTTCGAACAGTTTTCCTTTTTGTGGTTTAGGAACAACATATCAATAAAAAGATTTCCAACAAAATCTCAAGAAAATTAGTCACCTGCTCAAGGTCTTGAGAATTCACAAGAAATAAGCATTTTGCTAAAAGTCAAATGTCACCAACAATATATAATCTGTTGCATTTTTGTTGTTTATAAACATAGTTACCATGTTTGAAAAGTTTGGATAGTTCAAAAGGGGAAAAAGGTTTGAAAGTTCGGAATTTTTCAAAAGTTTCGGTTTGTTTCCATTCAGAAAATTTACAAATATAAAATATATAAAAATAATAAATACTATACATATATGATGATATTTGAAAAGAAAAACCAATTACACATAATAATAAATAAATATATTATCTACAAAGTTTTTCCTTTACATGCTTAGGTATTAGTGTTTCTTGTTTTTTTTTGTTTTGTGTTGAAGTTCTTTTAATTTAAATGCTTTAATTTTTTAATTAAAAAGAAAAAATAATGTTCGACCGAACTTGTTTGGTAAGTTCAGTCAGACCAAAAAGTACGGTTTGAACTAAATTTTCACCAAGTTCGTAAGAACATGGTAACCTTGTTTACAAACAACATATCAATCTGAATTTTTTCAACAAAATCACTGGATTTGTTCACCATAAATCCATAATTACTATTTCAAAATTCTTCACTAAAAAATCACCATAAATCCACTAAAACTTTGAAGGTGTCATTCCCATAAAAAAATATCAAACAAATTTCAATCACAAAAACTCCTTTGAATTGTCAAAGTCAAGTGCAAAATCCAATGATTGTCATAAAGAAAACTTAACACAAGAAATAAATCATTGATATGGGACGAATACTCAATAAAATTATCAAAAAATTTTAATCACAAAAAGTTCTCTGAATTGTGAGAGTTAATTGCAAAATCCAATGATTGTCGTAAAGAAAATTCAACACAAGAAATAAATCATTGATATGGAACAAATACTCAATATAGAGAAAGAATCAACAATTGAATGGATTTAATCATTTAGGGGCAAACATATCCCCTTTTTTATAAACTACTTCAGGAAATGGTGTGGGAAAACCAATCTCTACAGTCCATATTCCGATACAAGTTACTTAGAGGCATACCATAAGTTTAGTAACTCGATGGGCCCACTAAGACAAGTTTATTTACTCTAAATATCTCTCCTAAAACACAACCCTTTTTTACTAAAGATATGTGGTGGCCTAGCGAAAAAAAAGGGATGAAGCATCTGAAACTGTCGGCAAAAATCTTAACAGCTTCACAAGTGAAAAGCATATTATCATGCCATATAGAAAGAGTCAAGGAGGACAATGAAGATTTTTCCCCTTGATCTCTGCGCCTTTTATACTTCCAACCTAAGTAGCCGATACGTTTTGGGTACGGAGTATCCAATACGTGGATACGGCAAATTTTTTTGACCCCGGATACGGTGTTGGATATGGCAGTATAAAAAATATATTAAAATTAAAAATATATAAATTTTAGCCTTCTAAATAAGAATTAAGTTATTAACCACATATTATGCATATGAAAGACAAGATACTAACATTATATGATTATTAATAATATCCGATTTTGGACAATATAGTGCATAATAAATAATAAAATATTAAAATGACATCATAAGAATATTAATTATAATATTATCGTAACACTATAATTAATAATACTATTATATTATTATTTATATATAGTACAAAATATTATATATAATATTAAGCAATTTAATAACCTTTTATTTATATATATATATATTATTGTATATAATTAGAAATTTTATAAACTATAGTCTATTACTATTTTCTAGATGCTATTTTAAAATATATAATAAATTAATAATATATAAAATCATTTACTATAGTCTATAATAAATATTAAATTCTAATTTCTGATATATTCTTCCAGACTTCCACGTCTTCACACAGACTTCCACGTGTTGGTTGGAGTAATAAGATTCCGGTTGAAATGATATAGTTACGTATAGCTTCAAAAATATCCTATCCGCTGTATGTTTCTCCGTGTATTGGCAGCGAAAATACCCCGCTTTATTTTCCCCGCTCCCACCCCGTATCCAAGCCGTACCTGTACCCGGTATGTTTCGTACCGGTTTCAGGCCCCCTCCCCTGCTGTATTGGTATCCTAGCTTCCAACCAATAACACTTGCTATTAGCAATGACAGATTGAAATAATCTGCTTTTGAAAAGTCAGCCCAGCATTCTCTTCCCCCTTATCCAACGTTTAACCTCAAACTGCCCCTACCCCTGAGCGCATGCTTTGTGCAAACATGACGTAGACCTGCCGCTGAGCCACAGCCTTTGTCTCGGGCTTCCGACTGAGATCCACAGACTGAGCTTGCACAATCTGGTAACTTGTGAGTCCATGTGCTTTGGTGAATAGGGCTAAGTCAACCCCACAAGACTGCATTCAACACAAAACTGCACTAAATATGTATTCAGAACCGTACTCAATACATATTTATTAGAACTTAGGATGTATAGCCAAAGTACCCTGACTTAACATTTTCCAAAGCGACTCTTGCTTTATATACTGTCCTATTGCGTACACAAATGTAAATAGGTTTTCAATGTAAACCAAAGGCCCCTGTCACCTGCACATGCATTCTTCATTCAACTGAAAACACACAATACAGAGCATCTAGATATTCTACATGGAGAAGCAAAGGTATTTACATCCTTGGAGCCTTATTCATGGCTGAATATTAAATACCATAGACCAGAGCAGATAGAGTGCCATAGGGAGGTCCAGATTACCAAATAGCCCTAACACATATATATTTACATGTATATATATCAAATATAAGTCTGGCTCTAAATCATGGTTTATCTTCATCCATTCCTGAATCTTCAAAAATGAGGCAAGGGGCAAATTTCGCAGGGCACCCTTGTATGTCTGGGCTGTTATACATTTGATGGGCTGAAAGAACGGTGCTATTGACTTGCCAAGCCTTCCAACATCCCTCCCCCACGACAACATTTCCTATCCAAAAGATAATTATGAGCCAAGATCCTCAAGCCAACCATGGAACAAACACAAGTTGATTACCAAATGCTTTCAGCTGCAAGATCTACTTGAAGCACTCCAACGATGGCTCCACATCCTTACAATTCTCCAATGATGATGATGGCCAAAATGTTGAAGCCAACTACAAGCCTAACAAAAGGTGATCATCAAATACTTCTAGCCATGCAGTCCTGCTCGAACAAGCCCAACAATGGGTGTGCAGCCTCATGAAAGATCCCCAATAGATCTTTTGCCCAAATCTGATTTTTTATGACTTGCAAATAATAAAATATGATTTTTGGAAACCACGGCAAGCAAACTAGGGCAAATCTGAATTTATTCTAGGAAATGCGACTAGGGTTTGGTATTGAATCCCATGCAAATGACACTCAAAAATTTATCCCTTTATCACAATTGATTGCCACAATTTTTAGAAGCCAGAATATATTAAAATCAGAATTTATTGCAGCCAAAATAACTCAGAAATCAGATCTGAAATCTGATTATAAAAACTGGAAAAAACCCTCTAAAACCCTTATGAAAAATTCTGAAACTCAGCTGCTTTTATTCATAAAAATATGGAGAATTTAGCCAATAAATTTCAGATGAAAATACCTCCAAAATAATGCCCAAACAGCCCCAAGACAAGTCGATCCAATAGAATGAAAACTGCTGCAATTTTATTCTCCAAAATACTTCGAAAACACTGCTGGAAATGACTGAAAATCAGATTACAATCAATGGGAATTTCTAAGTGAAAAACCCTCTTAAACTCTTGGGGTTTTCGTCCACAAGAGGTAGAATTCACAAGGGGTTTTGTCCTTGGAATTTTTGCAAAAGCTGAGAGCTCAATGCAAGACAAAATTATCATATAAAATTTCTGGATGATGGAAGAGGCAAGTCGACTTCCCTTTTAAAGGAAAAGGGCCAACAACCAACCTCCAAACCAGCCAATGAAATTGCATGCTCATTCTTAGACCAAGTCGACTTGTCCTAGGAATATTTTGTCACATTTTTCTATTTTTCCCACCCCTAGAGCTGGTCACATTTCCGTAGGAGGAAATACATAACTAATAATATTTTTTTATCCTTCCTAAATGTCATTATTTACTTTTGGCCCAAGTCGCCATTATCCCCTCTAGGAAGAATAAAATACTATAAATCCCTTTACAATGATATATGTCCGTCCTATTGACCATAGAAATTATTATTTAATTTTATTAAGCCAAATAAATTAATATAAGTGCTTTAATAATTTTATTTTATTTTTTATAGCACTTTATAATAATTTATTGTGACTTAAGTCACCCTTATATTTTTCCTTTGGCCGTCGGGTTGACAAAATAGGCCAAAGGTCTTCGATTGGAAAAAGGGGATATTACAATCCTCCCTTCCCAAAATTGCTTGCCCTCAAGCAATTCGAATTTGTTTTGTCCAAGTGTCATGCACAATAGACAAAACATGTTGAAGTGATCCGCAAGCCTGGCACCTGTACCTGTCAAGTGAAGCAAATCTTGCCACAAAATATAGATCTCTTGATGCTCATAAAGATGAGTATGGACCAATGGTTCAACATACTCCATAATGTAAACTTCGTCCTCTAATTTGTCATGCTTCTCATGAGGGAAAGAAATCTGAATGTGCAACAACAAATTAGACATATTATCATTCACTGCATACCTTGGAGTATCATCATTCTCTATCTCCATGATGACTTGGCTTCGCTGCATCAAATTATGAGCATTCATGTCTACAATGGGCTGAATATTATGAGTCAACTGCTGCAATATTCTCCCCCTTTCTTCTTGCTGATCTATGCGGTGAACTTGTTCTTTGACGTGTTGTAGATGTTGGTTTGCAAGGGCAGCCACTAGCTTAGCCTCCTTGGCCCTTTGTGACCATATATCACACAAAATTTGTGTCTTTTCCACATCCTCCCAAGTCTGATATAAAAAATCAGAGTTCTTATGACTTGAATTCATCACACAAACCCATTTTTAACACCCAATTCTTGAATGCCACCTATAGAAGGCCCCATGGCATTGTCATCCTCATGTAAAATGAGCATCCTCTCATGATGGAGTAAAGAAACATGACTGCTGTCATAAAAATCAGAATACCTGTCATACTCTTTTGCCATGTCTTCAAGCTTCACAAGTGCATCTTCCGTGGAATTTTCATATCCAACACTTGTACTTTGAATGCCAACGCTTGTAGACTCTTCTTCATTCGTTTCTCCATGTGTAAGGGCTGCAATCTCATGAGAGTGAGAAGATAAATTAATGCTGCCCCAAATCAGACTTTTGGGATCCTCCTCCATCTTTGTCATTGCAATCATCAACCTCTTCCCAAATCATAGGCTTTTGTTCCAAATATCCTTGGCTGCTATAGTCTGATTTTTCTTCATGTGTAGATGATGTGACATTATTGGATTTAACTATCATATTAGAAGATGCCTTATGATCACCCAACGAATCCATGCCATTGCTATCCAAAACACTAACATGCTCTATGCTAGCCTCTAAAGTAGAAGCTTCTAGTGAAACCTCTTGCAAGGATGATGTAAATAAATCATTGCCCAAAGCATGTCTATCAAATTCATCATATAAATTTTTGCATACCTCATTGGAACTTGAAGACACCAAAGCACTCTCATGAAGAGTTGTATCATCCATATGTGAAGACTCTCTATTCCTTCCATGTATCAACCATTTAGAAGCTATAGTGTGATATTCCTTCCTTGCCTGCTCAGTCTTGTAGCCAAGATTCGGGTGCATGTCCATGTAGTCCTTGAAAGGAAAATTCTCCTTAACATCTTGAGGAAGAATGCTATACTCCTCAAATATGCTAATCACTTCCGCTTCTTTGTCCTGTGGTGTTGGACCTTTGTGAATAGAAAGTGATGATGATGATCTAGGCCTCCGATCTTGTCTGGCCCTCAAACTGTCTCTCCTATCTCTTGGCCTATCCAACACCAACCTGTCAAGAGTGGAGCCCATACGTTCCATGGATTGAATCAACCGCTTGCTTTGGGTGTCCACCATTTCCCTAAGAAGATCTCTGTCCAGATCCCATGGAAAGTGTGCTTGTCTATCTCCCATGATTTGAACTCTATCACCATCCTTTCGTGGCTGCATCAAATAAAACCCTCCAGGTGGGAGGAACATTGCTCTGATACCACTGAAAGATCCCCAATAGATCTTTTGCCCAAATTTGATTTTTTATGACTTGCAAATAATAAAATATGATTTTTGGAAACCACGGCAAGCAAACTAGGGCAAATTTGAATTTATTCTAGGGTTGGTTTGGTATTGAATCCCATGCAAATGACACTCAAAAATTAATTCCTTTATCACAATTGATTGCCACAATTTTTAGAAGCCGAATATATAAAAATCAGAATTTATTGCAGCCAAAATAACTCGAAAATCAGATCTGAAATCTGATTATAAAAACTGGAAAAAACCCTCTAAAACCCTTACGAATTTTTTTGAAACTCAGCAGCTTTTATTCATAAAAGTAGGAGAATTTAGCCAATAAATTTCAGATGAAAATACCTCCAAAATAATGCCCAAACAGCCCCAAGACAAGTTGATCCAATAGAATGAAAACTGCTGCAATTTTATTATCCAAAATACTTCAAAACATTGTTGGAAATGACTGAAAATCAGATTACAATCAATGGGAATTTCTGAGTGAAAAACTCTCTCAAACTCTTGGGGTTTTCGTCCACAAGAGGTAGAATTCACAAGGGGTTTCGTCCTTGGAATTTTTGCAAAAGCTGAGAGCTCAATGCAAGACAAAATTATCATATAAAATTTCTGGATGATGGAAGAGGCAAGTCAACTTCCCTTTTAAAGGAAAAGGGCCAACAACCAACCTCCAAACCAGCCAATGAAATTACATGCTCATTCCTAGACCAAGTCGACTTGTCCTAGGAATATTTTGTCACATTTTTCTATTTTTCCCACCCCTAGAGCTAGTCGCATTTCCTTAGGAGGAAATACATAACTAATAATATTTTTATCCTTCCTAAATGTCATTATTCACTTTTGGCCCAAGTCGCCATTATCCCCTCTAGGAAGAATAAAATACAATAAATCCCTTTACAATGATATTTGTCCCTCGTATTGACCATAGGGATTATTATTTATTTTTATTAAGCCAAATAAATTAATATAAGTGCTTTAATAATTTTATTTTATTTTTTATAGCACTTTATAATAATTTATTGTGACTTAAGTCACCCTTATATTTTTCCTTTGGCCGTCGGGTTGACAAAATAGGCCAAAGGTCTTTGATTGGAAAATGAGACATTACACCTCACGATCTTCAAACGACTCATCCTCACAAGCCTCTAAGAGAAGGATGTAGCCAACTTGTTGAAGCTATTTGTGAATTGAACACCGAATCAATCACCTCAAGCTACCAACTAGGTGCATGAGCTCCCAAGACTGCAGGATCCATCAATTTGTAGCCAAAGCTTAAAGCAAAGCACCAAAAACACATCCACAAAATTTGCTATGAACAGCCCAGAATTAAGTATAGGCCTAGCAATCTGGAAATCATCAACAAGCTAATAAGCCATGATACTATCTTTGGTCTGCAAGCCTACATGAAGCCTCAAACTAGCATAGGGGTTATGAACAAACAATAAGTGAATTTTCATTGGGTAAATGCAAGCCAACTCCAAGAGGCAAAGATGAAACCAACATAATTGTGCTGACTCCATGAGATGGCCCACTCTTAATGCTTGGAGGTGATATAGAATTATTCAGTGATGAGAGCCAAATGCTCCCTTGCCTATTAAAAAGATCTCCATCACTGATTCCCAGGCCCTAGCCAGAATTAGAATATATCTTAAGTCTCCAAATGCCAAAAATAACATCACCAGTGGGTAGAACTCTGAAATACCTTGCCAACACACCTTAGGTAAAATGAAGTCTGCATGACAAAGTTATGGCTTTCGAAAGATCAAATCTTAAATATGCACTTGGAGGGTTAAATGAATGTCAGATTTATACTTGCTGCTTTGATGAAATTATCAGATTCACTTGCAGCATTGATAATGGTCAAACGACTGTCAAATTTCTGCATGCAGGTCTGATGACTGTCAAGTAGATGCTAAATTTAGGTTGGGTGCCAGGAATGTAATGACGAAATTTGGAAAAACATGAAACAGTGATGACCCCTGACAATGTATTCTAAGGAATCCAAATATGCTATTAGATCATAAAAATTCTACTATGACAGAGGCTCCGTTATAAACCTCAAAATCCCTGTATGGACAAATCCTTAGCCATAAGACCAAAATAAAGTTGTCTCTATGAATGAGTTTTTAATGATTGAGGCTTAAGCAGCCTCTTTATTTATCTTGCTGCACTTATTCCTAAGATGAAATGGGGAGAGTCAACACTCCATAGCTCACATTGCAATACATGTTACCAAAGGTATACCCCAGTGTTACCTAAGACTCCGGACGGTAGGATGCGGGAATAGAGTTTCCGGGACTTCAAATTTTTCCAAAATTTCGGGACGGCAGGGGGTGGCTATTAAAATAATATATAAAATTATAAATTAAAAATATACAAACAATTTTAATTTTCTTTATGAATAGCAATTTGTGACAATCCATGTGCATTTGTGCTTGAAAATCTCTTCATTCATATATCACTCTTGATTCTTAATGTCTTTGTAATACAATATAGTCGGGTTATGGTTAACCAGCAAACGTTTTTATCTAAGTCACAAGGTTTGCCGAATTTTTGGCTTAAAATTCAAAATTTGTCGAACTTGAACGGTGCACCAAAATGTTCGTCGAAATTGCAGCAGTTTCTAATGGGGAAAATCGCCGAAAAAACACAGGGATAAAAACATGGGAACAGTCCAAACAGCTCCTTGAAAACCCTATTTCGCTCTGCTAAAAAATATCAAATATTTTTGTTTTCATTCCATGTGAAATACATCAGTTTTTTGAGTGATTTCAGAAAGAATTTGGTCGCCGCCCTGGTGTTTTTGGTGAAGCTTGAACAGTGAGCAATAAAGTGTGATATTGGAGTCGGCAGTGTGGGCATTGGTAGCTGCGTGGGCAGAATATACGACTAGTTGCGTGGGCAAAATGAACTGCATATATTCATTTTAATTTCTAGGTTTTGTTTATTTTTAAGGCTGCGTTCAATACATTTTAATTTTTAGGTTTTGATTTTTGTAAGGTTACATTGTTTATTAATTTTTCTTTTCATTAGTTTAGTTTTAACTTTTTAAGTTTCATGTATTTTTTAAGTTTTGTTTTATTGTTTATTTTATAATATTCATTTTTTCTTTTAATTATTCTCTTATTTAAAAAAATGTTTTAATCTTTATAAAATTTGTTTTACTTTTTTATTTTATTTGTTTCAAACTTTTTAAAAAAATTTTTTTTTTGATTGAATTTTTTATTAAATTCAATATGAAAGAGTTTTTATTTAAATTTTTATATAAACTTTATATGTTTAAAATTTCTTTATAATTTTTATTTAATATTAATTTTTTATTGTGTTTTTTTAAATTTAAAATCTTGCAATATGTTTTTAAAATTTATTTTTAATCATTTTAATTATTTTAAAATTAATAATTTACAATTTATCAATACAATTTGTATTGATTTAATTTATAAAAATTAATAATGAATAATAAATGTGTTAAATTAATTTTTAAAATTTAATAATGAATTTATTTTTATTTATTTGTATAGAATACAAATATCTTTTATATCATCTTTTAAAATGTTGTTTTTCTTATAAATTTGAAGTTAATTTTTGTGTTAATTTTTTTATTATTAGATATAATTTTACTATTTTTAATTTTAAATATTAGTTAAAGTAAAACTTAAATTTAGTAGCCTTTAAGGCTATGGTATGGTTAGTATGAAGTCTAAACACTTAATATTACATGTTTAAGATTGTGGTTTGACATAATAACGTCCCTTGATATTTAGGAGGGCCTGGAGACGCCCCACTCCTTTCCCGCCCTTTTGAAAATGTGGGGAACATTCCCCCGTTCTGCTGTCTATAGGATGTCTTGGACACTTGGTTTTTGTGGGGTGTTCTCGTGTAAAACTGGTATACCCAAAGATTGGTAACTTAATGGGTCCCATAAGACATGTTTTATTTACTCTTAACAGGAATTTCACTAAAAATGTTACTTAAAACCTGTACATGTTTTTTTTGGAAAGTTAGTGACTTTAGAATTGTACTTGTTTTTTTCCAGAAATATGGGCAGTAAAAAGTCATGACGGAGATTCAAGTTGTTCATACTAGTTTTCCATGGGAACATGCCCCTATCCTCTATGGCCGTCCTGAATGTTTTGAGGATACAATGGGGACATTTTTCTGTATTTTTTCTCATGTTCTCAGGACATGTCAATTTTTTTGCTGTTACAAGGGGCCTTTCTTGTTTTAGGTGGGGTAGTTGGGGATGTCCTTATGCTCTTGAGACATCAAGGGATGTCCCCATATGTTGAAAATGTCCTATAGATGCCTTGACGTGCCCCGCATCAACACTTGTTTAAAACAAAGCCAAAAAGCATTTTGTAAAGCTAAAAAAATCCGGATATTTTCAAACAATTATTTTCAGGATCATTGATAATATAAGAATCAAATATTCATGTTTGCATTTTCATAATCATATTTCAGTATTTCACTCAAGCTTTGAGTTCAAATTTCAATGGTCATTGTTGACTGCTCATTTTCAAATTTTGATGTAGTAGATTTTATTTTATTTTGGCTAAAGATATCTAGGGTTAGATAATTTTTTTGGCTTAAGGTATGTAGGATTAAGGGAGCCTAGACTTGGAAAAATTGTTGGTTTGATACCAACTATCAATAGGTGTTAATCAACCAAACTAGGAGAATAAAAATATGACGAGTTTCAAAATCAAGTTGAAGCATATGTTTTTATGCAGATAAGGAAATCTTCTTCAACTCCAAGAATATTCCAAGTACAAGAATGTTAGCAAAAGTAAAAGCTATCATCTTTTATCATTTATCCATCAAACATTTTATTCTTTTATCATTCCTCAGTTTCATTCAAACATGAAAAGGTGCACATAAAGGTAGTTTTTAATCTCAAGTTTTACAATTTTTAATGAAGAGTAAAATCTTCTGCTTTGGGGCAGACTTCTGATATTAGATTTAATTCCGTGGAGGGAAATGATACGTATAAACTATCTTGCCCAACATTTCCACCCCCATTGGCTGCTAGCTCTGCCACCACATTTCCTATCCTCATGATATGTTGGCATGGGATCTCAAAACTCTCAATTCCTATCTTAATTTCTCGAATGATATTTGTTTCCTTTCCTTGTCGACATCATCTCCAATCACCCACATTTCCCCCTATCTCCTACTCTATTTAGATCCGGGCAGCGCCCCCAGCCCCCACATATATCTTATCTATATATTATATGGCCTAATACTCAAGCAAAATGTGAATGCCTAATAGAGAACATCCATCTACAAGCCGGTCTACACCAAGATATAGATGAGGGGGAACATTGGTACGGGTCTACAAACAACTGAACTGAACTGTTTTGGGCTGACTTGCAGCACTTATATATAGGGCTGAGATAATAAACACCCTACATACCTATCTGGCAGGTCGAGACCCATGTTCTCTAGAGGAGAGGATCGGGTGACTGGTGTTATATCAATCACTATGTATATAGGGTGTTGCTAATTCAAATGGAGTCATCAGGAACTATACTCTAGAGTCAGCACCCTCTACCCTATATATATATATATATATATGGCAGCACTTATACTCATCATATAAATATATATAAATGGGACGGCAGCTTCAACAATTAGTATCGAGTACCCTTCCCCTTGAATTTTCCACCATCCATTTTCTTAACCAATTTTATTCTATGAGAGCCATTGCTATCACTCACAATTGGATTGAAACCCTCTCCTCCTACTAGTTCTGGATTTCCTTTTGCAACTCCATCAACATTATATATATATATATATATATATATATATATATATATATATATATATATATATATATATAAAAGGGATGGCAGCTTCAACAATTAGTATCGAGTACCCTTCCCTTGAATTTTCCACCATCCATTTTCTTAACCAATTTTATTCTATGAGAGCCATTGCTATCACTCACAATTGGATTAAAACCCTCTCCTCCTACTAGTTTTAGATTTCCTTTTGCAACTCCATCAACATTAAGTGTAATACACAGATTTAGGCTTTTCCGATGTATTCCCACCAAACCCATTATCATTTATCTTAATCAACTTCCATCAAATAGACTTTTTTTTTTTCTTATATTTTCTTCGGACCTATTATTTTTAGTCAATCTCAAGTGGACAAATCATTAATGTAGGTTGTTCTTCATCATCTTTAAAGATCCATCCACCTCCTATTGATCCTAAATTTTCTTTTAAAGCTCTATATAAATTAAGCTTAACCCTCTAGGAGGTTTCTTCCATATGTCTTTAGGGATTTTTCAACATATTCTCACCAAACCCATTATGAGGTATCTTAATCGTTTTCCATTTTTATAGAATTTTCTCATCATCTATGGATGGTTTATTTGTTATGGAATTTCAAGTAATGACAAAATTTGATATTGAAGCATCTATCTTCCTTCATATTCTCCACACCGGATTTTCCTCCTGATTTTTTGGAGTTTCTTTCCAGCTTTAGATTCTAAATAATAATGATTATTTGATCAATTTTTTTAATAATGATTACTTACAGTTCCTATGGCCGGTAATATCCCATTTTTTTCTAGCCTTAGATTCCAAATTATAATGACTAGACTTATTGTCCCTATGTCTCGTAAAACCGCATTCCAAAGCCTTCTTGGCCACACCAATATCCACTCTCTTACTAGTTCTGGCCCAACTCATCCGACTTCCATTCCGTTAAAGAATCACCCCTAAATCTCCCATACCATATTACAATGCAGAAATAGATGATCCCTATCTTTTTATGTCCTCTTGTATAAAGGGAAACTTGAAGGTCCATGAACTCTATGGGTGAGTATCATATGTGTAAGTACCTTATGTGAATTTGTTAACCATAGAAAGGAATTTTCCTTTGGAAGTCATGGATTGAGCCACACATTCTTAGCCGGGAATACCCCTTCTTTGCCTTCCTCTTTTCAAAAGAAAACTTCAGGTCTCTTTAAGTGAAATGTCTCCTGATTTTGCTTGTCCCATTTAAGCTGATTACTCTCTCACATGTGAAGAGGGGTTTTTTCAAATAATTTTCAGAATTACAATTTTATCTCTATGACCGGGCGATTCCAAATGCTTCCATTTTCTTCTTCATTCTTATTATGAGATAGTCTTTAACCTTGTCATCCCAAGTCTTTTCTGCATAAACCTTAAGATCAACAAGCTCCTCACTTTGAGCCAAAAAAGTTGACCCTGTCCAAGTATCATCCAAAATCAAATCCTCGTCACCTCCCTTTGATTCAATCTGAAGTCCCCTTTAGTCAAGAGGATACACCTCAAAACATTCCATGATTGAGAACCGTACTGAAGGAACTCTAAAGTGAATAGCCTTTTTGCTTCTTGGCCATCTTAATACTTCCAACCACCGTGCTCCAAAGCATGTCCTATTCGTTATATACCCTCACCATTTTTTTCTCCCAAAGCTAAATTCATATCCTTCATGGATCTGAAACGCAAAACCCCATTTTGTTCTGGTTGACATTCTTTGTTATCTTGTAACAACTTCAATTATTTTAGTTTGTGCTTGGATTAAAGACATCGTGTATATTGGAACTACTTGTAGACATGCTCTAATTAATTGGATTCTTCTTTCTAAGGTAAATTGTTTTCCTTTCAACATTGACAGTTTTTTTGATTTCAGTCTACCAATTCCTTCCAACACCTTGTCCTTCCATCTGTTAGATGCATGCTTGGTAGTTCAAAAGTTTCTAATTTAATAGTTATGCAATTCTTTCTTGTAATTCTACAAGTACATTAAAGAAAATTTAAATCCTTACTTTCTTTGCTAATTTTCTAACATTCAATAATTTCATAAATATCCAATATTTTATTAAATGTTTCTAATTCTTGAGTAGTTGGAGCCCCTGCCATCAAAGTATCATCTACAAATTGAAAATGGGACATTGTAGCATTCTTCCATCAGATCTACTAAGAATGTTACACTTGGACCTTAATTCTTCTTTCTTCTTGTTACTTCTTTATCATTCCTCTTAAATCTTATGCCACGTTAGTAACTAGGCAGGGAGAGAGTGGATCTCCCTACCTTAAACCCTTTGATGCATGAAAATATTTAACTAGCAGAGTTATTAACAAGGACTGATAAAATAAGAGTACTTATGCAACTTTCAATCATAGTTCCACGGAGTCTCGGAATGGGCGTACGCGGGATGGGGGAACTAAGGCCCTAGGTTTGGGGATGGCAGGGGTATTGAAAAATTAGTTATAAAAAAATGCATAGTAAATAACAATTGAACCTTTGAAATACTAAACACATTGCATTGAACAATGAAAATGACAAATATCAATATATTAATAGTTATATCATAATTTATATTCAAAATGATGATTACATTCAAAAAATAAAATACAATTAGCCAATGCCCAATGCCTCTAAGCTTGAGGGCTTCCATCGTGATGAATGTGTTGAAACTCGGAACAGTTTATCAATGAAAACTTTGCACTTGCTCTTCCTCTTGCTGTTGCTCTCTTGCTAATGCTCTTAGCCTCACTCTTGCAACCTTGCTTTGTCTCACTCTTGCACTTGCAACCTATTCGATGTTTTCAAGCTTTGATAGTGATTTGGAGTGAGGGTGTGATTTTCATTTATAGTATTTTTGAGTGCTTAAAATGTGGATGTGTAATGTCCCCTTAGGGCAAAAATAAGAGCAATTTGGATTTCTTGGGAAACCCTATGCAATAATTTGATTTTTATGCAAACCCTCAAAATAGAAAATACCCAAATCTGGAAATATACCACTGAAATATCCCTTTCAGGGCAAATTTAATAAAAACTGGTTTTTCTAACAAACCCTAGGGCAGAACTGATAAAATCGATTATTTTATTCATGCCCTTAGAGTTAAAATATTACAAAGTTGGAAATGAAAGAAATAAATCTTCAAAACACTTGGGAAAAATCTGATTTCCTTAAGTTGAGCCTGCTGTAATTTTTATAACTGGAAAAACAGATTTTTGGAATTTATTTTATTTATTTTCGCCCCATAAAATAGGAAAAATACCTGCATAAGATTACAACAATTTTTCTGATGAATGATGCCTCCAGTGGCAAGGAAAGACCAAATGATACACGTGCAAACCGGAATGGACGGAATCTGCCCATAGATGATGCCCTAATGCAGGTCTGCAATCCCCTAAAGGTGATGTCAGCCTAGAAATGGCTGCAAATCGTGCCTTAGTTGTTCCTAACTGAAGTCTTGGTAGATGTCTCTCCACAGGTTGGATTTCTTCGCTTGAAACACAGATTTGAAGCGGGAAATGTAGAAAACGTGCCCTAGCTGAATTGCAAACTATCACAAACTGAAAATAAATGTGCCCTAGCTGAACTGAAAGCTGTCACAAACTAAAAATCATTGTCTGAAGCACAAATGTGATTGTTGAAGCCCAAATGTAGTCCTTGATTGGAACCACCTCAGAAGATTAGAGGGTTTTTGTCCTCAAATTTGAATACACCAAAGGGTTTTCGTCCTCAGATGCAAAAGTAGGAGCAGCAGCTCAAACCTTCAATGTCAAAATAGATGAGAGTAAAAAATATCCCTCCAAATGACCCCTCAACGCTCTTTTATAACTTTACTTTCGCTTTTCCCAAGGAAATGCCTCCAAAAGCAAGTTCTCCTTTTCTATTTCCACATTGACATTACTTTATCAAAAAGTAACTTTTTGTAATGATAAAACTTTATCAAAAGTTTGTTTAAAATAATAATAAAACATAAGTGTGTTTTGTGAAGTTACTTTTTTGACACTTAAATTGTATTATTAATTTATTTTACTTTATTCGAAAATGGGAGATGACAGTTCGCCCTTCCCGAAAATTACTTGTCCTCGAGCAATGCTGGTTCACTTCTACTCCATTCTGAATCTTCCTACAAATACCAGGATCCCAAATCCATCTTGGGAATTTGCAATTCCCAATCCTTGAAGCAGTTGGCTTCCGTTGCACCTCTTGGCTCCTCCTATGTAATGAAGAATCTAGAATACCAAACCCTTGAGTTCCAATGGATCCTTCAATGATATGACAAGTTGTATCTCCTAAAATATGGTGCAAATCAGACTGTGAATAGGCTGGAAACAAGTTAAATGGCCACAAACCACCTAGAATTTCATCCGAATCAGCTTTATGGTGTCTGATTTGCTTGTTCTCTTCAGCTGAAACTTTTTACCCACATCGTCCAATGATAAAACCCCCTTAAAAATTTGCAAACTTGTAGCTGTTAACGACTGCTAACAGTAGTTCCAAGCCGAATCAGCTCTATGGTGTCTGAATTGTTTGTTCCCTTCAGCTGAAACCTTCTGCCCACATTGTCCAATGATAAAACCCCCTTAAAATGTGCAAACTTGTAGCTTTTCATGACTGCTAACAGTAGTTCCAAGCTTGCTATTTTCAAGACTAACAACATAACAATGTTATAACTGTATAACTACAAAACATAAATTTCCTTGTAAAAAGAAAAATGTGAGCAATGTAGAGGTTGAGAACTGCCATACAAGGACTGAAGATGCTCCATTAACAGTCACAAACTGAAAAGTCCTCCTTCCCATGACTGGAAATGCCTGTAACCGCATTAGTATGAGTGCAAATGAAGTGACATGGTGGCTGATAATGGTGGTGATAGCAGCATCAAGACTGAAAATCAAACTCATAGCTGCCCTAAGTGTGTTCCCTCTATCATTTGATGATAGGATACTATCACCACTTGCTCCTTCATACCTCGTTGGTGATCCTTTGCACAAATATCTAAATTTGGAGTTACCCCACCATGTTTATGTTGCGCTATTTTGATCTTCATGTGAACTTCTTGAAATCTTCTTGTAGTGTCCATTACCTCCTCAATAGGAAGGATATATCCAACACAATTCCTCCTTAACCCTTGATGGTACTCCTTACTCAATGGCAATCCTAGAAGTGCAAAATCAAACACCCTGCAAAGCTGATCCATAGTACCACAATGAGCATGACAATAACTCCTTTGAGTTTTGATAGATCTTACCACTGTACTGCAGGTTGAAACCCTCGTGAATTTGTACCACTCAGCTTGCATGCAAGCTGGAATGAAGTTGCAACAGCCATAGTTCATTTGAAACCTCACCCAAAACAACAGTATGACAGCTGGAGTAATTACTTTCAGCAGCTCCAATGGCTGAACCCCTTCACAAATAGTATGATACAAGCAAAATTCCTTAAAGTGTGCAAACTGGGGGCTGAATGTGACTGATAACAGCAGTCCAAAATCAATAACCCTGAAAATCAGCAGTATAAGAATGGTACAACAGCTGTCATAATGGGAATCCCTTGCAAAAATCAGCAATATGGAAGCCTGAAACAACCATACATTGGCTGAAAATACTCCAATGGCAGCAACACACTGAAAATTACTGAGTCTTAAGACTGAAAACACCTGTATGACTAAAGAAGTATGGAAGAGGCTGGAAATATTGAGAACATCAGATCTAAGGTTGGAAACCATCTTCCTAGGGGCCCTTGGTTCACGTTTCTTGCAGCCAACACTTATCCCTACCATGTAAAAGATAAGATAAGATAAGATAAATATATTAATGTCCAACGAATGACCACAAAAGTAGGTCAATGGGACTGCAGCCCAAACAATATACAAAGTGCGAGTGGGGACAACTCAAAACGAGTTCCCAAGAACAAAAACAGAAAAGAAGAGAAAAGACAGCTAGAAAGGAAACCCGAAGCCAAATACCCCCACAGGCGGGGGCAATGGAGCAAGCGGGGAGAAAAACGAGGGAAGCAAAGAAGGGAATGAAGGGGGGGACAAACAAGGACCAATGGTCTAATCAGGAATGGTAGCCACACCCCTCCTAACATTAGAGGCCGACGAAAAGAAACTCTTGATGGATTGGCAACCTGACGAGGGGGCGAAAACCTCCTTCCTTGCTGAGATCTGAGATTGATGCGACGGCTAGGGGACGAATGGAGTTGGACTGCCCTTTGGTACGTGTGTGCATCCGATTCTGTTGGCGGTGATCGAGAGAAGTGTGAAGGTCCAACCGGGGACAAACTGATCTATGCACTGTATCTGGGTCAGAAAGGCTCTGTCGTTTAGTACCTCCGCCAATGGAAAGAAAGCTGCAATCCGTCCGTCTCGTGGGGACGACTCTCGGAGGGGGATGAAGAATCTGGTCTCGTAACAACAAAGACTCACGGATGTAGAGGGCAAGGCACTGCTGGTCGATATATCTAAAGAAGACCGGGAGAGTCTGAATCCCTCTGAAGAGACAGTGAAATCGTCCTCTGATCTCATAGTATATGGGGCAGCGGAAGATGAAATGAGTCTCTGTCTCCACCTCATGAAGGCTACAGAGCCTATAGTAGGCGACTTCCAACAAGAAAGCTCCATCTTACAAATATCTCATTTGGTGACCACCTTAGGAGGCTAATATTGAGTATGTCCATGACAACCGAACATTTTCATAATGAAGTATCTTACCCGAGGATAGAACCTATATTGTCTCCATGCATTGAGGGTTACGAGCTACTTGGATTCTCTGAAAATACACCTCCCTTCTTTTTGTTGTAGCCATGCTTGAGACTCAATTCACTATACCTTGAAATATTGCTTTTTCTTTTCATCCTTGAATTTCAGCTCCTAGTGATTTCAAGAGGATGCGACCATTGCAAACTCCGTATTTCATCGAATCCTCCTAGACCCATGATATAGAAGTCTTTGCATAAAGTGATGACAATTTTTTCACCTTCATGGTGCTAGGAATGATGAAGCCATGTCGTAGTATCTCATCCTTTGTGAATTCTCCTTTCAACAATAACCTTATCTTCAAGTGTAGAACTTAGCTCCCATGAACAATCTATGAATTGCTCCTTCACAACTTTGTTAGGCTGCACAACACATTCTATGAACTTTCTTCCTATCCAAATACATGGGATGAAGAATTCACTAGAAATAGTAATATGGATCTCATCAAGGCCTTTATCTTTCTTGATGCTATTAAGCAGTCCCTTCTTTAATGTGATATTATTTCCCCACAAATGCAGCTCATTACATATGCCAATGTTGAATGGTATACTAGCAACTGAATCATAACCAATGTAAGAAGAGAAAATTGCCGTTGCCTTATCTATCATACCATGGACCTTGTATAGAAGACAACCATTTGCCAACTTATCTCCAATCACCCTATCATATGCATTTGCAATCATAGTTTGGATATCAAATCTGAAGCCAACGAAAATGATATAAATCTGTTTACCTGATTTCTGAGTTGTTCCATTGCTGCTTGCCTTGAGAGCACTATCGGATGTGAGATGACATGTATTTGGACCTTGCATTTGACTTATTAGCTGCAGCCCCTGAACTTTCATGATCCTGTTAGTATTCCCAACATATTCCTTATATTCCTCCAAGGTGAAATTTGGTTTTCTTTTTATCCAAGTGCATGGGATGATGAACTTATCAGCAATAATGTTATTGAAATTAGAAACTCTACCCTTTATAGATCTCAATCTATCACCGGGATCCCACACTATTATGCACAAATAGTTTTGAGTCAAAGGATCTATCTTCACACCTTTACCCTTCCTAGAATGATGGCAAAACTGGAATAGTTCATTGCTGTTATTACCACATCTTGAGCTGAAATTATAAGGATGCTTACTTTCTTGATAAAAATCTTGTAATGGCATAGTATGGAGCAATGAATATGGGATATGACCATCATACCTTGGGCTGTAATCAAGATGCTTACCTCCTTTAGCTGAAGCAAAAGCTTTTGATAGCATTGCATCGCCACCACTATTCTTTTCAAGCGCCGTTTGGACTGAAACACGTGATAGTCTCTTTTCCTTGACTTCATTGAAATAAATCTTTTGCTGGACTGCAATCTCATAAGTCAATAAGATATCCTTCTCTTCATTAGATTTCATACCTTCTTCCTTGATTTTCTGTAGGTGTTGTTTTGCTTGAGTGGCTATCAACTTAGCTTCCTTAGCTCTTCTTAGCCATTCATCACACTTTTTGGGTCCTCATTACATCCTCTTGCTGGTCTGCAATGTGGTTAGTTTCTTTTCAACCACATTCTCTCGGTTCCTTTTCAGATAAGATCTCCTTACCTTTGACTTGCATGGTGGATTCCTCCATGGGTTGCTTCCTCACAATTTCTTGCAGCTCTTTTATGTATTCATACAAACCTCTTTTATTTGGATATCTCACTTCGAGTAACTCTAGGTACTCATCAAAGGAAATTCAAGATTTAAAACTATCAGGCATACCTTGATACTGGTCAATGATTCAGGTGGCCTCAAGTTTGTATCTTTCCTTGTCTTTGTGTAGCCTTGTTCTGATTTATATTCTGCAAGGTTCGAACTAATTCTGACATAAATTCTTTCACTGTCCTTTGGATTGTTCCTTCTAGATCCCCTCGACCTCGGCTGATTGTTTCTTACAACTAACTCATTTTATTTGTAGGAACCCTCTTTTCTCGCTTACCATTTTTTTGGCTGCTCCACAGGTTGGCAAGAATTTTGCTCTAATACCAATGTAATGCCCTCTTAGGGCAAGAATAAGAACAATTTGGATTTCTTGGGAAACCCTTATGCAATAGTATGGTTTTTATGCAAACCCTCAAAAATGGAAAATACCCAAATATGGAAATATACCACTACAATATTCCTTTCAGGAAAATGTAATAAAACTGATTTTTCTAACAAACCCTAGGGCATAATTGATAAAATTGATTTTTTTATTAATGCCCTTCAAGGTAAAATATTACAAAGCTGGAAATGAAGGAAATAAATCTTCAAAACACTTGGGAAAAATCAGATTTCCTTAAGTTGAGCCTGTTGTAATTTTTATAACTGGAAAAACAGATTTTTGGAATTTATTTATATTTATTTTCACCCCATAAAACAGGAAAAATACCTGCATAAGATTACAACAATTTTTTCGATGAATGACGCCTCCGATGGCAAGGAAAGAACAAATACGTGTGCAAACTGGAATGTACAAAATCTGCCCACAGATGGTACCCTAACGCATGTTTGCAATCCCCTAAAGATGATGTCAGCCCTAGAAATGGCTGCAAATCGTGCCCTAGTTGTCCCTGACTGAAGTCTCTCCACTGGCTGAATTTATTTGCTTGAAACATAGATCTGATGTGGGAAATGTAAATAACGTGCCCTAGTCTAATATCCCACTTCTAGGATCAATGGAAAATATGCAAACCAACAACCCTTCAATACTTCAATCCACTGGAAATTGCAAAATGCAATCACGAACTACTTGAACTAGTCAAATAGATGACTCAATAAACCCGAAGATAAGGGTTTAGTGGCCTCTATCAATTGAGTTCAAATAATTAATTTCTCAGCTGAAATAATGGCCTCAGAAAATCAGATTTCATTCCCAACTCAATATGCTGCAAATAAGTCTTCAAACACTGACCAACCAAGCATGTAAGAAGGGTAAACAAATTCAGATCTAAACTCCACCTTTCAATCACCGTAATTGCTCTTAGAGTAAGAATTAAATCTGAACTCACATCATCAATTGCAGACCACTATTATTGAGCATTAAGCAAGCATAACCCAGCGACCATGAAACACTTGAAATTACTCCCCAAACACCTTCATACAAATCGCTGCCAGGTATGACCATTTAGAGAATCATTAAGACAAAGGAACATGCATTCTCCCCTTCCCAGGCATTCAATATTTTACCCAAACAAACATATTCAGATCGCTGCCTTGAGTGGCTCAAACATCATGAAAATAACAGCTAAGATCAAATAAACAGTGCCATACAGTTCGCTGATCTTTGGAGGTTCAAAACTTACCTTAGAACATCCAATACCTTCCCTGGTGAAGTCGCTGATCCAAGGAAAAACACAGCAGCTTCATTCATACCCAAACCAGATCGAAAACATGCCAAATACTATCATAGATTTGCCCTGAAAGAGATCGCTGCTACAGAGGCATATTATCATGCATACTACAGTCGAACTATCTTAAAGAGATCACAAACCAGTTATTAAACAATTAGGTAGTCGTTGGTTACCTTAGGCCCTCCAATATACATTCCAACATATTTCAAATAAGTCGCTGATGTCCAGGAAGGGATAGCAGACTTGTATGAATAACAAATCAAGCAAAAATCATGTGAAGTAATTACCACTTTACCCTACACAAGTCGCTGCAAAAACATCACACTAATATGCAAATACTTAGTCGATCCACCTTGAAACACCACAACCATGTACCAATTTAGCAAGCAGCACAACCAGCCAATCGATTTATACAAAAGTGTATTTAATTCAGCCCATAGACATCCTCAGGCAAGTCGCCAAAGCAAATCAAGCATATATGTCAAGTCGTACCATGCACAGCAAATCGATTTGCAAAAGAACTCCAAAGAAATACTTATATTTTATCACAAACCGGCTGCTACAGTGACGCTACAGT
Organism: Taxus wallichiana var. yunnanensis; assembly: GCA_018340775.1. Classification (NCBI taxonomy): domain Eukaryota; kingdom Viridiplantae; phylum Streptophyta; class Pinopsida; order Cupressales; family Taxaceae; genus Taxus; species Taxus wallichiana. Next base: position 181,864,028 of record CM031238.1, on the reverse strand, counting down.
AAAAGGCAGATTTTCACTTGCAAATTAAATCCAAATGCTTGCCAAAGCCAAAAACATGGATCTAGCAAATAATCACTTCAATTGATTTTCAATAACCAGCTTAAAACAACCTCCCACGCAAGAGAGAGAGAAAGCATCAATGGGCATGCATCCCAACTCCAAGCATGGAGTATCAAAATAAGTTCATCATAGCATAATCATAATAATGACCCTAGCACTCCTTTTATAAGCAAGGAGGCACAAAATTCGAAAACCCTAGGAGAGGGAAAATATTAAATAAAAGCAGTTTGTTTTCCCTAGGTGTGGCATCCCCTTTGCAAAGGGTGATTTTATCAATGAAAGCCACCTAACTTTTTATTTAATTAATTCCCCATTTAATTTTATATATTTTGGGAATTAAATTAAATAAATTTTATAAAATAATTAAATAATTATTGCTCCAAGCAATAATATTTAATTATTTAATAAAAATGTTCCCCTTGCACATCCCGAAGCCCATGGGGACTTATAGGCTAAGGGTCTTCAGAAATGGGGACATTACACCTAGTTTGAATTGCAAACTATCACAAATTGAAAATAAACGTGCCTAGCTGAATTGAAAACTGTCACAAATTGAAAACCACTTTCTAAAGCACAAATGCAATTGTTGAAGCCCACATGTTGCCCCTGATTGGAACCACCTCATAAGATTAGATGGTTTTTGTCTTCAAATCTGAATACATCGGAGGGTTTTTGTGCTCAAATGCAAAAGTAGGAGCAACAACTCAAACCTTCAATGTAAAATTAGAGGAGAGTAAAAGATATCCCTCCAAACAAACCCTCAAACACTCTTTTATAACTTTACTTTCGCTGTTTCCAAGGAAATGCCTCCAAAAGCAACTTCTCATTCTCTATTTCCACATTGACATTACTTTATCAAAAAGTAACTTTTTATACTAATAAAACTTTATTAAAAAGTTACTTGTTATAATAGTAAAACATAAGTGTCTTTTATAAAGATACTTTTTCGACACTTAAGTTGTATTATTAATTTATTTTACTATTAAGATTAGGGTTGGGGGCACAAACATAAAAAAGTTTTGTTTTAATTTAAAAAAATCATGTTTTTTAGCATTTTTGGCTTAGGGGACGACTGCAGGTTTTTGGGCGTGTCAAGGGACTTGGGCGAGTTTTTTTGAAGTTTTGGGACGTCCTAAAGTCCCCCAAAAAGCTCCCTCTTTGAGAGAAACGTCCCCTCTTTAGAGAAATGTTGTGCGGACGTCCCTGTCTAGTGGTGGCGGTGTTATGTTGGGGTCACATTTTCTAGGCATTCCCAAGTCTTCGAGACACCCTCATCCCCATAGTCATTAGATTTTTGGGTGGGACACATTCCCATGGAACACTTTTTTCAACCCATGTTACCCAACCATGTGCAAAACCAAGCTTCTTTTGTATTATGATTAAAAATATCCAATTTACTCTATCATAAGCTTTGTTTATATTGACTTTTACTATAATTCCTGCCTTCCTATTTTTGTGGATTGAATAAATTGTTTCATGAGCAAATAGGATCCCATCTGTTGCTTGCCCCAAAACCTCCTGGTCTTCTTAGCTGATCTTGTATTATACTTTTTCTATTTATTTGCCATCACTTTTGCTAGAATTTTATAAATTGTGTTAATAAAAATATTGGTTTATGTCATCAAAGAATTTTACGTCCTACTTTTTTGAAATCAAGGTTAGGAAAGTATTGTTCCATTCTTTTGAAACTAATTTTTATTTTTAGATTTTTCTGTTGTTTCCTTATCCTTCAATCCCACTATATGCCAAATTTTTGTGGAATAATTATGCTTTATCTTTAATGTGGGGATTTTTCATATCTAGACTTGGCAATACTTCTCTTCTTTTGGATCCACTTGCACTAGCAATTTCTTATCCTCTTTTAATAGAATTGTTGGAATATTTTTCAGCATCCTATCAGTCAAAGGTTTCTCAAATATTTCTTGGCTTACTTTTGAGTTTCTTATTGTCTTCTACAATCTTCTCTATTGGAGTATGCATCCTATTTGTTTCGTTTTTGTTTTTGGACTATTGTTGATAGGTGAAAGAATTTTGCATTTCTAGTCTCCCTCCATCAAACATTTTATGTTCAATATTTTGTTTTTGGAAAGTTTTTTCCATTCCTAAAATCCTTCATAGCTCCATGTTTTCTCTTTTGTGTTGTTGGTGCAATGCTTTATTTACCTCTTCCTCTCGTATGCCTTTCTAAGCTACCAATGTTTCTTTATTCAATTATTTTTTCTAAAGAGGTTACTGAAAGTTGTTCTATTTTATTCTCTGGCCTTTTTCTTCACACACTCAAGCTTCTACGTCAGATCCCCATAGATCTATTCTCCACCATTATTTTTTTGGTCTTGGGTCCACATCATCTTGAACTTGAAGAAGCATAATGTTATCTCTGTTATTTACTTGCCTTAGTAGATGATGCTGATCAAGGGCATTGAGGCCCATGATATTCCAAGTTATGATTTTCATGGTTGGTATGGGGGAATTTCGTCCCCACTGCAGTACGCTCTCACTTTCTTCTAACTTCCCTTGACGATTTCTTGTTGTGCCTTTGTGTATATTTTTTCTGCATTATTTTTTCTCTTCTTGGCTTTAACCCTATATTTGGTAACATTTTAAACATTTTTTTTTTGCTAATGTGCTTTGGTCCTATTTTTGCCTTTGAGATTTTGTTCATTTGACTCCTCAAACTCCATCTCTTTCTGTGTCTTCTCTTTGTTTGATTTTAGTTTTGTTTTTCTGATTCCCCTTTTTCTATTTTCTAGGGCACGTGGTTCCTTGTCACTCTTTTTGTGGAAATTGGGTTTCAAAACCACTGCTTCATTTTCTTCTCTTCATTATGTTTTTCTGTAAGCCCTTGTGACTAAGATGTCAAATTCTCTTCTTTTTCCATCTCATCTCCATTACCTTTTGTTCCTATGAAATTTTGATCTTCTTAAAGCTGGGTTTCCTTCCTTTCATATTATTGTAGATCACATTGTCTTCTTTTTCCTGGTCCTTTGTTTGCAAGTTGCTTTGGTTGTCTTCATAATACTTCGTTTCATTAACTGATTCCTCGGGTGCGCCATCACTCTTTTGCTTTGAACCCCTGGGATGTGTCCCCTGTGTTTACGGGGCATCCCTTAGAGAAGATGTTTCAGGGATGGGTAGGAAATGTCCCTAGATGTTCCCAATTTTATTTTTAGGTAATGTTTCGGGACGCCGGTTTTCCAGTAGGGAATGGCTAGTCATTCCCGATATGGCCAGGGGATTTCTAGAAGTCCCCTTGCTGTACTGGGGACGGCTAGAAGTCCCCTATGCCCAAACATACAAGAACACTTTTTTTTTAAACTCAAAAAAATTGCAAGTTTAATGAGTTATGACTCCCCTACAGCTGCACAATTTGCCATCAACATGATGAATGGATTCCAATTGAGTGGAAAGAAGTTGAAGGTCCAACTTAAGTGAGATAACAAACAAAGCAAGCCTTATTGAAGAGACACTTCCGTCATATGTAAAGGAGAGTTTGGATGGATGGTGTTGTTCTTTACAAATAGAGAATGTTCCATTCAACATGTAGTAGTTGTGGGTTAAAAAATGGCTTGATGTATGATATTGAAGGGAGCAAATGAAGATTGTGGATGCTTATATATGCGGCTCCAATGTTGTCATATGAAAAAGGTGGGAAGCAATAGCTCCCTTTGGTGAAGATTGAAGGCTTGAAAATTCATGTCATTTATGTGCATATTGCACAGTAGAACATGTGATCTAGGTGCCCTTGTTCCTTTTTTAAATCGTTTTTTTGAATAAACCAATATATCATATATGTTTTGGAATTGATTTTTAGTTTTGTTACTACTAGATTAATGTAAGATTATTATTGTTATGCATTGCTTCTATTTCTATATTACAATGTTTTATTCATCAGTGAATTTGAATTTTGAATGTGTTATGGATATGCAGTCATTCAGGGCAAATTTTGTAGAGCACTGTGTTTTGTACATGTAATTATGTAAATTACATGTCTTGAACTCTCTCCTATATAAATGACTGTGTAATTATTATATATATTCACATTGAATATTTATGTGAAATCTCAATTCAGATCTTTTGTTATGTAATGAGGTTCTATAACATATATGATGAATGCCTTATCAATGTTATCATATGAATATTTGAAAGTTCCTGTATTTTTAAAAATTCCCCTATTTTTAATAGCCGTCCCCTGCCATCCCCTAAAAAATGGCCTCCAAAAAACTCCGTCCTGAAAACACATTCCCCAGTCCTGTGCCTTTCCAGACGCTGTTTAAAGCTTTTGTCCAACTCTATATTATTAGGCTATTAGGAAAAATATTTTCCTCGAGTGTCCACAAAACATATAACTCTATAAGTTGCCGTCCCTTGACTGTTCCTCTGCCATTCTTAGAATCTGTGTTTTTGTTTGATGTCCCAGAAATCAGTCATTCCATCCAGCACACACACAATTCGGCATCCCCATGTTGTCCCCAAAATAAGGGAGTTTTTCGCCATTCTGGAAACGCGATTCCCGTTCCAAAACTTGTAGAAAAATAAGTTCAAAGCTATTTTCAGTTTTCTGAAAGAACTAGTGTTTGCAGCTGAGAATAAAAATGAGAACATAAATATTGTGCCTCTTAGAAGCACTGCAAAATCTTCCTCCAGGGTCTGCTTTAGATTCGGATTTGTGCAAGTTCAAAATCAATTCAAATCTTAACGAATCCACTAAATATATGAGTCAAATGTAATAGTATTCAATTTTTGTTCAGGCTATAATGCAGAGTTGCATCTCTGCTCTTTCTTCATTTTAAAGAGCCGTAAGCCTTTTTTTTCTTTGTTTAAGAAGACCTTAATGCTGCTAAGCATTATCTTGCTTCACACAGGCATGTATTCTGAAGTCATCTCAACCTACCACCCTTCTCTGCTGATCAGGAGGATAAAAATATATCATTCAAAACACCCAAAATACTGACCGGTGTCACAATTTGCACAATCTGTATGAAAGTAAAGCACGAATCTGACATCATTACAAGTATTAACAGAATTTATCAGAATATTCAGGTTTCATCAGAATGCTCCTCTCTTGCCTGTCTTTTGATCTCATTCGATTATCATTCCCTTTTCCATTTAGGGTGGGCAATATCATTTATGCAGTTTTAAACTGTCATCCTTCATCTGTTTCTGCCAGTCTTCCTTGCCTGCCAGAGATCTTTGATAACGACCTTCGAAATATGCCTACAAATACAATGTTATTCATTTGTTAAATTATATTCACTTTTGAACTCCTCTCAAACAGATGGATATATTTTTTTCAATTTTAATTCAACAGGCATTGAAAATAGATTTTGGTGTTTGGAAAATGAACTTAATTTTGTCCTTGCCTTTGTTAGTTCACCTTTGACTTGGAATGTTCTCTCTTTGCAAATGTCCTAGCACATGGGCTCTATCACATATTTGCCTCCTTGATACTTTGAACTCAACCATGGATCTCATCCATATACCACAGCCTTAGAGACCTATTATGGCTTTGGCACCATATTGGATTTATGCATACAATTGAAGTAGTAGGAGAGATGTCAATAAAAAGAGGCAAGAATTAGGCATAGGTATGTAACCGTCAACATTTAATGGCTTTATTTAATTCTAATGATACTTCATAATTTTTTTATAACTCTAAATTGAATATTATATTGTAAGCATATTTTGCTAATGCCTATTCCTAAATGGACATTATGCTTTTAATATTTGTAACATGACGATCGTTATATTATATACTTCTAGCCCATAACTGTGCAAAATTGATGAACATATCAACTTTGTGCATGTGAACATCAAATCTGTTAGGGATAGAGGCTAACCAATAAGGCAGATGATACTATCCGAACACATTTCTTTAAATGACTTCTTATGCCTTGAATTCAAAATGACACTGAACTGATGAAGAGGCCTCCTAATTATGGTAGAGAAGTGGCAAAGGATTTTCAACGCAGTGAAGATGATTTATGACAATGGAGGAGATGCTATTATTATCAAGATCTAATTTGCATTGTTTTGATGTGCAAAAGGTGAGTTTGGTACGGTGGAACCCATCTTTAATAAGTGCATTCGGAAGGCCCCAAAAGGCCTTTTGGCATATTTACAGGCAGCATGTGCCTATGCTGCAAATATATTCTGTGCTGTTATTCACAAATAGCCAGTTTGTCTTCTTGTGAGAGGAATTGGGGCTCTTTTTAAAACCATATATCAAAGAGATAATGACAGGTCAAAGGTGGTCCCTGATGAATTCACAACAATCTTTGACTTTTGACTTATACAAGAAAGGCCCTTCAAAAACAAATGGAATTGATTCACAGTTAATGCCTTGACAGCCTTGTGAATGGACGGATAATGTATCTGATGGTCTTACTGGTAGACCTCAATTACCCAGCTCACAGGTGAGCCCCTGAGAGCAATTACTACTTGTAGAGTAATTGACATGAGACAGGAAATGCACTTAACGAGGACGAGGAACATAATTGACTGACATGGTCAATAGTCTTTTTCCATTCAAACTATTGAATTTGATGCCCATTTCTTGGCATGTCTGCATGTAAATGTATACTCTATGATCTATTGAAATGATTTCACTGTGAGCTTTGGTGTTGTTGAGATTTGCCATTTTATTTTTACACAAACCCTAAGAGGAAACAAGGGAATTTATACCAAATCAATTTTAATCTATAGAAATTTAAACTTTGTTACTGCCACATTTCATTGGTTCATGTTAAGTGTATTGGTATAATTGGTAAGTTTTTAATTGTTCATCTTCATTTTAGATTTTGAAATTTGAGCATGTATGTGTGCATAGAGACACCTACCCCCACATCCTAGTAAAAATAAATGTTGAAATAAAAACCTTTTGAGGTTCCAGGTAGCTTGGTGTAGTACTTTCTCATCACAAGAAGTTTGCTGCTTGAGTCTGGTTAGACCAAACGTGTCCTTTAATTAGAGAAAATAACAAATTTTGTTTTCAGATATTTGTTAAATGATGCAAGTTTCCTTTATACAAAACTTTGGCTTCCTTTCTGCTTTAGAAGTCTCATTGTTTTTGTAGCAAAATGCCATATAAGAGCCAGACAATGAATCCACCAATTTTTTTGATATGCTGATATGATCTGAACAAATTGATGTATTCTTTCTAAGAGCGTTTCGGCTGCTGCTTGAGGCTGGCTAGACCAAACCTGTTCTTTAATTAGAGAAAATGAGAAACTTTGTTGTCAGACATTTGTTAAATGTTACAAGTTTCCTATATACGAAACTTTGGCTTCCTGTCTGCATGAGAAGCTTCAATGTTTTGTAGCAAAATTCTTTATAAGAGTTGGACAATGAATCCACCAATTTTTTTGATATGTTGATATGATCTGAACAAAATTGGTTATACTTTCTAAGAGTGTATCCAAGTTAATGGCAAAAGATTTCCAAATTCTGTAAGACAAATGAACATTGCAGATATCTCAGCCATGGTGAAAGCATGATGTATTTGCTCGTGTATTCCATTTGTATTTTTCTATCTGCATGCTTCGGCACTTGTGTAGTTGCAACTGATAGCAGGTCATCTGTTCAAATACAATTTGTGCATTAACACTCTTAAACTGGAAGGAAACCAGTGGAATTAATGCAAATGCAACTGATTTTTACTGACGTTTTCTAATTTATCTTTAATCCACAATGGCTTTTTCAAAATTGCAGACTCCATATTGTGATATTTTGTTTTATGTTTGTTTTGATTGTTTAACTGTCACACTTATGCTTGATTATTGGTTCTTTTGGTTTTGGCAGGGTGCCTCCAATATCATTTTCCCAATCATTAAGGCAGAAGGGGTCAGACAGATGTTCTTTCCAAGTACAGTTCCTGCATATTACAGGACACCGCCTGTGCATTGTATCCAGGAGGGGAGCAACAGTTAGTGACTACCTGGAATAAATGCTATATTTATCATTAATTGATTGTTCCTTGTATATCTGTCTTGGAAAAAATATCCATGGTCAATTTCTCTCTTTGTTTCTATTTGAAATACATATAATTTTTGATATTGTATTGAGATCACCATATGTGGAAAGCGCTTGGGATTTGTCAACATTTGAAAATACGAATTTCATATGCCTTTGTTCATTTTTAATGTGCTATGAAGGCACATTAACAACTGGAACCTTCTTAATATATTCGAATTACAATGAGAACAGTTGCTTGATTTCACTGAACCACCAAACTGTAAAACCCCTACATCTATTGCATGAGGGAAGTTTTGGATTTTGGATTTCACTCATCTATTTTTTTGGTTGTGGCAGTGACTAGTGTGTCGTTTTGGCATTCCTAGAACCTTCCTTTCTCAGAAATGGGAAAAGCATAGACTTGTTTTTGAGGTTAGGCAAACTACACAAACATAAACGTCAGGCATAGTGCACTAAAGAAGCAAAGAAGATTGCTGCAGCAAATTGCGAAATGAAAGAGATTTAGTCCGATCCATTTGTGAAATACAATTCAAATCCAATGGCACATTTCAGTCATTCTAGTTTACGAATGCTGTGCCTGGAACTAATTTGGAGTTCACTCTTTTCAAAATTTTCGAAAGACATTTTTGATAAAATAATTTTAAGTCTTAAGTCATTCTAACCCAATCGATGATTTCAGACTTCCCTTGCATGTATTACAAATGCCTAAACCCAAAAAACTCCGCCTTTTCGTCTGTATTGCGATCTTCACTAACAATATCACAAAATTGGAAGTTTGCTTGCTGCCTTACACTTCCAAAATCCCGAATCAGACTTATCGGACTTCGCTTACAATTTGGCTCACCCACCCGATCGTCATCCACCCCTTGTTTAGCAATGTTTTGCTTAATATTTAGTTCAAATAGTTAAGACTTTTTGGACATTTATTACAAGCAAGCTCAATAGCTTGCAAGTTACGATTCTTTGATTCCTCAACATTATTTTTGCAAAAGTAATCTAAATTGAGCTTTCTTATCGCGATCCTCCAATTTCCTCATCTCATTTTTGCAAAGTAATCTACTATGGATTTTTCAGAACTGGAGTACAAGTAAGCTCTTGAGCTTAAATTTGAGCTTAATGTAATCAAGGTCTGAAAATCCCAATTGTTAATAAAGGAGGTTTCCTTTAGTGGTCATTTCGAATTTCTTTTATCCAATAAAAACCGAGCTTTGTTTCCAAGAGCCTTGGAACCTCATTTTTGCCAAAGGCATGAAAGTTGAAGTTTTAATTGGGAAAAGTGTAAGTTGGTTACAACTACTTTCATTGTAACTAGCATGAGCCTCCTTCAACCTTTTTTTTATTAATCTCACTCAAGCATTTCTTCCAGTACAAGCATAAAATGAACCCTATTTCATGCTTATGGCTACAAAAGGTCCATCCCCCTCTTTTCGTTTCATTGACTACACATTCACTTTGTCTTGCTCATTTTTCATCTCCTTACCCCAAACCTCTGCCAACTGTTTGTAGGATTATTTCTTGGATTTTCTCTTCTGTTCAAACGCGATTTGAAGCAAAGAACATTGTGCTAATCACAACAATAACGAATTGGCAAACTTCTTGATACTTTTTTAGAGAAAATGATGGGTAGGTTTCTCAAAAACCTTTCTCCATACTCGATATTGATTAGGGTTTGTGTATCATTCGTCCCCACTATCGAAACAATGTATTTCCCAAGGGTTTCTTGCTACTTGTTCTTCTTTCTGGCAAGATTTTTGAGGTGTAAGGCTCCTCTTTCCATGGCATGTTTTCATAGCACGTGGACATCCTTGACAAAGCAAATCTTCAACACTCTTATGCTCAATTGCTTGTGACCGGATTTCCAAAAGCCTTCACAATAAAGTTTAACATTTTCAAAGCAAGGTTTTTCCTGGTTTTAATGCAAAGGAACCCAACAATGTAAATTCGCTGCCTCTTTTGGGGTTTTAGAGCAAGTATTTTTCGAGGGCTCCTTCATTTAATGACTTCCTTCTTTCAAATTGTAGTTATAGGGTGTAAACCCCATACAAACATCGAGTTAAGCATCCAAAACATTTTTGACACTAATTTAGGGTACTCTGATCTCATGGAGTTGCACAAAGGATCAATGCATCATATAGAGCAACTCTAGCTACCCTCTATAGGATAACAAATTAACTCATGTTGCAACCTTACTTGTCCCCAATTAACTCTTGGACCTCATTTTAGCTTGTGCTAACCACTACAATCCAAAAATCATGGAGATATGTACTTTGGCTTAATTCAGAATTCATTGACGATCCCTGGGGTATTGCTGAGCACAAACAATATATTCACCTTTATGTGAAAGAGGCAAATGATTATTGGGGTGCTCACCATGAAAAATGCCGAACACAATAACAAGGGGTATCTGGAAGGTGCCCGAAGCTTTTGTTAGAGTAATTTACATGAAGTGCTACCTGATGTGATCACTTTGCCCAAAAAATGGTACTAGAGCTCATGGCACAAGATTTTTTCTATTGGTTGTTCCAAATGATGTCTGTAATTTGTTCGTTGAAGCAATTCATTGATTGGGGACCATTATTAGTGACTCAATCCACATAATTATGAGAAATGAACATTGCAGTTCTAACACATCCTTTTTGTTTATGATGTGACGAGGAGGATATTCTTAGGTTTGATAAAGTCAAGCACATTGAGTGCCACAAATAGGGTATATCAATATTACCCTATATAATTGGAATGCATGAAAATGACTATGGTATAATTAGAATGCATGAAAATGACTATGGTAAAAGGACATTTTAAGAAGGAACTAAAGCATTTTTGGCATGGGCTGGTTGGTTTATTCAATTTACAACCTTCACATACGTATTTGTAATGTGGATTTAATGGGTGTCCCTATAGCATCCTTGGTATGGAAGGATTAAATATTTTTCAAGGTATCTACATAGACAACATGTTGAAGTTAGTAAGTTCCTATGACTATTGTTGTTGCCAAATTGGTTGAAAAGGAAATGGTTGAGTACATATTGTATTGCCATGACAAAAGTGTCATTTGATAGCCGAGGTATGATGTTATTCTTGGGAATGCTTATCGTTATGTGACACCGCTTAGAGGATGGTCGAGCCTATTACAAAGAAGATTAAGTTTGTCAAGGGGACTACGCTTGCATGACCCTACAACAAATAATTGATCTTAATAAGAAATTTATTCCTAAAAGGGTTACTAATAATGAAAATGATCTTCAATCTCATATACCATAGAAGATCTTTCCTAATCCCACTCCCAAGGTGAAATGGTCTGATTGGAATTATTTCATACAAGGATAGAACTAGCATTGTAGTTGGTAGTGCTTTTTTCGGGCTGGAGAGAATAATTAGAGATTGTACCAACAAAAACATGACCTTTGGAGGTGCTCCAAAAGGACACCTCTATTCCAAGCTTTCATTGGGACAAGAACACTAACATTGGACTTGCACCAAGTGTTGCTACTTTAATGTCTCACGTTTAATTGGATCAACTAACAAAGCCGGAAGAACCTAGAAACTCCTTGTGGTGAAGATGAATAAGTGCAAAAGCTTGAAATCAAGATCAAATAATCTCAAACTTCACAAAAGTCCCTTGCCTAATGGTAATTAGTATTTCCTCCACCTCTTTCTCTTGGTTTTGACAATTCCATATTGACTAATAATGTACAATCCAACAATTCCTTGCCTTTGCTCAAATCTAAGGTCATGTGTCAAGTGCTTCCACCACCCCACATTTTTACCTTTTCACCAAACTCGATTGCCACCTCCTAATGTTGTACCTCTTCTAAGATGTGAGTTCATGTTGGTGACATGGTGGTTGATCCCTACCATGGCTTGATAACAAAGTGAAGAAAAGAAAAAGGCTTGTCAAATGTTTTGTGCCATATTATGATGTGGTCACTTCCCTCATTACACCACAACCTCCAAAGAAACCCAAAGTGAGATCTCGTATCACAACCAAGGAACATGGAATGAGATATGCGGAGGTAGAAATTGTTATTTGATTTGTGCACTACCTAATATGCATCTCCCATATCTTATGTGAACAGGAACTTGGAAGAGTATTATTAATAAGCATAAAACTCCTAGTTGCAATCAAATGAACATGTTTCAATGTATATATGCATTGCACAACATAACCATATCTTGTAAATAGTTAGATGGGTTTAAACAAACCCGATAACCATGTAACAAAACTATACATGAGTAAAAAATATATTTGTAATAAGACAACAATATTCACCATATTAGCATAACATATAACCAAGTAGGTAAATATAACTATCTATATGATGAATTAACAATTGACCGTGACTTTTACCTAACACCCCCGCCCCTCACCTAATTTAGCATGGTCTCAAGTGAACATGAGAGAAATTCTTTGAAATGCCTCAAATTTGTCTGTTGCCAATGACTTTGTGAAGACATCTACAATTGTAGTTATGTTGGGCAATGTTGGAGTTGAATGTTATGATGCAAAACATGTTTGCGTATGAAATGTACATATACCTCAATGTGTTTCATCCTTTCATGAAAATTTGGATTGTAAACAAGTTTTATAACACCTTCATTGTCAACATATAGGGTGGCTCTTTGCTCTTGTGTTACTCCTAATCCCTCAAGTATGTGATGTAGCCACATCCCTTCGTAGACAACTCTTATAGTGCGATATTCAACTTTTGTGGAAGATCTAAAAATAAAGTTTTGTTTCTTGCTCCCCCATGATATTGGACCAAATCCCAAAAATAATACATATCCATAAATTGATTTTTGTCATCAATATCACCGCATGATTTGAGTTTGAATATCTTATTAAGAAGAATTGATTGCTCTTCTTCTTCTTTTTTAGATAGTTAAATGCGTTTGACCGAAGCTATGAACTAGAGGGTCATGGGACCCACCTCACCCATTACAAGAGAAATATGCAATAAAGATCCAACATCGAACATGCCCAAGACTCTAAACTACGACGATGACACGCCAACAACATGTATCGCCACACCTAACGCTCATGACTACTCCAAACGGGGCTTTCCTTCAACAAAGACCCCCACACCCTCACACTTTAACACCCCAACAAGGATCGTGCATGAGGGGCAAAAAAAGAAGCAAATATCCCCCATCTAGTGAGCCACCGAAAGGCCAAGCTGGAAAGAAAAAGCCCCACCGCATGGGACGGACACCACCAAACACACAAAGCCCACGAATACTAAGCATATCCTGGAAAACAACCCCTGTGGACATTAACGACATCCGACATCACTCGCATGCCCAACACCAACGGAGGCAAACCCCACCCGCACGAAGCCAAGAAACAACGACGATAACCCACAACATCCCACCACCAACAAGCTACCCATCACCACTACGAAACCCCGCTCATATATTCGATGAGGGAAACAACTTTCTCGCAAAGTGCACCTTGGGGAGACCATTTCACGCTAAAATCACAACACCCTCAAATTCCAAAGCCCTTCAAACCTTCAATCTACCATACCCAATCAATTGTCATTGAATTCCCTTGATCCCTAAGAAAAGCCCTAAAGGACAAAGATTTCTTCCCGATTCCGTGCTTAGGAGATAATGTAGATTGATTAAGACTTTCTTGGTGACATGATCCATCGACATAGACAACAAAAAGAAAAAGAAAGGAAACAAAATCCAAGCCCCATCATCTTAATGACAGCTCGAGGAAAACGAGATTTGACACGAAGACCTTTAACTTCAATTGAACCGCTCAAATCTTTTAAGAAGAGCAACCCCTCCTCTTTAATGAGAAAAAAATGAACCAACGAGATCGATCCGGAAGATAAGATACAAAGAGTCGGACCCCACATGCCGCCTTTATGCTTGCAGGGAAGAAAAACCCCAACCATATTCGACCCACTTAACACCCAAAATAGAACGAAGTATTCATTATCTTCTCTATGGGACTCTGTTGAGTTCAGGATCTGAAAAAGCTTCAGGGTAGAAGGTAGATCTGGGTCCTGATGTTTCTCCACTTTCTCAATAGAAGCCTCCACACCCGACATGACCCCGTAATCTCACGAGATCATTCCCTTTGAGTTCGTCGGGCACAACCATCGACACTTTTGACGAATGATAAAAACATGAATAAAACTTAGCGAAAGTCGACATTAACTCCTCAACCGAAAAAAAACCAAGTAATCGAGGCTGGATAATATCACTCCCGAGAGCCGCATTTGGGATGAAGAAGGCTTTCACATCTCGAAGTAAGTAGGAACCCAATGATTTCGGCCGATCAGATTGACTTCCTCAAAAAGCCCAGCAGACCAAGCTCTCCTCATGAAGCGAACCGGAGACAAAAGAAGAGTCAACCCTTCCATGCAATGCTCAACTATGTAAGAGCTGAGAAGATCCAACTTCTCCACCTTGCTAAACGCCTCCACCAAATTTTACTTTCATTAGAGGCTCCCCACCACTCTACTCCATTTCCGCCAGAAGCCCTCGGGGCTTGCTCGATCTAGAACCCTAGCACCTCCATCCTCCTATTCGTCTCAAGTAAAAGGCTATGAAAAAATTGATTACTCTTCTTATATTCGAGGACAAAATCCATTATTCCTTCTAATGTACCTCAAAGTTTGCTTTGTTGTTTTCTAGTGACATCCTTGGTTCCTGCATGAACTGTGAAAGATAGCTGACAACATAGATGATGTCCACTGGTGTAGGTTAAGTAAACAAGACTTCAATCAATCATGTCGATAAAGAGTTGCTTTCACTTGTGGTGAAAAATATGTATGAGACAATTGAAGTCTTGTCTCCATATGTGTAATTCAAGTAAATGAGACTCCCAAAAAGAAGAAGCAATTGTTAATAAAGAGTAGGACGCATTCACTTGTGGTGATAGATTTATATGAGGCAAGCATGAAGTCCTGTCTCTCCATAGGTGTGGAAATTGGATTACAATCCATCACCCAAAACTTCTCAAGCATGGTTGTGGTTTATTACATCCGAGATGCAAAAATATGGTTCCTTTTTTTTTCTTTATAGCCATATTTCCAATTCAAGACAATAGTGCAATAGCTTCTCGAGATCACTAACAATGAAGGTCATGTCGAATGATCGATTAAGATCTTTCTTGGTGACATCAATCATCTTCACCGCACTCGGCGGTTTGGTGATGAATAAATCATCGACATAGACAACAACAATCACAATCTACCCCTTTCTTTTTGAGGTAGAGATTGAGGTCATAAGGAATCCTTTAGAATCCATGAGGAACGAGATGCTCATCTATCTTAATGTACCAAGCTTGAGGAGCTTGTTTGAGACCATTCAAAAATTTCACGAGTCTACATATAGTTTCTTTTCTGTTGAGTCCTACGACAAAACCTTCTAGTCCTTCTCCCTCGAGTAAAGCGAGTCATGTAGACTTCTTCCTACAAATCTTCATTGAGAATTTTACTTCTCACATCCATTTGGTGAACTTTTCAACCAATCGATGTAGCTAGAAAAAAAAGATATCGAGTAATTCTTTATGATAGTTTGATATTAGTTGTGAGAGAAAAGTCTCCTCATAGTCTATCCCTTCCTTCAAGACAAACAAAGAGTATACACCTAAGCGGTCAACGTCACTTTGTGCTTGTCAATAGTGCCATCTACTTTGTAAAATACTTCGTTCTTGAAGATCCATTTGCATCCAATGGCCTTCTTCCTTGGTAAAAAGTCAACAAGTTGCCATATGTTATTTTTCATCACAGACTGATATTCAACATCCATGGTATTTTTCCAAGTTTTAGAATTTAGGACTTCCTAAACTGTAGAGGGATCAACATATTCAACGGTGGTTATTAAGGAAAAATTTACATCATCTCGAGGCTTATTTCGGTGACTCAACAACTCGCACTTTTGTCTAAGTGTGGATGTGTCTAGAGATGGCATCTCGTATCACATTAGTATACCATTTAGGCATATGATGAACCATTCAAGTGGGTGGTGGTCCTGTCAAATCATCGCCATCATCACTGTCTTCATCAAAGGGACGATCATCATCTGTTTTCACAATAGAACTGATTTGATCATCAGGTGAGTTTATGGAAGGAGTCACCGTTTCTTTCTTCTAAAAAAACTCAACATCCTTGCTCGTGTAGACTCTTCTAGTTTTCGATCCATCAATCTATAACCAAGGGCTTCTTCACTATACCCTAAAAAGATATACTTTTCAGCTTTCATATAAAGTTTTTTTTTCCTCTTCTTCTTGGGAATGTGCATGCTTGTTTTGCATTCAAAAACTATGAAATGTGCAATAGATGGATTTTTCCCTGACCATGCTTCTTGTAGTGTTACCCCATCACTAGAAATAATGGGAACTCCATTAAACATATATCTTTGCCATTTTGGTAGCGAAGCAATAGTAGGACCATGCCATGGTGGTGGAGTTTGAAATGTGTCTTGGCCATCAGTATAAGGAGTAGTTTCTTTGAAAAAATGATTGGTTGGATCTTATGTGGGATTGATGACATTGCACAAGACTTGATAGGAGAAGTTAATTGTGTAGTTTGACTTGGTAATGCCATGGGTGATTTGAGAGGAGGAGTGAGACTCATTTTAATAGGCGAATGCTTAATTTGACCAGATTGCATAGGTATTACTTGAGTGATAGAAGAAGAAACATTAGAAGTGATGGCATGATGCTCATTAGACATAGATGAATCAGATTTAGGAACCCAATGAGATGTAGTAATTGGATATGAACATGTAGGAGAATTTTGTGTAGCAAATGAAATGAGACCATAATGCTTAAGGTGGCCAATTTGTTGCTTAAGAGCATAGAAATAATTGTCATTATGTCCATTAATTCAATGATAATTGCAATATGGATGACCTTGATATTTTGCAAGCCTATAAGGAGGATAGAAATAAGTAGATGGCAAGTTGATTAATTGATGAGTGAGGAGTTGTGGAATAATATCTTGTTGCTTAGTATTGAGATCAAACTTTAGAGGTGTGGGGAGTGGTAAGACTTGGGGTTCAATGATATGAGAACATGTAGAAGACATAGAATGAGGATGAGAAGAAGAACTAGCGTGAGCCTGAGAAGCATCCTTAAGATGTTGGATTTCAGATTTAAGAGATATAATCATGGATTCTATAGCTAAAATTTATCTTGAAATAAAGAATGTAAAGCTTGAATTGATTTGCAAATATATTGATTGGAATTAGGACCAAGAGAGTCATCATATAGGCGATAACATTGACTTGAAGATAACATTGAGCAATTGGTTTATCGAGAGGGAGGCAAATACAATGTACATATTTTTGAAGATGAATTTTTGTAAGATGGGTGCATTTGAAGTAATTGATATAAGGGGACTTGAGGAGCTTGAGAAGCCATGAAAGAAGAAAAATGAGGATCCAAGAGTATTCGAATGAGACGGGTTCACCAAATGATTTAACAAATATAAGAATTTGTAAAATCCTAATTGTAGAGTCACAACATAATGATAAACAATAAAGTACAAATATGACATAAGCAATAAGCAAATGGAAATTGGAACCCTAAATGCAAGAGAAGGGAAAGAATGCTTAGCTGATTTCACAATAAATCCCGAAGTATGTCGAGATGGAAAACTGTTGAACAAGAGGAGGAATCTGTCAGAATTACACATAGAAATTTGTTGAATTGTCGAGAAAAAATTTGGGTGGGGTGCCTAGATTAGGTCGGGGGTACCTTGGCACTCGAGCTTTTGTTGAGTGCATGTGATCGTGAAAAACCTTAGAAATAGATTTTTCGTTGTGTCGTAAAATGTTTGCCAACCTTCGCTATTGATCTCTCCTGTGTCGCCCTATGCCCACAAAATTCACTTGTAACTTACAAAACAAATGATATCCTACAAAACCCCCAAACTACATCAAATCCTAAAAAGAAATATGCAATGGGGAGTCGAACTGATCCCGACGGTCACTCGACAAAGTGAACTTATGACCAACCGTTACACTACATCTCGGACTTAAAGTAGTTCTCTTGTGTGTGTGCAAGAATCGTGCCCTAGGTGGCTCTTGTGCAAGATGCACTTGAATAACGAGCAATAACTAGATGTGTAAGGATGGTGGATGGTAAATGAACTTACCCTCTTATGCATGTATGTAGAATTAATAATTCCTTATTCCTTGAATGATAGCTAGATGGATGATTTGATGCTCTTAGAATTCCTTTGGATGTAACCTTAGGTGGTGATAGTAGATGCTTAGAGCTTGGTCCTTTATTATGGTCATATAGCTTTGTATTTATATGATTCCCTTGTTTGAATTTTGTAATTGACAACTAAAAGGCTGACCCATAAGAAAACAAGATGCCCAAAATATGAAAGAGACCTAAAAGGGGCAAGTAAGATACAAAGAGGTCGGGGCACCCAGAGGGGACGAGGAGGCGACATCTGGCGGGCGCCGGTGTCAGAGCCAAGAAAGATAAAGCGATAAAAGTCATCTTGGGTCGTGAGGTGTGTAAGACCACAGAGAAAACAAGAGATAAAACAAAGAGGCCAAAAATAAATGTCAATTACAAGTTTTCTCTCTTAGGAATCATATGAATATTGGTATATGATTAGGACCTAGAAATGTACCAAAAGTGCTTGATTTAGTGTCTACACTATGGGCCTCAAGACCACACCAAAACACCTTAACTATCATATGAAACCACTCATTGGAAATCCCCTAACCTATAGATCACATCTATGCTTTCTAAAGCTCATGAAACATCCATACATATAAACCACACTCACTTCCCTCTTTTCCAAACCGAACTTTCGAGAAAGCGTTTTGGGAACTCAAATTTTGCACACTTTCTTCCACTCTAAAGACCTCAAAGGGCCTTCACTAGAGATAAAATTCATCCATATACACTCTCCAGTGATAGAAATCATCAGTCAATCCAAAACATGTATCATCTACCTCAATCGTCTAGCTAGAGAAATTCTGTCATGAGAAACAAGTAATATTCTTCTTCACAAATTGAGTCGGTTCACCTATCAAACCTTTTCATCATGAGACAAATATTATACCATTATAAATTCCTCTAGATCCTATTTTGAGGAACACCTTACAATTATTTACAACTCTAAGTGGAAGGCCCTTAACCAGTCAATCTCTTAAACTACTCCAAAACTACCCTTTTAGAAGTAGTCTTCATAAATAGGGAACACTTTTCCCTATAGTACCTCAACCATGATCTGAAACCATCATGAAAATAAATTACAACTCCCATGATAAAAACAATGTCAATTTATTTCATACCTCTTTTGGACAACTTTTCCTCATCTGTTCTTGAAACTTGCCTATTTGAGTGGGGTCCACTCATCACCACATGCTTTATCTTACCTTTCTAGAAATATGGAGGAGTAATCTACAACCTCCAATCATCATACTGAGACAAACAATCAATTCTAGGAACCTACTGATGAAGATATATCCTACCACTTTTGAGCTAGGATTTCAAACACAAAAAAAAGTTTACCTTCTTAACATTCGTTCATAAAAAATATATGATGATGAGATGACTTGAATATTTTTGTGAAATTATCTTATCCCAATTTAAAATCATCCCTAAAATCCACAAGGTCCTATGCAAAGGACATAATTCATGGTGAGCATCAGAAGTTGCACTTCGTCTTTGGAAATCACCTTCTTCTCAACCATGTTTCACCAAAAACACTATAACTTGCAAATTCTTCTTTAGAATGACTTAAAATGTTTCTCAAACCTCTAGGACACTCTTGTGCACCATATCCAATCATCATCATAGCTCAAATAATTATGCATCTTCATATCCCATCTCATTTGTATGACTAGCCCTTAGGGTTTTGCTTGGTTTAAGCTAGGTCATGGTAGAAGAACCTCATACCTCATCATAAAAACTCTCCAAAAGTCCATACAACACTTGAGAAAATATGTTTCACATCCTTTCATGCCTCTATGAGCTCACATGTCTCTACAATTCATTCTCATGCTCCATTTGGCCTCCAAACACCTAAACTAGGTCTAAATGTTCACATGTAACTAGGTCTTCAACCTTTACCCCGCACCCTAAAAATAATTTCAGTGCCTAAACACTCTCCAAAAATTATCTCCATGCTACTACCATAGTCATTAAGTCACCTTATATCTCCACTTACCATGCACCATCACCTAAGCTAGCCAGTCACCCGACTAGGTTTCCTGGACCAAGCCAATCTCACTGAATCCAATCATGCCATCATGAAACAACCTAAAACTCCATGTCATCATCATGTCAAGAACTTTCTAGCACTACTCCATCATCCTCTTTGTCCTTAATTAACTTTTACATCAATGAAAACACCTAAACTCAACATGCCAACAATAATAGGTCAAAGTGTGGTGCAATGGTTATTGATGGACATTTCCATCAATACTACTTATGCGAAACCCTACTCGATCCTTTTTATCACTATAGAGAAACTCTAATCACAAATTTTCATGAAATTTTGATATACGAAAAAAATAAACACAAAGTTCCCATGCCAAACATATGTAGATTTTATGATTCAAATGTATGCAATTTTTAGTTGGAAGCATCAACAACCACACCTTTTTTCTAAGATATCTCCAAAATACATTGTGTTAACAACCTACGCACCACACCCCTTTACCATTCATACATTTAACACAAATAACACATATTTCACATATCCTTGGTTGTAAGAAAGAAGATTTTTGTATGAATTCCTCAACATTTTCACACTCCTAGATTTTCCTCCCTCAATCTCCTTTATCATCCTCATACTTCTCTAATATTTATCTCCCTCTAATTTTAACTACTTGATGCATCCCCTTTAACATTTTCATCACACATTTCACATGCGAATAATAATATAATATAAAAATTACAAATAGAATGATTAATTCTCTTCATTTATATCCTCCAAACAAAATTTATGCTTATTTAAAACACTAGATCAATAAAGATTAAAAATGTAAATCATGCCTGCAATATATATTTAATGTCAATGGGATTATTAATGTTCAAATTATTATTTCTTATCATGCCTCCTAGAATTTATACATGTGTTTAATTAATTCACTTATGTAGTATGAAAATTAAAAATAGAATTATTAATTCTCTCTTTTTATTTGCAAACAAGATTAAAAAATATGATTCAAAATATGATTCTCTTCATTTAGGTCAAAACATGCTTCAAATTGAGATTCTTAACTATGCCAACCATTTCCGAAATTTTTGATATGTTCTTTGGTGGAAGTTCTACGATGCTTTTGGTGATTTGGGACAATTGCTTTTGGTATTAGATACACCTCCATATGCAAGCACGACACAAGTAAAATTTTTATGGAAAAACTTCATAACTATTGTTACATTAGATAAGGTTTTCAAACAACAAGGTGAATGTGAAGAACAAAAAAGGTTTTGAAAACTTCTAACAAATATAAGAGATGCAAATCCAACCATTGAAGATTGGAAGTTGTTGATGAAAAGAATCGATGCTTCTCTTCAAACAATTGAAAAAGAGGATTTTAATGAACAAATACATTTGTTTGCAACAAAGGAAAATGTGCATCAACATAATAAGAGAAAATTGTATGCATTGAATGAACTTGTTGCACGAAGCATTGCAAGTAGAGGAGGAAACAATGTTGTTTTGGATTGGATGATGAACAATTAGAAGTGGAATTATTGATTGTTAACTGCGTAAGGGCCATTCTTACTAAAACTTTATGTATATAAGTTGTTCTTGTCAATGGTTCTCTTGGGTACGTTTGAAGCATTGTTTACAAACAAGGAGTAGCACTGTTTGAACCTCCTACATATGTAATGGATCAATTTCATAACTACATAGGGATTTCTTTAGTTGATGTAAATCCAATGAAAATTACAATCACTCCTATAAGAAGGGTTCGTGTGTGTCAATTACCTTTGACATTGGAATGGTGATTGACTATCCAAAAATCACAACATTTAACACTTAACAAAGCCAAAATTGATATATAGGACTTATAGAAAGAAAAGGTCTAACTATTTTTGTTGTATCACGTGTTAAGTCATTACATGGGCTACAAATCTCACCTCAATTTCAAATACGACCATTTTGAGAGATTTAAGAGTGGAAGGGGAGTAGAGAGAAGAAATCGGAAGAAAAATAATTCAATCATTAGAGGAACAAATTTATAGTTGATGATTTATTCATCAACTGCAAATATATCATATATACATATGAATGTTTTACTACATTCATGTATTAATATAATTCTTATTTAAAATGTATATTTTGAATATGAAATATTTTTAATAATTTTCATTTATTGTGATGTATATTATTTTGCATTTAGATTAAAATTTTATGCTACAAGTTTTGATTATTTAAAAAATCAATGTTTTACATTTTACACGCAACACCAACGGGTGTTACTAGCATAGATATCTTAAATACATCTATCTAAAAGATGCCAAGAGATATCAATCTCGAGGTGCCTATATTGGAATTCTCACATAAGTTAGAGAGACAAATCAAGATTGATATCTCTAGGTATCTTTTAGATAGATGTATTTAAGATATATATGCTAATAATTAACTACACAAAAATATGTAAATGACCATCAAATTCAAACCACTCCATAGAATATCAAATGTATAAATAAATAATAACTTTATTCATTTAAAATAATTATTTACGTTGAGGTAAATTAATAAATGTGGATAAGATTCAAAAATATGTCTCAAAAGTGTGTTTACGCTAAAAGTTTTCATGTTAAACCAAAGCTAAGGTATTTGTGGCTCACACATGCTAGTAAATGGAAGGTGCAAATTAATTTGGTCATTAATTTACTAATCCCCTCATCCATCCACCTAGCGTGAACAATATCTACTGCTTCATGATATTACCTTCCTAAAAATAGGTTCAACAAAAAATAAATATATTTGTTGTATTTTTCCTAGTCTTCACTTGTCTATATTCTAGAAGTTGTGTTTCCAAGTTATCTCTCTCTAGGTCATTTTAGATAAAACATACTTGTAATTTAAATAATTTTGAATTACATATTCGTACTATTGATTTTCCTCATGAATTCCACGCCTGCAATTGGCAAGAAATCATTTTCTTTAACCTAGAGTAGGTATATCAAATATTAAATGAACAAAACAAGGAATCTCTTTTAGACCTGGACATTATAATGTATGATTTAATAATTTTATTTGTAAAATTTCCTCCTTGAAAATTAGAGAGAAATTTGTTTTCTTACAATTAATTTTGGCCCTTTGATCGTAACTTGCAATCATGTTTTTGAAATTTGGTTTCGATATTATATTTTCCCATTTTTAAATTTGGCCCCTTTAACTAAAAATACACTCACATGTTTGTGGTTGAGTTTTTATCCTCAAACCTATTGGATTTTCCTATTTTTAATTTTGACCCCTTTAACCTTAAATTGCACTCCCGTGAATAATGCAAACGATATCCAAACAATAAAAGTGAGCATATATAGAATATATATTATTTTGTGGGAACAATTTGAGCCATGGAATAGGTGTGGGACACATAGAATTTAATTCCCACCTTTTTATTTCCAACTTTCCATTCATGTATTCGACATATCTAGTAAATGAAATAAAATATTGATGATTTTAAAATTTAGAAAATGTAAACCATAACTAATGGCTACATTATATCATTGTAAAATAGCTATAATTTATCCTTGGGACACCCTCTCGTTACTTATGTAATGAGAAATTATTGCATAATTGACTAAGATTCTATTTCATTCAAACTCAAATATAATATTTTCAAGGTTTAGCTTGTCAAATATAATTACAATTCTAAGTAATCATAGACAATCATGTAAAACTATTGAGACTTTTATTTTAGTGGGTATTTAATTTCAAGATTGGTTTTATGTAATCACACTATTGTTAGAATTCTTAGGGTGAATCCAATAAATATCTATTCAATAGCTCCTGTATGTGGTTCCAAATTATGTTTTTTTCTTGATGCGAGAATCATGGGTAATGAATTGAAACGAGTTTGTGATATAAAAACTTGACACAATTCTATCCAAAAACTATATCTCCATCTTATGGACTGTGAAAACATAAAACCACTAAATTAAATGTTGTCGATAAAAACCTTGAAGTAGAAAAATGAAAAATAAAAAAGCATAGAAAATCCCGATGTTTCAAACAATGAAATTGAAGAGGGAATAAGAATGGTGTGTTGTGGACTTGCATCATACTATTATATACATTTAATTTATTCTTGTGTCCTTATTTTTGTATTTATTAGGTTTCCTTTCATTTATCTTTTCTTCTCATCATACATATTTACTTGTAACATTCTAACTTTACAAGGTAAAGAATCACAAACATGCTTTAGATGGAGGAAATGCTTATTGGAAGCACAATGGACTGAGAAGGGGGTGAATCAGTCCTAAAATTTCTTCAATTCATTTACCATTTATTTAATCATACATTAGCATCCATCCATTCACATACATTCAACCATAGCATATTAAGTGTGCACAATACAATCAAATAACCATAACACATGTAAGAGAGCTCATAGACACAAGATATAAGTGGGAAACCCTCATGGGGAAGAAAAAACACTGAAACTCTTCTTATATTACACAAAGCAAAGAAATTTAGTGAATAACCAACTTTGCAAGGAGCACCAACCCCTGATTTAGTGAGGCACCAACCCGGAAGGAACACCAATTCATAGTTTAGTAGAACACCAACCCCTAATTTAGTGAATTACTCACTCCATAAGGAGGCTACAACCCCCTAGGATGACCAAGTACCAACTCAACAACATGTAGTTGTTTGATCTCTGATATTGTTTCTACCACAACTGATGGAGATCACACATTCACTCTCAAACTCTAGGGCATCAAACTTGCTCTACTTCTTATTCTTGATATTTCTTTGCCTCTAATATCTTGCACACATGATATCAATCATTCCTCAACCGTCATGTTGTTCCTCAACCTTCAAATCATGCTCTCATACCTACAAAACACTCTCCTCTAGGTCGCACTTCTTCCCTTTAAGAGCACTAGTTCAAAAATGAACCCAAAACATCACTTTTATAATTTTTCTTTAATCCAACCCAAAGGAATTCATCCGTACACCTTTAGTATGACCAATGCATCATTATAACATTACCTTAAATTTTTAACAACAAATACAAGTGACCCAAGTAGGTCAACCTAGCAAAAACACACTTTTCATGCACCAAAAATCACTAAAACACATGCATGGAATAAGGCTAATTTTGTCATCCCAATTTATCTCAACCAATCTGATTATTTCATTTAATGGGCCCCATACTCTTTTGTATTTCTCAAAATTGTTGTTTCCTACACCCTTTAAGACCTTGGAAACTTCATTATGCCACCAAATCACTTAAAATCAAAAAAATCATGCCAAGTAACCACTTTATGGACATTCTTGAACCTTTATAACTCTTTTAAACAAGTTAGAATCCTTTAAACACTCACCTAATCAAACCACAACCACTTTTGTCTTCACCAAATCAACTCCGTCCAAAACAATGTTTCAAAGATTAGATGATAAAAAAATTATAGGAATATTAAATATCTATAAATATATTCATTTGATGCCACCTTTATCCCTATTCACATTCTATGTGATATCAAACATCAACTAATCCATCTCATGCTTCAAACAACTCAACACTTTCAAAGAAAGCACATCCTCGTCTGTACTAGAAAAAACATTCCTCTCCAAATATTGATCTGAAACCATATCAAATGTCATCATCATGAGACAAAACCTACATCAATGGAAATATATATAAATCCTCTTTCTAACACATTTTGAATCATCTCAAAATTCCACCTGTAGATCTTGTTATGACCATTTTACTGAACATTGCTTTTTATGGCCTCAAAACTGCCCTTTGACCAGTCAACCTGAATGGAGATCATTTGACCATGTAACTACATCAATATGTTCTAAAACCTCCATGACATAAATATAATCTCACATACATCTCACAATGCTAATTTAATTCATAATTCCTTTGAAAACTTTCTCCTCAAACTAGAAATCTTCATAAACAAACATTTTTTGGTGGGGCCCACATATGAACACATGTTCTAATATACCTTTATGCAAATATGGAAGATTTCTCTACAACATCCAATCATTAATTTTTCACTAGCAATCAAAACTGGTTTGATATAATTATTTTTTGAAAATTGCTCCGAGCTAGGGGGTTTCAAACCACTTTACCTTCTTAACAATCGTTCATAAAAACATGACGATCAAACCACCTCATTTTTTTTTGAAAGTTTCATAACTGAACTTAGAATCTACCCCAAATATCTTAGGTCCCCATGCAAAGCATACAGTTCACAATGAGCATCATAAGGTCAACATTTACTCTTAAAACACAATGTTACTTACCCTTACACCAAAAACTTCATAACATACAAAATAATCATCATGAAAACCTAATTTTTTCCCTGTATAGAATCACCATTTTGCAACCATACTCCAACAGAATTGATTTGGTCCAAAACTCACAACTCCACCTCATTCCACTTGTTATTGACCTGACTCAACCATGAAATGACCATAATGACATCACGTACACCCATGTACACCCATTACACATCATATGTACCATGTATGACCTCATAGACACTCCACTAGCTTGGGAGACCTTATACTATGACTCAACATACTCAACCATGCACCAAAACACTGATGAACTCACCAAAACTTTACACTACTAATCAACCTTCATGTTTAACATCTGAATAACATCATATGGGGACTCACATGACTACATGACATACTTTTTCCATCAATGAGGTTGACATAAATGACAACACAAACCCACAATGGCCAACAATCTCCCCCTTTGTCATTGATGACAACCATCATTTAGAAACATTGATGGCAACCAACATGACCAACACTTACATGACCACAATACCATGTTTTTGATGTTTCTCTCCCCTTTTCCATCTATGACAAAGGCTATACTAACTCCAAGACATGAAAAATGATAATACAAGACAAAAATAATGACAACAATGCTAAAAATTTGACTTACTTGCCCAAATTGCTCCCCATGGGATTGTATTCTTCCTTATTTGACTCCTTCAGCACATAAGAAGATCTTGTGGACTGTAATGAGCCTATAAGTAGATCCCCCTAAATGCATACACCTCATTTTTCCTTCAATCTCACTTCAACATCACTTTCTAGGACTAATTCCATCACAAATATGCATTCAAGCATTTAAAGTTGAATTTGGGGCTACTTGTCCCTAAACAACATTTCAGTGCAAAAATGATAACTTTCTACAAGCTTTAGAATCAACTCAGTCTATAAAACACCTTCCAAATGCTCCCCTAGAAGCACGAACCTATATCAAACTGAAAACAAAAACATTGAGCTCTTACCTTGTTTATTTGTAATGAACGTGACTTAACCTATTCACTCTTCCCTGAATTGCTATTTCAAAGATGTCTTTGCTCTTATTTCATGCTAACAGAGCCCTTTGGGACCAACACCTTTCATCACAAGTTATTCACCTTGAAGTCACTACTCACCAAACTATGGCCTTGACCAAATTATATACATCTAATTGAGGATAAAAAGGAATCCCCCTGTCTCATATAAATCATCTCGGTTACGCCTTCCTCGGTCATCAAGAACTCTCACACTTTGTACAGTCATAGTTGACATAAACCTTGAAGAAATCCACGGAGTTCACAACCTCACTTCATCAAAATACACCTTCGAGGGTTTGAGAGACTTCCCATGAATACACATGCCTATTATGGCCGTACACAACTTTTTCTCAAATTCTTTCAATCTTAGATCATTAACCTTAATGTGCACTATCAATTGAACATAACATATGACCTTTGATGGATAAAAATTCATAGTCATCTGTACTTTACAATTTTCATATTCTACTCTCATGAATTTTAGTGGTCAATCACATCTGAATCACTATTCCTTCCCTTCCTTAAGGGACTTCACAGATCGAGAGCACACATGATTTGACTCCACAAAAAAATACTATCATCAAACTTCATGCACAATGATGTACAACTTCAATGCACAACCATCACATAGTCATTGTATCCTATAACTTACTTTACCAACTTCAAATTTATGTAGGTGTAGATGCATTTTATACTTGATTTGATTATAGACTTTCAAAACAGATTCTCAAGATGAAATTATTCCTTTGACACCTTACTACCATAGTTTCATAGACTTCTTCACTTAGTTGGCATGTTCTCTACCTTTGGAAATTATCTTCAAACATGTATGTACACATATACTTGTGCACATATCAATGAATGCCTATTTTCATTCAAATTTTGTTAACACACTTCACGGACCCCTGATTCGAGTGTATTATTCATACTTAGAGCTTTTAAATCCATCATACAACTATTTAGACTTGTAAAGTAACCACTATCTCTCTTCACGGATCATATAAGGTCTTCATACTTTCTTTCAAGTCTAACTTTCTTGGCACGAGAGTCTCTTAGATAGGTTGTACACTAGTTCAAAACCTCTCTAAGACCTGTAAGACCTGTAGCTTGTATTAACTCACCTACAAACACTCCAACCTATGGCATTATGAAGCAAATATTCTAACCCCTTGTTTATTGAATGCATAGTTGAAAATTTTCAATTGCGATCCGTTATATTCTTGACATGTACCTTAAAACTTGCTTTGTATTGTCGATACTTCCTCTTACACCTTTAATGTACTTGTCTCGGTATTTATCACCTCATCAACTTACTGGTCATAGAAAGTTACATCAAAGGACCTAATTTTATCTTTAAACCAAAAAATTTGTAAAATAACTTGAAACACATTCCACTCTTTTCATCCTATGATCTCTTGGGATTTCAAAGGCGTTTTTGACGTTTTTAGTCCTTGAGAAACATATATTGTTCTTGAATTTTGCATATTTCAACCATCTAAGAATATTTAGGGCCATAAAGAGCTCCTTATCCTCACTTTGCCATATATGACTTGTAGCAATTCATTACTTCTAGGATCATGTAGAATGCATTTTTCATACCTGTGGACCCTTGACATGTAACCATGAAACTTCATTCCATCTTAGAGTCTAACTCTCATGAAATGATCTTTTAGAGACCTTGATGCACACCTACTCCATTAGCCTCTGTCATCCTTGGAGTACAATATGAACACAATCTCTTAAATAGAACCCTACTATTATGATTGAAGTCTTCTCAACAAAATCCTTGTTAGGTCTTCTTACCTTGCATACTTTAGTCAAGAACACCCTCTTAACTACTTCATGAAGCTTTTATAACCTACATGTAGCTCTTCATTTTGGTAAACATTCATTAAGCTTGGCCTATGAGATATCTTGTCACATACATCTACCCTTTTGGAGTAAGCCCAAGTAACCTTCAAATAAGATATCTTGGACACATCTTCTTATCTTCACATACTTAGCACACCTTTATATTGCTCTAGTAATTTCTCAGATTCCAACTGTAGATTTTCATTCAAGATGTTGCACTTCACACTTCAAACCCATTAGCTCATAACAAAAATTTACATAATGATATGGGAATTGTCAAACCACAACAATCCTTTCAACCTTTTGAAACAAAAAACTTATGACTCGGACCATAAGGCACATTGATGGCATGAAATTATAACAAAATGACATATACAATGCATAACCATGCTTTATTCAAGGTAAGAATACAATACTTAGACTCGGGATCATCTTGAAGAAACTCTTTGAGATCTCACACATTCAATTTCAATTGGACATTGGAATTATGCATGTATAATAGCTTAGGAACACTATGAACAACCCCATACCGACATACTCAACATATGATGACCACAATCATTTCACACAATACCAAGTCAATTTGATCTTCTAAGATCACACAAAAACTATCTCGGACCTTAAATCAACAAATATTATGACATGTAGTTTTGAGAAGCTTATCAACCATCTCGTAATGTCCCCCTTTTAGGAATATTAGGAATTTTCAACACTCTTAACCCAAACCAAAGTAGAAGTACGAGACCCTTTTAGATCTACCTCAAATTACCCAATGTCAGTGTTATTACAACCCAAAATGGGGTTGGAATAAGCCAAGGTAGTGGGCTAGATGGGAGAACTAGTTGGAAACCCAATCTTTTCTAGATCTGATTTTATAACATATAATAAATAAATATGGCACCTGAACAACTGAAACTTTAAAAATTAATATCTCACTCAATACTTCATATTTTTCCACGAAATAAAGTGCATAATAATCATGTGCTTGGTTGTAGTATGTGATTTTTGACCCCAACCATGAGTATATAACTGCTGGAAATGCATTTTTATGTACCTCAAACCTTCCTAAAATAACCATGCTCAAAATTTTCCCCTTCCTTTTGTCAACATATCCCCATAGCAATGTGGAATCATGAAAAAACAATATGAAAATGTACGGACCAACAAGCATTAACATCCCCATAAAATGTTTTTTGTCATATTCCTTCCATACATCATCAACCTCTTGAGATATTTCCTCTTCCTCAAGAATATTTTCAAAACTTTTCCCATACTATACTCAAAACCGCTATCCGGAAGTAGCTCATAAGGAAGCACATCAAATACATGAACATACTTACTCAAAATAACTTGTAGCTTACCTTCTTTGGTGTACCCATATGACCATACAAAACTGCATACAAGTGTAACCAGCCACTCTAAATTATTGGGAACAATGCCCCAAGTCTCAACACCTCAAAACAATCCTCAAATGTGTTAAGAATTGAAGACCCTTCTTCCACATATTTATCCTTGTTTGTAGGGTAGCTAGCAATGAAAAAATCAGATTGGAAATGTGTTACAAATATATTGTGTAACATTATTAATAAATTGTAATATTATTAATAATAATAATGAGTTAATACAACTCATATTATAATATAGTTAATAGTTGTGTGTGAGTGAAGTTGTTGAATAAACAACTCACGTAGCTATTTTGGTTTGAGAGATATTAGGAGATAGGTTTGAGAGATTCATGGAGAGTGATATGAGGGATTGAAGATGAAGTTTGATTCCACATTTGTAGGAGATCAAACATTATAAAATGTAACCTCTATCATTGTAATTGATATCTCGAATGAATTTCAGTTTCTATATTTTTATTATTCCGTGTTTGTTTATTATAGTTCAGTTTTTATCATTGGTATCGAGCAGCGTCATTCCCGAGCATTAATGATTGATTAATGGATTTCCTCCTTTTTGACCATCATGGGATTGAGTTATCTAATGCATTTTTTGACTGCGTTGTATTTAGCAATCTCAGTGTTCTATTAGCAGAGGCGTTCAAACTCCTTGGAAGGCTTGCAAGGGTGATCTTCCCCAGGCCAAGGTCTTCTCACAAGAGACATCTAAAGAAGTGAATTTGCAACCATTCGGAGGTGTTTATTGGTGAGCCGTGATCTATAGAAATGTTTTGAGAATAGCCTACACAAAAAGATCCGTGAATATGTGTGGGCATTGTATTCAATTATAAATTCGTTGTCCAAAGCTAATCCGACGCATCAGAGATTTTGATATCTCAATTCTTATTGTTAAGAGTATGAAATTCTTTGATCTGTGAAAGATATTATATTTTCCCATGTATTTAAAGTTGTCCACCAGAGATCTCACGTTGGAAGAAATGCAGAACATGTTTTTCAATCAAGAATAATTCTGTTCGTGATCATTCACTTTGATATTGTTATCAACGTGTTAGTTGTGTGTGGATTTAATTTGAGGCGTATATTCATAGAATGATCAGTCCAATGCATGGATTTTAAACATGGCAGCTTAGAGATCACATTTGTAAGGCACGTGGACTGATTCAAAGTGATAGTATTGCCAAGTCGATTCATATTTATTTTCCTGAGGTGGTATCTGCAGTTCGGCTTTCAAATTACATTGATTTCATTAATTCGAAGTCTCTGATAGACCCATTCACTTCTAATTGTGACTATTGGAGTCTCTTAACTTTTTTATGTCATCGCATACACTGCCAGGTTATGTTTATAAAAGCATGTGTCTTTATTAGCGTTTATATTTTAATGTGGTCTTTAGCTTTAGTTGAGCTTTAGTCAATTGCTTAGGTCGAATGGTCTAAAATAGTCAGCCATGTTAGTGTCATGTTTATTACTTATTTTCATCACCACTATTAAGTAATTATTAGAGCTTTATTAAAATTTCAAAAATTGTGTTTAGGTGAATAATAGGTAGTAAATGTCAAATAGGTGATTTTAGTTTTTTTAATAGTTATTTTCTAAGTCTTATGTCATATAAAGTCATAAGTGTCATCTAGTCAAAATTGTGTCATTATTACCTTGTCTAATTATATCATTATCGAGTGTCTCATCAAATGTTCATTGTGAGTCAATGTAATAAGTCGTCTTATTTATAAGAGTAAAAATTGTTTAAAAAAAGGACAAATGAGTGCATTTTCGGTGTAATCTGACACTCATTTTTAAGAGAAAATGCAAATGAAAATTGTTCCTAGCTTTCTGGGCTCTTCCTCAACCCCACCTCAGTATCGCGACAGGGAAGATGTATCTTCCTTGACTATACTTTCTGTTGAGTTAGCGGGGACATTATTGGAGGACGGAGGCAACGGAGGATGGAGGTCAATCAACGACCTCTCGTCAGTCACCAACGATGGGGCCGCACGAAGCTATGGGGGCAGTGTGTGTGTGTGTGTGTATGTGTTTTTTATTTCAGATTTGTAGTTTATTTCAGTTGTGTGCAACATGATTTCAGAGTTCCTGTTTGAATAAGAGAAATGTTCACATTGAGGGGGAACTGGAACATGGTCTCAATGTTCAATTTTACCTCTATTCAGTTTGTATTTAGTAAGTAGTGGTTCCTACATATTCCCTGAAGGAAAGACATAGTGGACAGACGAAAGCACAAAGGAAAAGTAGCAACATGATGTTTTGGGTTGTTGGTTGTCCTGTAAAACCATCCTTTATTTTAGGCTGTTGGTTGTCCTGTAAAACCATCCTTGTTGAGGTTGTTGGCTGTCCTTGTAAAACCATCCTTGCAGGTTGTTGGTCTGTCCTACAAAACCATCCAGATCATGAGCACGCATAGGCGACAAGCTGCAAAAGGAAGTGTGATTATTTTTTCTACCTTGTCAACATTAGGGGAGTGTATATGGGAATTAATAATGTTAACAATAGGGGAGTGAATGTTACAAATATATTATGTAAAATTATTAATAAATTGTAATATTATTAATAATGAGTTAATACAACTCATATTAATAATATAGTTAATACTTGTGTGTGTGTGAATTTGTTGAATAAACAACTCACGTAGCTATTTTGGTTTGAGAGATATTAGGAGATAGGTTTGAGAGATTCATGGAGAGTGATATGAGGGATTAAAGATGAAGTTTGACTCCACCTTTTAGGAGATCAAACATTATAAAATGTAACCTATATCATTGTAATTGATATCCCGAATGAATTTTAGTTTCTATATTTTTATTATTCGGTGTTTGTTTATTATATTTCAATTTCTATCATAAATCATTATAATATGCCCCTTCCTTTTGTCAACATATCCCCATAGCAATGTGGAATCATGAAAAAGCAATCTGAAAATGTACGGACCAGCAAGCATTAGCATCCCCATAAAATGTTTTTTCTCATATTCCTTCCATACATCATCAACCTCTTGACCTCTTTCCTCTTCCTCATGAATATGTTCAAAACTTTGCCCCATACTATACTCAAAACCGCTATCCGGAAGTAGCTCATAAGGAAGCACATCAAATACATGAACATACTCACTCAAAATAGCTTGTAGCTTACCTTCTTTGGTGTACCCATATGACCATGCACAACTGCATACAAGTGTGACCAGCCACTCTTCATTATTGGGAACAATGCCCCCAAGTCTCAACACCTCAAAACAATCCTCAAATGTGTTAGCAACTTGAAGACCCTTCTTCCACATATTTATCCTTGTTTGTGGGGCAGCTAGCAATGAAAAAATCAGACTGGAAATGAATATTACAACAGTGTTATATTGCATACTCATTATCATTAGGATCTTCAAAACATGTGCCAACATATATTCCATCATGATCCAACCAAAAACTGAATCTTCTTGCTTGGGGCAGCAAGATACCTCCTTCTTGTAGGACCCATACATGAAGGAAAGACAAGAATACCTTTTATCTTTTTGAGAAGCCCACCTCTAGGATCATATGTATTCATGCCAAACTGAAAATGAACACCTTTTGGTGCTGCCTTCTTGCTTATAACAACAAGCACAATGTTAGTAGTCCCATAATACATTGTCCTCCCTTTCCAAACTTCCTTCAAGGCTTCCAAAGAGATGAGAGTTAGCAACAATTGGAAAAATAAGGAGATGATATCATTGCATCCAAATAAAGCTTGTAATGCTCCTCAAACCCAATTCCTTTTACCTCTTTATTCCATGAAGCAATATGAGCATGATGACATCCCAAAGTTCCTCTACTCTTATGCTTACAAGGAAAGGAGAAAACTGAAATATAATGCTTGCATTCATGAACACCATCATAGGAAAACCAAGAAATGTTGTGCCAATGAATTTCCTTTATGAGAGGGAGAAAAACATATGGAGCCATATGATTAGAGTTGTTTATCATACCTTCATGCCTTCTAATGACAAATTTCTCATACTGGACCAGCCAACTTATTGTTATGGTTTCCTTCATTGGGAAGAGTGTTAATCACTCTTTCTTCTTTGCCATCATGTTCCTTATGCACCCAAGTGTTAAGAGCAAAAATACCAACAAGAGTGTGACCAATATACCTCATGTTGCAAATCATATCCATCTTTCTATCATGCCCATAACCATACCCATCAAAGCTCAACATGGAAGGAGAAATTAAATGTGAAACAACATACCTTGGGCTGCTCCCAACTTCTCCAAAACTCAGAATTTCTGAGTTTGGTACAACACTCTTTTCTTCATCATTTTCTTCACCCAAAACCCCTTTTTCTTCCTTACGGGTAAGTGTAACAAGTTTGTGGACCAAAAAGTGGACATGAAAACCCAAAATTCACGTACCGCGATTGCAGTTTTATAAACCGCGATCACAGACTACTTTTTATAGGTTTTGGAATTTCGAACCTAAAACCATGATCGCGGTTCCAAACCGTGATCATGGTTTATAAATCCCTATCGTGGTCCTCTGAGACAAAAATAACAGACCCAACCCCTCATTTTCCCCCATTTTCCCCTGTGAACCGTGATTTCTCCTCCACTGTTGGCACTCACACTTTGAATACCCCTACAAATTGCTCTTGAACTTTTGGATCACAAAATTTTCAACGATGCGCCAAGACAAAGAGGTAAGCCCTCGATTTTGATCAAATTTATTACATTTTAGGTTATGTTTTTGTGAATTTTATGGGTTTTTCAATTTTTTTATTTATGTATACAATTTATTTGTTTTGTCAGTTGTTTGTAAGCTCGTAATCCTACAAACCGTCCAAACTTTCCTCAAAACCCTCCAAAATTTCCTCAAAACCCTCCTCTAAACGTAGATCCACCTCCTGTGGCTCCTTCATCCCAACGGAACTAGCAGGAACACAAGATGATATTGTTGGAAGAATCCAACAAAATAAAATTGCCATTGAGAACCTTATTGAGACAATAAGACCAAATCATGCTACAAATCATGTCCCGTATGACTTTAGCCAACACATTGCAAATATTGATTGGCAAAGTCAACTCTGTAACCAACCAAATAGAATGATAGATGGAATACCGCTTAGAGTTGATTGTAGGCAGTGGTATGCAGATAAATTATTCCATGCAACCGTAAAAGACAATTTTTTTGCAAAAGACCGCATTTGTGCATTATTTACTAACTTTCGAGAACCAATGCCCCCATGACAAATTGCAAACGGTTCCCAATCCATTGGTGCTATAATGATCGAATTAAGAATTTTTTTGGGTTTGATGGTTGATCATTTTTTATTATCCACCATGCAACAACAATGATGTTCCTCTCTATTTTTTGAAGAAATTATACTGTGAGTTCATGTTTAATGAGGTCCAAAATTATTTTGATTTTTTTGAGTTTTATGGGTGAGGAGGTGGCTCTGCATAGAGTAAACCAGGTGCACATGTTGGTCAACCTAGGATCCCCCATGCCCCAAAACCCCCATTACCTTCAGTTATCCCTCCTATAGTGAAAAAGGTTGTGGAGATTGACACACTACATGCATTGAGGGAGCTCACTAACACTTTGACCCAACATAGTGGCCAGATTACATCTGGTGATGTTGGTGGAGGTGCCAGTTCTAGCGCACCACACCACTGCAGATCATGTGGTGCCATATGCACTGCAGTGCAAGACATCATTTTTGGATCACATGATTTCTTTTCTCTAGATGAGATGATGGCGGATGTTTTTGGAACTGGTGCAAATGATCTTGGTCTTTCATAGGTAAATGTCAAATAAATATAATATATATACAATAGTTTATTTCATTTGAGATTTTAATATATATGTATTTGATTACGTCATGTACATACATGTAAAAACTAATATTTTTTTGATTTTAAACAACAAGAGCCAGTGAAGGACACATCTAACATCGACATGCTAGCTACTACAACTGGGCGTGTTATAGAAACATAAGTTTCAAGTTACTTACATTTCAAATTTCATTTGATTGCACTTTTATTATTAAATACACATTTTTAATGTTCGTGTATAGTGTTTCACGTGTACATGTACATATTAATATGTTTTTCTTTTATACGTAGGAGCCTGATGGGTCATCATTTTCTCTAGGAATTGAGGCTACTGGACATGCCTCACGTGACTTTTACATAGGTTAGTTTCTCTTTACACGTTGTTTCTAATTGTGGAATTCTCTAGTAGTTTGCAATCCCATAACTCTAGCCAATATAATTTGATCATAACATTAAGCTCTTATGATGCAAGGGTTAAGTTTAACACTCTCCTAGATATACAAACTCTCCTTTTATCATGATCATGGACACTTACCTCTATGCTAGACATGTTTCTAGAGCACTCCATCTAAATATTAACCCTCTTCATTATTAGTTCTATGCATTCTTTATTAACCATCTAAATGTTGCTAGAATTGTTAGTTCTATGCATTCTTTATTAACCCTCTTCTCTCTAAACAAAAAAGAGATGACAATATGGGATAAGTTACCTACACTTCTAAATATATCATGGGTCCCTTGGTTCATGTTTATCACCAATACTCCCTATGCAATTCTATACACCCAATCTCATATTATATATGTTATTCATCAAGTTTCTCTATATTTGCATTCTCATGTACACAATGGATATAGCTTGGTGACCTTCCTAGAACCAAGTTCTACATACCAAATACATTCCACATATTTAATGAATTACTTCTTGAATATCTCTAATAACCCTTTTTGTGACTTAATATTGTCCTGTATAGTCAGATTTCATTCAACTAATGGCATTTTATTTATTCCTACACCCCTAAGATCATTCAAACATCTCATTCATACCTGATATCACCTTCATACCTAGTCTAAGATCATGATTTATCAAATTATAGTGAGAAGCCTGACTTTTGCCTTCATTTTTGTACATTGTACTTTTACCAAGTTGCTCAAATAATTGTTATCTAGATAACTTTCACTACACTATATCAATCACCACGAAATATTGGGGTCTTCTAATTCATGCACAAACAAATATAATTTGAAATTTCTAGAAAGATTCACTGTATAATCAAAAGTTACACAAATCCCTAGATAGAGCCCGAGAGCCTACAATTTTCTCTAAAAACCAAATTATGCAATTTCAAGACACATAAAAATTATGATTATGATCTACATCACCTGTAGGACCTTTCCATATTAATAGTCAAGAGAGATTATGCAAATAAATAGGACTAATTATCCTTCTCTACTTTATCATAAGGTGTTTAGACTATTGGTTCGGTCATACACTTGCAATCTTACATAACTCTTTGTTTTAGGCCTTATTGCTACTAGTCCTCTTCTCATGCTAATACTCATTGCTATAGTTTTCAATTAATGTTGATCTACATGTTTTTTGTACAACTTATGACTACCAGAGAGACTCCTCCCTATATGCAGACTGTGGAGGTTATTGTAGATGCTGCCATAGCGTCTGCAGATCCACTAACTCAGGTACAATTTTTCAAATTTGTTAAATTTTGGAGGAATGTTTTCTTACTACTTATCTACAATATCAAATTGTACATGAAATATTTAATTTGAACTATTTATTTGTATGTAGCCTACCCCTCGTGAGTCTACCGTTGACCCTACAACGCGTCGATGAAAAATTGATAGGGATTATGAGATTGCGGTAAGATTTCACATGCATTATAAATTCTAAGTTTCTAAATTTTGAATGTATTTTAAAAATTTGGGTGTTAAAAACTTGATGTTTATGAATGTGCAGGCTAGGTTGTAGGCCAACTTAGAGACGCCTAGGACCACACGGATGAAATCCGTAGTGGCATCTCCCTCCACTACATCCACATCTCGTGGAGATTCTTTTTTTAGCAGGGGTGAAGAGAGGGAATATGTTTCATGATTAGATTCATAGGACCCATGTATAGATATATATATGCCATCTGGTCCTAGTTCATGATTCTTCATAGTCCATGTATACAACCTTATGCGACCACATGTGGTCCTATATGTATGACACACTTAGTTCGATACATTATTCTTATATTTTTAGAGACATGTGACACACTTAGTTTGATACATTATATCCATGTTGGTTTTCATAACGATATTACTTCTATGTTTGATTTGATTTCATTGCACATGATATACTTCTATGTTTGTTTTCATAACCATATTACTTCTATGTTTGATTTGATTTGATGGCCTCAATTATGTGACCATTATCCATATGATATATATGATATATGATGTTATGTTATTCTTATGATATATGATATATGATGTTATGTTATATAATGGTTTTGAAGGTTCTTGGGTGCAAGATCATTTTTTTTTCAAGAGATTCAAGTGTGGAGTTATATCAATTTTCTTATTTTAAGCATGTGGTTAACACACTCCAAAGTGGGAAAAAATGTACACAATTAAAAATGGTCTTGAGGGATTTATTACAAGTCATTTTATATGTTTTTAGTGTACTTACAATTTATTTGTTAAGTATTAGTCCAAATTAAGTGTTATTGATGTGTGTAACAATAAGGTCCTAATTTGAATTCACTTGTTTAAAAAAATACATAAACATTGTAGTTTAGTTGGCACAAGATATGCAAAAAATATTCTTAACACTCTATTGTGTATTTACATGCTTTAAAAAGAGATCAAACAATCATTAGAGTATTTACATGGTAATGTGTTTACCTTGTTGCAATCTCATTGATGCGAGCCGAGTAGTGAGAAGTCATGCCCTAGGATGTCGTGGGAGAAAAATCACACCTAACGTGTCCATGAAATCAGTTGGGGGTATATGCCTTCGGGTGTATGCTATGGCGGGCTCCAGGGAGGCCCAGTTTGGAGTCGAGACCACCCGATCCGGAGCCAAGAACCCCTTCCCTATTCATCCCAATTCACGTTTTCAGTAGAAAATTATGATGATCACAACTTGGTGCTCGGTCATCCAAACTGAGAACCATCTAGAGCCAAAAATTGAGTGAAGGAGGCCTCTAGTCACACCCAAGAATTTAGGGTCATGGCATTCCTTGAGCCTTCGTGGCATAATTGTTTGCAAACTACCTTTTCTAGCAGCCCTAAGAAATAAACGGCCAAGTAGTGAGAAGTCATGCCTCGGGACATCCTCACACCGAACCAACGATGCCAACATGTCCAAGTGGCTAGGTAAATGCTAGGGAGGTGTCATTTTGGTGTGAGACAATGTCGTTTCTTCTGGGCTACTTCATTCGGGCGTAGTCCCTTAAGAGCCCTGAGACCAAAAAATAGAATTTCAACTTTTCGGGTGATTACTCGGTCTCGTGGCATCCTAGAGATGTCTCATTAGATCCTAAACCTCAACTTAGGGACCCTATACAATATCCTGTCTTAAATTTTCTCATCTCCAATCGGTGCTCTCTCTTTACCCTATTGTTTGCATAACATGAAAATAATGCAATTTGAGTTAGTGTAAGGCTATTAAACGCTATATTTTGCAAATGGTGGGTTATGACACCAAAAATGAATACACCAAAATTTCTAGGTGGCTAGGTAAATGCTAGAGGAGGTGTCATTTTTGTGTGGGACAATGTCATTGCTTTGGGATACTTCGTTTGGGCATAGTCCCTTAAGAGCCCTAAGACCAAAAAATTATAAACTTCGATGGTGATTACTCGGTCTCCATGGCACATAGAGATGTCTCGTTAGATCCTACACCTTGGTGTAGGGACCCTATACAATAGTCTTGTCTTGGTTTTTTCCGTATCCAATCGGTGCTCTCGCTGCCCTATTGTTTGCAAACGCATGAAATAGTGCGCCATCTAGAGTTAGGGTAAGGTTGTCAAACATTATATTTTGCAAATGGTGGGTCATAGCACCAAAAAAAACATAGGTAAAATGCTATAGGATGTGTCATTTTGGTGTGTGACAATGTCATTGCTTTATATTATTCAAGGGCTACTTCGTTCGGGTGTAGTCCCTTAAGAGCCTTGAGACCAAAAACATCATACAACTTCGATGGGTGATTACTTGGTCTCCGTGGCACCTAGAGATGTCTCGTTGGATCCTACACCTTGAAATAGGTACCCTCTACAATATTCTATCTCATTTTTTTATGTCTCAATCGATGCTCTCTTCTCCTATTATTTGTAAAACAGCGCATGAAATAGTGCAATTTTGAGTTAGGCCAGTAAGGGTATCAAACGCTATATTTTGCAAACAGTGGGTCGTGGTACCAAAAACTACACAAAAATGTCTGAGTGGCCAGGTAAATGCTAGAGGAGGCATCTGTTTGGTGCAAGATGATGTCATTGCTTCCGGGCTACTTTTTTTTCTGTGTAATCCTTAAGAGCCCGAGACCAAAAAAATAAGATCAACTTCAATGGGTGATTACTCAGGTCTCCGTGGCACCTAGAGACATCTCATTAGATCCTACACCTCGGTGTAGGGATCCTATACAATATTATGTCTCATTATTTTCTGTCTCCAATCAGTGCTCTCGCTGCCATATTGTTTGCAAACTTGCGAAATAGTGCGTTTGATCGTGTAAGGCTGTCAAACGCTATATTTTGCAAACGGTGGGTCATGGCACCAAACCGACTTTGTGTTAACACATCCAGTGGGCAAGTAAGTAAATGCTAGAGGAGGCATTTTTTTGGTGTAAAAATGTCGTTATACTTCTTTTCGGCTACTTCGTTCAATGAGGCGTAGTCCCTTAAGAGCCTAAGACCAAAAAACCGTACAAATTCGATGGGTGATTACTCGGTCTCCATGGAACCTAGAGATGTCTCGTTAGATCTTAAACCTCAGCATAAGGACCCTCTACAATAATAGTCGTCATATAGTTTTTTTCCCAGTCTCCAATCGGTGCTCTCGCTGCCCTATTGTTTGTAAACTCACCAAATAGTGCAGTTTGAGCCAATGTAAGGTTGTCAAATGCTATATTTTACAAATGGTGGGTTGTGGCACCAAAATGAATGCACCAAAATGTTTGAGTGTTTAGGTAAACATTAGAGGAGGCATTGTTTCAGTTTGGAAAATGTCGTTGCTTTCGGGATACTTCTTCGGCGTAGTCCTTTAAGAGCTCGAGACCAAAAACCATACAACTTCGACGGGTGATTACTCGGTCTCATGGCACCTCTAGAGATGTCTCATCGTTAGATCCTACACCTTGGCATAGGGACCCTCTATAATATCTTGTCAGTTTTTCGTCTCCAATCGTACTCGTTACCCTATTGTTTGCAAATGTGCCCGAAATAGTGCAGTTTGAGCCGAGATTGTGTAAGGTTATTTAGATATAAATTATATATTTTGCAAACGGTGGGTCATAGGGACCAAACCAATTGTGCACACGCGTAGGGATGGCCAGTGTAAAAACTTGGGAGGCATCGTTTTGGTTTCCCTATGCTCTCGGTGCTTATAGTTCACCGGGCTACCTCCTTGAGCCAATAACCCCCTCCACAGTACATAAACCAATCTACCTAGTTAGTTTCTCTTTTCTTTGCTTGTAAAACAATGAAAGCTTCTCTTAGCTTCGAGAATATAAAATTCTCTACTAACAATCTCTTTTGCACTTCAAACCACGAAGGTGGAAGATTTTCTAGCACCACTAACCTGTATAAAAGTGTTAGTCAAAGAAATTTAAGTTGAATCAAAACCATACTAGATATATACAAAATACACAAATTTAATAAAATATATGAACTTGAATCTAGTTGAAAAATTTAAACAATTCAAAGAAATTATATATACCAGATGAGCATGTAAATTCATTCCAATGTTCACCATCAGATGTGAAAGTGGAAGCTTTTTTGGCACCACTAACTTGCATAA
This sequence comes from Taxus wallichiana var. yunnanensis, assembly GCA_018340775.1. Classification (NCBI taxonomy): domain Eukaryota; kingdom Viridiplantae; phylum Streptophyta; class Pinopsida; order Cupressales; family Taxaceae; genus Taxus; species Taxus wallichiana. Next base: position 181,821,417 of record CM031238.1, on the reverse strand, counting down.
AAGTGTTAGTCAAAGAAATTTAAGTTGAATCAAAACCATACTAGATATATACAAAATACACAAATTTAATAAAATATATGAACTTGAATGATCTAGTTGACAAATTTAAACACTTCAAAGAAATTATATATACCAAGAACATCTAAATTCATTCCAATGAACCATCAGGTCATGAAGGTGGAAGCTTTTCTAGTACCACTAACCTGCATAAAAGTGTTAAAGTCAAAGAAATTTAAGTTAAATCAAAACCATACTAGATATATACAAATTTAATAAAATATATGAACTTGAATTTAGTTAAAAATTTAAACACTTCAAAGAAATTATATATACCATACATGAGCATGTAAATTCATTCCAATGAACCATCAGGATCGGATCTACTCTGAATAGTGGACATGATTGCTTCATGATTTGACTCTTGAACCTTCCAAAGAATCTTGTTATTAGGCCTTCCTCAATATCTATACAACTGAATATTTTTCGCTAGAACTAGATGCGAATATAAGAGTATTTTCCTATGTGTCTCAAAGTCTTCAAACACCCAAACAAAGGATTTTTTAATGGATATCGTTGAAGCCAAGTTCTAGTAATTACCACTGACCTGTAGGGTACTCAATATCTTCACCATCTATAACATGAGAAGTCAAATTATTTCTTTCCTTGATGCAACACATAAGAAATAGTCTATTCCTTCTTCATTGTCTTCTTTTGAAATAACCTGACAAACACATGTCCTACAAAAAAACAAAGGTTTCAACTCAAATTTAAATTACATATTAATTTCAATGGACATAACTCAATACAAAAATTGTAAATAACCATTTACCTTATCACACCAAAATTGAAATGTTGTCAAAGTCCTTGGATGTTGCAACTTCATTTGGAGAAACAAGTCGTAATGCATGTGGAAGTTGATAATAGGAAGCGAGTTCGAGGCATACAAATCCATCCATCCACCCATTCTTGTGAATCACACTCAACAGTGAAAAATTTGATACAAGATGCACAAAAACCATGCTAACTTTCTTGTCCATATGGCCCACGAAGTTGTGTCTAAGCTACAAAATGAGTGTAGATCACTAGACCCTGTGAGTGTCATACAATCCTCGTAGTTAGTAATTTTTTGTTCCTTTATCAACCAAAAATATCTACGAACTATAGAATTTTCTTGAGAACCTCAGGCCATGTTTTCAATACAACATTCCACTATGCTCTTTGCATCTTTCAATTTAGCACCATCTTTGTACTTCAACTCTTCTCTTGCAAGAGCTCTTTTTGACACATGCCCCTACACCATCATGCCCTCCTTTTCCATGTCCAAATTCGGTGAAACTCCAAATATTTTGCACACCCATCTTGACGTGCATCCTGCTCATCCAATAAAAAATTTGTGCATTCTTAAACTAAGACGTGCAATTATTTGACCATATATAATGTTGATTGAAGTAGATGTCCCTATCAGACAAGTTTCCATAAAATAACTAGAAACACCCTTGCAAAAATTCAGTAGAATGAGTATGATCATCATTGATATAAAAGTGGTACTCTCTTAAATTTTTTTGATCATTCTTTGTACTATCAAGAGAATGTATAAATGTTATATGCACAAAAATGGCAACATGTACTGAGTTGTAATATTGTGATTGAACCTCCATTTGTGGTTGCAACATGTAATTCTCTGCAAAATCAACCACTAAAATAATAATACCTATAGGAAATGTGCCCTTGCATATCTTGAATATGTCATCCAACTATTGAGCTCGTGTGTGTATGCTTAGATACTCATAAAAATTTCATCCTTAAATTTTCTCATAAATTGAAAACAAGCATATGTTCTGTAACTAGCTCACACCATTTAGACTCCTTTCCATATTTCAATTGGTATGGTACTGATTTATATTTATCAAACTCAACTAAATTATGTCCTATTGCACCTCCAATTTACTCATGGATGCAACTTTCCAATTTAGGTAATCCGTCGCACGTACCACAACTTCCATCTAAACAATCTTGACTATAAAAAAATTGTCCAACTTCTCTTTCACAAAATATCATAGGAATGAAATCCCTGGAAGATATTGGTGGAACTTGAACACCACATTCCAATAACATAGTTTCGAATAAAATCAGAATGAATACATAAAATTTAGCATAATTCATCACAAATTTAACATGTTTCCTACAACAAGTGGTGCGAGCGTGGTTGATTTTCTCATAGAATGGTTTCAACATTTAAAAAATGTTGACTAATTTTAATTTCTGGATGCTCTTGTTCAAACTTACGAAAAAAATGAGTTTGAGTCATATCTAAGAAATGCTTTGGATGTGGTTCGCGATTAGTAGAACCAACTCTTCATTTTACAACATCTCTTGTATTAGGTGAAACTCTAGTGTTATCATGCCAAAATTGAATAACAACTTCTCTTATAGCATCAGATATATCTTTGTCCTTACGTGGTGCTCTAGCAAAAAATGCCCAAAAATCAGTGTTATTGAGTGATTAAAGGATATTACGCCTTTCAATTGCTTTCATTAGAGTTTTTGATTAAATTTCAACATTTGACTTGTTTGCCTAATCAAATGTTGTTTTTTGTTGATTCACTTACAACACTAGTAGCAAGTACATGACACACAACATTACTATCCCTTGTGCATATCTTTGACACCAACAGTGTGATATGCATCATGAAGGTTTTCAACAATTGTAGAGGTTTGACCACACATATTAGATACTTTTAATCCTAAGGTGTTTAATGTGGTCTCATTTTATTCAATTTCATCAAACTAACCAACATCTGACATCTTTGAGAATCATTTAATATTTCAAAATGATTATTCCAAATTTCAGTTTTTTTTCTTGTGATTTTTGTTTAGAATTTTTTTGAGACATTGGTTTCAAAATGTTCTCATCAATTTCAATAAAATAATTAGGTCTCTTACGTAAAATCCTAGGAGGTGTTTTTGTCAAAATTTTCTTGTCTACGGTTTCAACTTGAATTTCTTGATTCACATTTTCATTGTCTCCTTCAATTTCAACATCAACTACATCACGAGTATTTAATTCATCTTCAACATTGATAGTAAAAACATCTTCATCACGAGTATTTAATTCATCTTCAACATTGATAGTAGAAACATTACCTGGTTCCTCATTGCTTACAATAGTAGGGGTTGAAGATGAACCTCTTTTTGATTCACAAAGTTTCCGCATTCGCTCAACATTTTGAAATATTTTTGTCTAATTTGTCCGGTGTTTTTTTACTTATTGATTTCCTTTTTGACTTCGTTTCTTGTCTCCCATGATGTTTTTCTTCCGATGATAAGAAAAACGTGCATAAAAGTGACAAAATTTCGTAGTAATTCGTATAATAAGGCCAAATAGTAAAAATCACATGGTAATTCAAACATTGGGATGCGTGTAAATATGATTTAATAACCATGATCGCGGTTTATAAACCGTGATCGTAGTTTGTAAAGCACAATCATGGTTCTATTATTAAGGACCGCGTTTGCGGTTTATAAACCGTGATCATGGTTCTTTTTGTATCATCAAATCCGACCCTCAAGGCTTGAGAAATCTTTGTTTTTTTCCCAACCAGAGCTATGGGAGGTCATTATGGTGTGTGAAAGGCCAAAACTTCAAATTTTCTCTTTCGCGGACTTGAACCATGCCGAAAAATCAAAAACATCTCACAAAAATGGTACCATCGCGTAGGGAGACTTTGTTAGCTTCAGAAATATTGATTTTAAAGTGAATAGAATAAGATAAATATCATTTTATAATTTTTACTAATAGTAGGTCTTTAAGACATTTTTTTCCTATGAATGTTCATGTCTATGTTTAAGATTACAACTTTTGTTTCACTTATCAAAATGTGATAAAACCTATACCATCCCAATCATAGCGAAATTCTATACACATTAAAAAAGTATTTGATTTGATATTTTTTGATATAGTTATGGCGGAAAACAGAAAGTGCTCCATTTTCTAAATTTTTTTAGACCACTTTCATGGAAAAAATCATAAAAAAAATATTACTCGAAAAAATACAAAATAAAATCCATCCCAAGATAGACAACGACATCTAACTTTTCACCAAAGGAAAAAAAAAAACAAGATTTGGTCATCCAAATCACGGAAAACGGACTACAATCTTATAGGTTTTAAAAAAAAAAAAAACCAAGTCATATAATTTTGAGTGTTTAATATAGCTAAACTTGTCCTTTTTTAATTTTAAATTTTTAGTAGTTTAGAAACTAGATTCGGATGCTATGATTCATAGTCATATAACGTTTTCTAATTTTGAGTACACGTATTGTTAACCTACAAGTTGAGATTTTGCTATTTTTTCAATATGATGTCTACTTATGACCCCTTTTGGTCCACCAACTTGCTGCACTTACCATGAAAAGTGTTCATGCTTGGTGGGTAATGACTTGGAACCTTTATGAGACTCATGCTTTCTTCTTGTCCTTCAAATGACTCACGTTGGGGTTGAACAATTTCCCCTAAATCTAATTTTTCCTTCATATTTTCCTTTTCATCATGCATGTGATTTTTGTCCATATACTTTTCATGCTCTTCAAAAAATCTGATTTCTCCTTGCAACCACTCAACTCCATGCAATCATTAGATGTCAACAATTCATCATCAAAAACAAAAGAGCTCATACCTTGGATACATGTCTTCACCTTGCTTGAACATTGATCCACAACTCTTTTTGCTAAGGTGTGAGCAATACATTGCTTTTCTTGTCCCAAACCTTCCACAAGTATGGATAGCAATGGTTGTGGAGGATCCTCATATTCATTCAACATTAGGGACATTATAGTTTGCATTGCCACCATTATATTTTGTGAATGATCCTCATGTAGGACAACAAAGAAAACTTCAAACATGTGTAGAATGAGATCATCACAATCAAGATCTAACATTGGTATGCAAGATCTTACCTTAGCCATGTTCTCCAAGATCTTAACCCTCTTATCAAAGTAAGGGTTGGAGGTGTCCCAAAGCTTTTGAAAGCTTCCTATCATGAGCTCGTAGACCTCTTCCATGGTAGTGTCATCATATGGCAAGCTTGGGGCTGTTATCCTTGTCACCTCGCTAATGCAAGTGATGACCAAGAGCCTCACATCCACCTCATCATGCCTCAATAGGTCGGATCTAGCCAAATGGGTCACCAAAGGGTCCATTGCTATAGACATAGAGCCATAATCTGATTGCTCTATCAAAGATAAACAACTTTCCCTTCTTCAAGAGTGTTGAGCAACACACTCTTCTCATGAGGAGTAAATTCGAGCCATCTCCCAAGCCTATAGAGCTTGGCCTTCACATCTCCATCACTTATTAAATCCATGATTCACAGGCAATATCAAACCTCACAGGTGCAAAAGAACATGCTATAATACCACTTTGTAATGTCCCCCTTTTGGGAATATTAGGAATCTACAACACTCTTAACCCAAATCAAACTAGAAGGATGAGATCATTTTAGATCTACCTTAAATAACCCAATGTCAACGTTATTACAACCCAAAATGGGGTTGGAATAAGCCAAGGTAGTGGGTTAGATGGGAGAACCAATTGAAACCCAATCTTTTTGAGATTTGATTTTATAACAACAGATAATAAATAAATATGGCACCCAAAACAACATAAACTTCAAAAATTAATATTTCACTCAATACTTCATATTTTTCCATGAAATAAAGTGCATAATAAACTAGAAATTAAGAGTTTTCCAATGCACTATAGATCTGAATTTTCTGAGCATTAAAACCCCCTCAAAACAACCCTAGAAATATGAAACCAAGTCGCTAGGGTTAGAGGAAAATAAATAAAATATTTCCAGTGCTTTACTAGCTTCCAATCACACCAAAATAACTGCCCCTTGCTTGAAATAAATGCTAACACACAACATATTTCAGATTTAGCTCATATGTTATCAAAACATGCAAAATAGTCTCCAATCTAAGTTGTCATAGTCAATAAATAACAACAGTGAACAACAACCTTAAAAGATCCCAAACTCTTCAAATATTACTTTAAAAGTGAGAAATAAACATGCTGATTTCTCCCATAAATAAATGTTCCACACTCTATATCAATTCACCAAGCTTAGGAGGGTTTAATCATGCACAAATATATTCAAAACCAACAACAATGAATTTGAAAATAATATCTTCAACAATGAAAGAGAGCAATTAGCAACATAGGGCATACATCCCTTTTCTCCAAGCATGGAGTAAATTCAAAAGATCAATCAACATAACCCCACTAAAAGAAATGTGACCTCCTTTTATAGAATTAAGAGGTGCAACATCCAATGATCGACCTTTCCCTTTTGGAGGAAACCATAAACTCTCACTATAAAAAATTTAATAAAATATGACCATGTGTAATTTATTATTTTTAATTAAATAATAAAAGTAAGCTGTCATATGTACACATTTAAACTAACTTAGATAACCATCCCCGTAGCGCAAGGCATGCCAAGCGGGTTACAAAATAGACAATAGGCATCTTAGGACCATCTTAAAGTTCAATCCTCAAACCCATGAAAAGAGATAATGGGTTGAGGGTCTTCATGTCTTCAATTTCAATAATGCCCCAAGAAGGGGACATTACACCATCTTAAGGTCATTCAAAACTCTTGTTATTTGAAACACAATAAGAAAACATGCTTCTTGGTATTTTTTAGGCAATAACATGAACATGATATTTTTGAAGACACACCTTGACCTCAAACACAAACTTTTGACTTGATGGCATACTTTTTTATACGAGACCTTATGATGAAATGCAGACCAAGAATGACACAAACCGATTCATACATGACTGAGATGAATTTAGAAAATTTCATGACATCTTTACATGAGATTACAACTTGTCACAAACTTAGACACCTAACTAGTGCAATAACTCAACAAATTATGAAGATACTACTTAACACACCTTATCACACTTGAGGTGTTCCAAAATACTTCATTTAAATTGTTGTGCACATGAGATTGAATAGTTGATAGACACAAGTAATGCTCTTCTGATGTTTCTTCTTCAACCATCACAAACATGCTTCCTTGACTTGATTTGAGCCCTTCTTTGACAAAAATCATTGGATTAGGTGGTGAATCAATCTTCTTGGATTTACTTGATCATTCTTGATCACTTCTAATTTCGAGCATTCCTCTTTACTTGACCCTCATGATTAGGTCCCTTGACTTTCATGACTGTACCTTTTGGATCATACCTCTTGATGAACCTCCTTTTGCTTGGACAAAATCTTGCTATATGGCCTAATTTTTGAAAATTGAAGCAAACAACACTCATGTTCCTTCTAGGCTAAAAACACTTAAGTTCCATCCAAAATATTTTTCTATGCCCATACTCATAACATGAAAAGCACTCACCTTTGAAGACACTTATATCATTCTTAAAAGGACCTCCTCTTGATATCTCTAGCTCTATGACAAAGAACATGACAAACAAAACAATAACCATTGAATGAAGAACTAAACCTCATATCATTAGGTTGTCTAAATGAGTTATAAATTCTTGGATCAACCTTCTTAGTCACATTCTCAACTAATTTAGTGCTTTGACCAACTTCATCATCATGTTTTCCTTGAAACACTAGGCATGTTTTATCATTTGTAGCTTTTTGTCTTTCTAAGACCCCATCAAGGGCTTTAGAGATATTCTCAAGTATCTCATACATCTTCATTCTACAAGATGCACTCTCTAAATACGATTATAGGGATTTCAATCTTTCTTCATACTTGGAACAAACATCCTCTTTCTCCTTTAGGGAATTAGACAAACTTTCCACTTGAGATTTCAAACCCTTGATAGCTAGATCATGATATTTATACATTTCATCCATTGTCTTTTACAATCCAAAGACCAAAGAATCAGAAATATCATAATTTCTCCTCCAAAGATTAGCTGACTTACCCATTTGTGCTTAGGATCTCCTTCAAATTCTAAACTTGCTTCACAAGGACATTCTTTGATACCAATTATTGGAAGCACCATGGACCGAGGGAGGTGAGTCAGTCCTACAATTTCATTAGTTCATTTAAAATTTATTTCATCATACATTAGCATCCATCCATTCACATACATTCAACCATAGTATATTAAGTGTGCACAATACAATCAAATAACCATAACACATGTAAGAGAGATCATAGACACAAAATATAAGTGGGAAACACTCATGGGAAAGAAAACCCACTGAAAATATTCTTATATTACAAATATCAAATAAATTTAGTGAAACAAAAACTTCACAATGAGCACCGACCCTTGATTTAGTGAGGCACCAACCTCACAAGGAACACCAACCCCTTGTTTAGTAGAGCACTAACACCTAATTTAGTGAAGCACCCACTCCAAAAGGAGGCTACAACCCCCTAGGATGACCAAGCACAACCTCAGCCACATGTAGCTATTTAATATTTGATATTTCTGTTGTCACAACTGATGGAGATCACATATTCATCTCACAAACCCTAGCTCAAACCCTAGGGCATCAAACTTGCTCTATCTTCTTCTTCTTGATCTTTATTGGATTTTAATCTCTTAGAAACATGCTCTAAATCATTACTCAAATTTTCATGATATCCATCAGCATTTAAATAATGCTCTCATACCTACAAATCACTTTCCTCTAGGTTGCACTTCTTCCCTCCAAGAGCACTAGTTCAAAAATGAACCCAAAACATCACTTTTATACCTTTTTCTTTCATCCAACCCAAAGGAGGTCAGTCATACACCTTTGGTATGAAAAATGCATCATTATAAAAATATTATAAAATTTTAAAAATAGATACAAGTAACCCAAGTAGGTCGGCCTAGCAAAAACACACTTTCCATGCACCAAAATCACTAAAACACATGCATTGGGATGTCAAAATTCTCCTCATTCCAAAACCATGCTTATTCAAGCTCCAATATTCACAAAAATGATTAATATATCATTTAAACATCAACCATGGTCGCAATGTATCTCAACCAATCATATTATATCATTTAATGTGCCGAGTACTCTTTGTATTTCTAAAGAATGTTGTTCCCTACTCCCTTCAGGACCTTGGAAACTTCATTATGCCACAAAATCACTTAAAATAAGAAAAACCATGCCATGAAACCACTTAATGGAAATTAAATAACCTTTATAACACTTATAAGTAAGTTATAATCCTTGAAACATTCAGCTTATCAAACCACAACCTCTTTTGGCTTCACCAAAAACCTACCCAAAAAGATGTTTTCAAAGATCACTGATAAAAACATTTATAGGAATAGTCAAGATATCTAAATAGATTCATCAGATGATAAATTCATCCATATTAACATTACATGTGATAGAAAAAATTAAATAATCCATCTTATGATTCAAACAACTCAAAACTTTCAACAAAACATATCATGTCCTGCACTAGCAAAAATATTCCTGTTGAAAGATTGACCTTGAAACCATATCAAATATCATCATCATGAGAAAAAACTACATACATGGAAATATATTTGAATCCTATTTCCAACACATTTTTAATCATCTCAAAATTCCATCTGTAGCTCTGTTATGTCCATGTTACTAAACACTGCTTTTATGGCCTCAAAACCACCCTTTGACCAAACCAACTTTGAATGAAGCTCATTTGACCATGTAACTACATCAATATGTTCTGAAACCTCAATGGACATCAAGATAAACTCACATACATCACATAATTCCAATTTAGTTCATAAATCCTTTGGCAACATTCTCTTCAAACTGGAACTCTTTAAAAACAAGCATTTTTACGGTGGGTCCCACATATGACCACATGCTCTAACATACATTTCTAGCAATTTGGAAGATTACTCTACAACATATAATAATCAATTTTACACTATATTTCAAAACTAGGCTGATACAAACATTTTTTTAAGCAAACCGCTCCTAGCTAGGGTTTAGCGGAGTTTCAAACCACTTTACCTTCTTAACAATTGTTCATAAAAATGTGACGATAAAACCACCTCATTATTTTTGTGAAAGATTCATAAATAACCTCATAATCTACCCCAAATATCTCAGGTCCCCATGCAAAGCATACAGTTCACAACGAGCATCAAAAGGTCAACATTTGCTCTAAAAACACATTGTTACTTACCCGGTTTCACCAAAACCTCATAACATGCAAAATAATCATCATGGAAACCTGAAAATTTTCCCACAACATAAGGAAATACCCTAATAAAATATTCAATCATCATAATGTCATATTTACCTCTCAAATATTTCCATCCACCGAGACTTGCATGTGTTAAATTGTATGTTTCTCACCTAGGTAGCTTCCAAAGGACCTCATAAAAGTAAAAAACACCGAGTGCAGCCCTAAAACTCACCATACATGACTTTTATACCATCACCATGCTCCAAAAAAACTGATTTGGTCCAAAAATCACATCTCCACCTCATTCTGCATGTTCTAGGGCTAGAAACAAGTCTAGAATGACTGACACAACCATGAAATGGCCATGCTTGACTTCATATAGACCCATGTACACTCATTACACATCATATGGACCATGTATGACCTCATGAAACACTCCAACCAGCTTGGGAGACCTCATACTATGACTTAACATACTCAACCATGCACTAGAACACTTTTAATTGAACTCACCAAAACTTAACACTACCAATCCACCTTCATGTTTAAATTTTGAATAACATCTTATCGAGACTCACATGACTACATGAAATCCTTTTCCATCAATTGGGTTGACATCAATGAAAACACAAACCCGCAATGTCCAACAATGCTATGCATGAATCATGATGATTTGACATTTCATCATCCTTATCTCTCGCCACCCATTTATTGTTCACAAACATGCCATATTTCTGAAGAGAAAACCTACTCCACCTCCACATAAATGGCCACCCATTTGTTTTTTCGGGAATAATATAACAACCCGAAACCAATGTGTGCAATCTTATATTTAATGGAAGATTGGAAATAGCCCATAGTTACATAAAATTCTACCTACAAAATCATGGAATTTATATCAACCTTGAGCATATCTAATTTCATGAGATTGATGAAGGCAAAAATGAGGGTGTGAGAGGTCGAGAAAAGGCCCTCATAGTTGTGCCATTCGTGGCATGTTCAAATACCCCACTCATATTGTTTGTAAGTGATGCACCAAAATCGTTATGTGCTCCTCTTCTCAAGATAATCAAATTGTGTGGTTTGGGTAGACTTGATTTTGCATACTATAAATTTTGAAGAGGAAACATGTATAAGGAATATTATTTTGTTGATGATAATAAATTTGATGTTGATGATGAAACTCTCAATGTCACACTTCATCATCCTTATCTCCACTACCCATTTATTATTCGTAGACATGTCATATTTCCTTTAGATAAAACCTATTCCACCACCACTAAAATGGTTAATTACCCACACATATAGGTACGAAGACTATAAGAAGGAAACCGATGCGTGCTGAATCTTGTTTACAATGTCTCTAGTGTTGCTTACCCATAGTCATGTTGAACTCTACTTACAATGTCTTGACATTTATATTGGCTGTATTTGTATCCAAATTAGTCTTTACATTGAGGATTATCTGAGCTCGACAACCTGTTGCATCATGGATCCCATATTAAGTATTATGATTCAAACTTACTTGCATCTTGCATCTCCTCACACCATTGACGAGATCACCATACTTTGCATCTTCGCTCGAATTGTCCACTTTTCTCTTCACATGTGATGGATAAACATTGCATTAGTCAATTCTCCAAATGATTATATCATAAAGGCTACATGTGTATTCATGCATCGACATACAGTCTAACATATCTTCCAACTATCCTCGACCAAAAAAACATGCATTTAACATATTCCATGTATTCAAATTTGTTGGCTCATCAATAGATTATAACTTCAAATAGATAAAATGAATTTTAATCTTCAAAATTAAACGTTCCCTATTTATAACCTTGGATGAGTTAGAGCACCAAAGTAGGGCCCATGAGCACACACAAAAAATAATTTTACTCTTTTTCCAATGCCTCAAAATTAATTATGATGATATGCTTTTCCAAATTGGAGTCTCGATAGATGGCATATATTAACATAAGGATTGTTGATGAGAGAAACCCTAATTGCTACCTTAATCACTAAAGAGAAACCATGATCGTAAATGTGCATGAAAACTATAGTAGAAGGAACCCTAAATGCGAGCTTGGGTATCTACCATATGCCGAGTTCAAAGTTTGAACAAATGCAAGTTTCCCTATCTACAAGGGGTGACAAAGGAGACTCTATGTTACAAACAATTGACTCACCTCTCCACATAGTACACAAATGGGTGTCACTTGAAGATTGATTAATGCTTTCTTTATTTTAATTTAGTTGTATTGATCAAACACGACAAGTGCTTTGATCTAAGATATCTTCATAATGCATTGCCTTGATGACTGTCCATTGAATCCCCTTTCTCCTTGAAGTGATTGCCAAAATTGTTTCATCATTCATATGCACCTACTTGTAAGAAACAAGAGTTTCACATTTTTCCCCTAAAATCTTCCCTACCCCTACACTTCTCCTCCCTCAAACCCCTTCTTAATTGCCCCTCTTCTTTATATATTTTTTCCCTCCCTCAAGATTATCTTCTTCAACACATCCCCTTCTATAGCTCCATTACACCATTCATGTGTGATTGCTAATTTATCCAATGTTATAATATATTTCTAATGGGCAAAACATGACATTGTAGGAAAGCTTATTTATTAAAAAAACTTTTATTGTGTGTGTGTCTTGTTTAACACGTATAAGAATATGTAGAACCTTCTAAAGCGCTAGACAGCTGGAAACCATAGGTGTCCGTTGAAAGAGCCGTTGATACGTGCTCTATAAAAAATACTCCTTCCTTGACCTCCTCTGCATTACGGTTTGGTTGTGGTTTTTGAGGGTCTGGTTTCTGCTCTCCCGTTTGGTTGTGGTTTTTGAGGGTCTGTTTTTTTTAGCTTGCGGAGGTCTGATGTTTGTGTAGCATGGCCATGCCTGTGTTTTGACTGTTTGTGTTTTTCAGTTTGATCCGTTTGATGTCTGTATTGTGTGTTTTGGGTTTCTTTCTGTATATTTTTTGCGAGTTCAAGTCATTTTTTGCGAGGCTGAAGAATAGCGCTAGGAGCCGAGCAATGGAGCATCCTTTTGGAACAGACTTCTGCTCCAATACCAGACGGGTTAGCCATTTTTGAACAGCCTTCTGCTCCAATACCAGCCGGGTAAGCCATCTTTGAATAGCCTTCTGCTAATTTTCATTAAATTTGTCTTGTGTATGCCAAAACAGATTAAATATTAACGATCTTCGTATGTATAACCTTTCGAACAGGGTTTAATTCTGCAGTCTAGGATTTTGATTATTTTTCTTATATTTATTTAGGGCTTTGATTGATTTCTCCTATTTAGATTTAGGGGTTAGCATTACAGTTTATGATAGACAGTCAAATGTTTAAACGCGTGTTGTTTTAATGTTAAAACAGAGTAAATATTAATGATCTTCGAATGCTAAAACAGAGTAAATATTAATGATATTCGAACAGGGTTTAATTTTTCTGTCTAGGGTTTTGATGATTTTTCCTGTATTTATTTAGGGCTATTATTGATTTCTCCTATTTAGATTTAGGGATTAGCATTGCAGTTTGTGATAGATAGTTAAATGTTTAAACGTGTGTTGTGTATACTAAACCAGAGTAAATATTAATGATCTTCGTATGTAAAACAGAATAAATATTAATGATCTTTGTATGTTAAAACAGAGTAAATATTAATGATCGTCGTATGTTAAAACAGAGTAAATATTAATGATATTCGAAAAGGGTTTAATTTTTCTGTCTAGGGTTTTGATGATTTTTCCTGTATTTATTTAGGGCTATTATTGATTTCTCGTATTTAGATTTAGGAATTAGCATTGCAGTTTGTGATAGATAGTCAAATGTTTAAACGTGTGTTGTGTATGTTAAAACAGAGTAAATATTAATGATCTTTGTATGTTAAAACAGAGGAAATATTAATGATCTTCGTATGTTAAAACAGAATAAATATTAATGATCTTCGTATGTTAAAACAGAGTAAATATTAATGATATTCGAACAGGGTTTAATTTTGCTGTCTAGGGTCTTGATGATTTTTCCTGTATTTATTTAGGGCTATTATTGATTTCTCGTATTTAGGGCTCGGTTTTACAAGTTAAAGATTGAGAAGATTATTTGCCTCAATTCGTAGGTTTATTTTGCGCTTTGCAGATGAATATAAGCGGATACTTTGTGAAAGTGGGATTTGCATACTTCTTGGTTTCGGGAATTAATGTTTCAGTCAAATGTATTGTTGTTTATGGTCATCTTTTTTCTATTTTGGTTTAGTTCGAAACTAAATACTGCAAGGGTTTAGATTTAATTAGGTACGGTGTAAATTGTGTTTGTCTTGTGTTATAGCGGTTTGAATTATTTTTTCTATAAAGAAGATATGCTGGATTTCGTTTCATTGTAGTTGGGATATTCGGTTCTGTTTCTTTGTGTTACAGCTTCAACACTTTTCAGGCAATTAGCTGAGAGAGTAACCCTTTACCAGGACATTAAAAGGACTTAACAATTAGCTGAGTGTAATTACTTTTATATCTATAAAAGAACGTGCAGCAGTCATTCTCGTTACAGACGCCATTGCTCTCTTTGCTAGGTAAGTTAATCTGAAAATTTAAGAATAAGAGATTTTTTTATTGGCGACTGAAAAGGTGTCAAAACCCAGAAGGTGATACCCTGTTTTTGATCTGAGGTCTATATATTTTCCCCTGCTTTCTAGCACATGCCCTCACCTCATCATATGAGTGAGGTGTTATTCAACAGTTTGTTTTTTCTATATGCTCCCATCCCAACTTTATCCCAATTATATAGTAAAAGGATTGTGGGGTATTGTTCTCCGGATTTGGCTATTCTGTTTGGGATATAAGATTTTTTCCTTAATTTCACAGAGTAAGAGTAGATGCACAATTTTAATTCATTCTTAGCTTATGTTGCATGTGAGCTTTGTAGCTAAGGGTTTTAAAACATCAATTTAGATTTAAATAATAGCTTATATATTGTAATGCCGCTTATATGTAGTGTAATGCAGAGGAGATGTTTCCAGTTTGCTATTCATAATTTAATACTTATTTGTGCAGGGTTAATGCTTTATGCAGGGTTTAATTTTGCAGTTTAGGGTGTTGATATTTTTCATTACATATGTTTAGGGCTTAGAGTTTCTTTAAATTGCTTAGTTTATACAATTATTCCATTGGAGAGCTTATAGAGATATCTGATGGCGAATCCTTGTACATGTGTGCTACAGGAGAAAACTGTATGCACTTTTCAGGTAATTTGATAAGATAGTAACTCTTTAACAATAAGTTGAGTGTAATTACTTTTATATCTTTATAAGAATGTGCAGCAGTTCGCCATTGCTCTGTTTGCATAGTAATAGTTTACCCTGCTTTCTAACTCATGCCGCCCACCTTATCATATAAGGGAGGTGGGAGGTGTTGTTCCACAGTTTGCTTTTTTTAATATGCTCCCAATTACATTAAAAAATAATCCCAATTATATTTTAAAAGGATTGTGGGGTTATTGTTCTCCAGATTTGGTTATTCTGTTTGGGATATAATTTTTTTCTTTAATCTCAAGTAAGATTAGGCCTTTTTAAGTCATTTTTAGCTTATGTTGTATGTGAGTTTTGTAGCCTAAGTCATTTTAAACTTCTGTATGTGTTTTAAAGGTTTATTTAGAATTAAATAATAGCTTTTATGTTGTAATGTAGAGTGGATGTAAAAACTTCATTTAGAAGATAACAGCTTATATCTTGTGTAATGCAGAGTAGATGTTTCCAATTTGTTGTTCATAATTTAATAATTATATAATTATAGTACTTATTTGTGCAGGGTTAATGTTTCTAGCATTGTTTAATTTTCCAGTTTAGGGTGATATTTTTCCTTACATTTGTTCAGGGCGTAGAGTTTCTTTTAATTTTGTAGTTTTGGGTGTCAGCTATTTTTTCCATTACAAGGTTTATAGAGATATCTGATCTGATGGTGGATCCTTGTGTTGTAGAAATAAGATTTAGAAGATTATTTGCCCTACCAAATTCACATATTTCTGGGTGTGGATTCTTGGTGTGAATACTAATTTTTAATCAAATAGTTTGTTGTTTATGGTTTGTTTTTGTTTATTATATAAGGTTTAAAACTAATTATTGTAAAAAAATTTATTGCAAGGGTTTAACATTTATTTCAGCAGTGTCCTATATTATAACGTTGGATTTTACTATTTTGTTGTCTTTGTATTAATGTTGGATGTATTTAACTCCTTTTGATTGTAATATTGGTGTTCTTTTTTAATTTTGTTGCCTTTTTTGAATGTGTGGTTTCTTGATGGGGAATTATTTAAAATCGTAGAACTCCTTCGATAAATCAATTATCAACTATAGCATCTGTAACATCTATGGAGTGTTCTAACAATTAGTTAGACTTAGAATGTAGAACTTATCCCTGGTTCTTTTAAAAAATCAGTAATTAGTAAGATTGTAAAGTTCTACCAAATTTCATAGCAGCTGCTGGAATCTATCTCTCTTAGATTAGGTTGATTTCATTTTAGTTTTCCCGTTTTCATTTATATTTAAAGTGTATTCTTCTAATTAGTTAGAATGTATTTTTAAAATACTTTTTCTTCCCCTCTTTCCTTTTATATTTAAAGTATTCTATAAAACATTTTAGTAAATAGTAATCAGTAAAAAGTGTAAAGCTCCTTAAATTTAATGTGCGGCAATAACGCTCATTTGATTGCTAACATTTTAAACTCTGAAATGAATGTTTAATGAATATTTAAAATGGGCTTTTGAAGGAATAAAGTATATCGTTGAATCCACCTGTTATTTAATATATATTCTGTCATTTACTCTATGCTGTCATTGTTTGAATCCGGGTCTGCTATTTTATTTATTTAATATATACTCTGTTATTTACTCTTCAACTTTAAGGAAATATTTTTGACTGCTTGACTTGTAATTAGTAATACCTCATCTGTCAAGGGTAAGGAATCTAAATTTTTGATACATATGAGTATTTGTTCTGGTGCTCTTGTAATCGGAAATTTTTGATTTAGATGAGTGTTTGTTCTGATACTTGTAATTTTAGAAATTTTTGATATGGATGATTGTTTTCTGGATGAGTGGGTGTTTTTGTGCATTTATTTTGATGTTCTTGTAATCTTAGAAATCTTAGAAAGTTTCGATATGAATGAGTGTATTTTATAGTTTTAATTTTTTTTTTTAAATATGAATTAGTGTTTATTTTTGTACTCTTCTTATTTTAGAAATATTTTATATGGATGAGTGTATGTTCTAATGCTCTTGTATTTGTATTTTTAGAGATTAAAATTTTAATGTGGATGATTGTTTTCTGTGTTCGTGTACTGTTTGTAATCTTAGAAATTGTTAATGTGGATGATTGTTTTTTTGGTGTTTATGTAATCTGTATTTTATATGAATGAGTGTTTGTTTTAATGTTTTTGTACTTTTAGAAATTAAAATTTTAATGTGGATGATTGTTTTCTGTGTTGTGTACTGTTTGTAATCTTAGAAATTTTTAATGTGGATGATTGTTTTGTTTTGGTGTTTATGTAATCTTGTACTTTTAGAAATTAAAATTTTAATGTGGATGATTGTTTTCTGTGTTGTGTATTGTTTGTAATCTTAGAAATTTTTAATGTGGATGATTGTTTTGTTTTGGTGTTTATGTAATCTGAAACTGTTGATGTACATGAATGTTTGTTTTGGTGCTCCTGTAATCTGAAATTTTTGTAATTTTTGATATGGATGATTGTTTTTGTTTGTGAAATCTGAATTTTTTGATACATATGATTGTTTTCTGGTGTGGCGCTCTTGTATTCTTAGTATTTTTGATATGTGCTTTTATTTAATCATTGAAACTTTTGACACAATCGAGTGTTTGTTCTGGTGCTTTTGTAAGGGTAGAAATTTAGAATTAAGTGTTTGTTCTGGTGCTCTGGTGTTTATGTAATCTTGTACTTTTAGAAATTAAAATTTTAATGCGGATGATTGTTTTGTTTTGGTGTTTATGTAATCTGAAACTGTTGATGTAGATGAATGTTTGTTTTGGTGCTCCTGTAATCTGAAATTTTTGTAATTTTTGATATGGATGATTGTTTTTGTTTTGAGTGTTTGTTCGGTGCTCTGGTGCTTTTGTAAGGGTAGAAATTTAGAATTAAGTGTTTGTTACGGTGCTCTGGTGCTCTGGTGTTTATGTAATCTTGTACTTTTAGAAATTAAAATTTTAATGTGGATGATTGTTTTACGTGTTGTGTATTGTTTGTAATCTTAGAAATTTTTAATATGTAATTTTAGAAATTTTTGTAATTTTTGATATAGATGATTGTTTTTTGATATAGATGATTGTTTTTGTTTTGAGTGTTTGCTCTGGTGCTTTTGTAAGGGTAGAAATTTAGAATTAAGTGTTTGTTTTGGTGCTCGGTGCTCTGGTGTTTATGTAATCTTGTACTTTTAGAAATTAAAATTTTAATGTGGATGATTGTTTTCTGTGTTGTATCTTGTTTGTAATCTTGTATTCGTAGAATTTTGATATGTGCTTTTATTTAATCATTGAAACTTTTGACACAATTGAGTGTTTGTTCCGTGCTCGGTGTTTTTGTAAGGGTAGAAATTTAGAATTAAGTGTTTATTCGGTGCTCTGGTGTTTATGTAATCTTGTACTTTTAGAAATTAAAATTTTAATGTGGATGATTGTAAGGGTGCTCAAAATTTTGTAAGGGTAGAAATTTAGAATTAAGTGTTTGTTACGGTGCTCGGTGTTTATGTAATCTTGTACTTTTAGAAATTAAAATTTTAATGTGGATGATTGTTTTTGTGTTGTGTAATGTTTGTAATCTTAGAAATTTTTAATATGTAATCTTAGAAATTTTTGTAACTTTTGATATGGATGATTGTTTTTGTTTTGAGTGTTTGTTTTGGTGCTCTGGTGCTTTTGTAAGGGTAGAAATTTAGAATTAAGTGTTTGTTTTGGTGCTCGGTGCTCTGGTGTTTATGTAATCTTGTACTTTTAGAAATTAAAATTTTAATGTGGATGATTGTTTTACGTGTTGTGTAAAATTGTTTGTAATCTTGTATTCTTAGAATTTTTGATATGTGCTTTTATTTAATCATTGAAACTTTTAACACAATTGAGTGTTTGTTCTGGTGCTCTAGTGCTTTTGTAAGGGTCGGAATTTAGAATTAAGTGTTTGTTCTGGTGCTCTGGTGCTCTGGTGTTTATGTAATCTTGTACTTTTAGAAATTAAAATTTTAATGTGGATGATTGTTTTCTCGTGTTGTGTACTTGTTTGTAATCTTAGAAATTTTTAATATGTAATCTTAGAAATTTTTGTAATTTTTGATATGGATGATTGTTTTTGTTTTGAGTGTTTGTTCGGTGCTCTGGTGCTCGGTGTTTATGTCATCTTGTACTTTTAGAAATTAAAATTTTAATGTGGATGATTGTTTTCTGTGTTGTGTCTTGTTTGTAATCTTAGAAATTTTTAATGTGGATGATTGTTTTGTTTTGGTGTTTATGTAATCTGAAACTGTTGATGTAGATGAATGTTTGTTTTGGTGCTCTGTAATCTGAAATTTTTGTAATTTTTGATATGGATGATTGTTTTTGTTTGTGAAATCTGAATTTTTTTGATACATATGATTGTTTTCTCGTGTGGCGCTCTTGTATTCTTAGAATTTTTGATATGTGCTTTTATTTAATCATTGAAACTTTTGACACAATTGAGTGTTTGTTTTGGTGCTCTGGTGCTTTTGTAAGGGTAGAAATGTAGAATTTTTTTAATAGGGATGAATGGTTGTGCAATCTTAACTAAATTTGATATCATTGAATTGTTATGGTGTTTTTGTAACCTTAGGAAATTTAGATTTTTTTTTACTAGGGATGAATGGTTGTTTAGTGCTTCTATTTTTGCCATCTTAACTAAATTTGATATCATTGAATTGTTATGGTGCTTCTGTGATCTTAGGAATTTTTGATGTGGATGAGTGGTTATTCTGATGTTTTTTTGTAATCTTAGAATTAAGTGTTTTTATAGAAATTTTTGATATGGATGAATGTTTGTTATGCTTTTGCAATCTTATAAAAATTTATGTTATTATTTTTATATACACATATACGTACATTATAGTACGCAAGGATTTTGTACTTGTTTAGCTTTAATGTGTGTAGCAAGGATTTTGTACTTGTTTAGCTTTAATGTGTAGCAAGGATTTTTGTACTTCAATTACCAAAACAAGAATGATGCCATTAGTTTTTTTATAGGTTACTTAATTTCTCTTTGTCACATATACATACATTATAGTACGCAAGGATTTTGTACTTGTTTAGCTTTAATGTGTAGCAAGGATTTTTGTACTTCAATTACCACCAAAACAAGAATGATGCCATTAGTTTTTTTATAGGTTACTTAATTTCTCTTTGTTTGTTATAATGTATACAAAGTATTTTTGGAATATTATAATTAATGAGGAAATTATAAATATAAAACCAAACAAAATATTATTTTTATAATTTTTTTATATTATTAATTTCCTTAAAAAATAATAATAAAAAAAAAAATTAAAAAATTAAAGAATAAAATTAACTATTAATAAAAAAATTAAAATAGAATTTTAAAAAACAATTGAAAGTGAAAATGGAGGAAAAAAATAAAAATAATAAATAATAAATAATAAAAATAAATAAAAAATAAGATTTAATAAAAATTAAAATTTCATAAAAATTAAAAATTAAAAAACAAATTAAAATTAAAAAACCATTAAAATAATAAAAAGGAAAAAGGAATTAAAAATTAAATAAAATTACAATTTCATACAAGTTAATTAAAAATAACAATTAAATATTAATAAAAATTATAGTTAATAGTTTTTAAAAAATAATGCAAAGGAACATATATATTTATAAAAAAATAGTAGAACTTTATAAAAAAATTAACAAAAATGTTAAAAAGGAATTAAAAATACAAATAAAATTTCATCAAAATTGAAAAAGTTAAAAATAATGAAAAGGAAAAATAAATTAAAAATTAATAAAATTACAATATCATACAAATTAATCAAAAATTAAAATTTATTATTAATAAAAATTATAATAAAAATAAATAAATGAAACGTATTGAATAATAAAAATAAGATTTTATAAAAATGAATTAAAAATAAAAAAATAGTAGAACTTTGTAAAAAAATTTAACAAAAATGTTAAAAAGGAATTAAAAATACAAATTAAAATTTCATAAAAATAAAAAATAAAATAATGAATAAAAATCATAAAAGTTAAAAAATTAATAAAATTACAATTTCATACTTATTAATTAAAAATAAAATATATTATTAATAAAAAATTATAATTATAATTTAGAAAAAAATTAAAAGTAATAGCATATATATATATATATATATATATATATAAATAAAAAGTAATAAATAATAAAAATAATTTTTATAAAAATAATTAAAAATAAAAAAATAAAAAATCATAAAACATTAAATTAAATTTAAGTAAAAATTTATTAAAAAATTAATAAAAATGTGAAAAAGTAATTAATAATAAAAATTAATAAAAATTTAAAAAGTATTTTAAAAAACTAAAAAGATAGTAAAAATAATAAAACAAAATTTTAATTAAAGAATAATAATTATTAGTGAAATTTAAAATAATTAAAAATAAAAATCAAATAATAATAAAAAAATTATAATTATTACTTTTAAAAAAATAATTAAAAATAAAAAAATTATAAAACATTAATTAAAATTAGAAATTTACAAAAGACCTAATAAAAAATAAAAAATTAATAAAAAGCTTAAAAGGAATTAAAATTTAAAAATTACATACTTAAAAAATAATAAATCATAAAAAAATTAAAAATCAATTAAAAAGTAGAAATTTATAGAAAAAAATGAATAAAAAAATTAAAAATAAAAAAATGTTAAAAAGTAATTAAAAGTTAAAAATTAATAAAATAAAAAGTAAAAAAAAAAAAAAAAAAAAAAAAATTAATAATTTTAAAAACTTAATTTAAAAATTGAAATAATTTAGAAAATAATTTTTAATAAATAATAATAATAATAATAATTTTTAATAATAATAAAAATAAATATTAATAAAAAAATTATAATTAAAATTTAAAAAGGTTAATTATATAAGTAACAAATAAATATTTTAAAATATTAAAAAAATTAAAAATTAATAAAAAGTACTTGATAATAAAAATTACAATTTCATAAAAAATAATTAAAAAGAAAATCGTAAAACATTAAATTAATAAAAATTAAAAATTAATTAAAATTAGAATTTTATAAAAAAATTAATAAAAAATAAAAGTAGTAAAAAGTAAAAATTAATAAAAATGTTAAAAAGTAATTAATTAAAATGAATTAATTAAATGCTAAAATAAGAAAAAGTAAATACTAATTAAATTACAATTTCATACAAATTAATTAAAAATAAAAATAAATATTAATAAAAAATTATAATTGTAATTTTAAAAAAATAATTAAAAGTAGAAATATAAAAGAACTAATAAAAATGTTAAAAAGTAATTAAAATTTAAAAATTACAAACCTGAAAAATAAATAAAGTAATAAGAAATAATAAAAAAAAAAATAAAAAAATAACAAAAAATTAATTTATTTAATGATAATAATAAATAAATAAAAAATTACAAAACTTAAAAATTAATAAACTAATAAAAAAATTTAAAAATACAAATTTTTAATAATAATAAAAAATTAAAAATAATTCAAATTAATTAAAAATTAAAAAAATATTTTAAAAAGTAAAAAAATTAAATTTCAATAAAAAATAATACAAATTAAATAAAAATCAGATATGAATAAAACAATAAAAAAATCATAAAACATAGAAATAATAAAATCTTTAAAATTAATTAAAATTTAAAAATTACAAAACTTAAAAAATATTACAAATTAAGTAAAAATTAAAAGTTCTAAAAATAAAAATTATTACTAAATTTTAAAATAATTAAAACTAAAAATTAAATAATTAGTATATTAAATACAATTTTCATACAAATTAATTAAAAATAAAATTTAAATATTATTAAAAAATATTAATATAAAATAAAAAATATAAAAAAAAAATTTAAAAAAACAAATAAAAATTAAAAAAAAACAATTTTTTAATAAAAATTAATTAATTTAATAATAATAATAAAAATTAAAAAATTACATAACTTAAAAATTAAATAATTAGTAAATTAAATACAAATTTCATACAAATTAATTAAAAATAAACTTTAAATATTATTAATTTTTTTTTTTAATAAAATTAATAAAAATAAAAAAACAAATAAAATTTAAAAAAACAATTTTTAATAAAAAATTAATTTATTTAATACTAACAATAATAAATAAAGAAATAATTAAAAAATTACAAAACTTTAAAATTAATAAAATAATAAAAAATTAAAAGAAAAGAATAAATTAAAAAAAAATTTTAAACAAAAAATTAATTTTTTAATAATAATAAAAAATAAAAAATAATACAAATTAAATAAAAATCATAAAACATAAATAGTAAAATCTTAAAAATTAAATAAAATTTAAAAATTACAAAACTTAAAAAATAATACAAATTAATTAAAATTAAAAGTTCTAAAAATAATAACTATTAGTAAAATTTAAAATAATTAAAAATAAATTTTAAATATTATCAAAAAAATATTAATATAAAATAAAAACTAAAATTAATAAAATTTATGAAAATTAAAAAAATAAAAAAAAAAAATTAAAAATTAAAGAATAAATATTATTAAAAAAATATTAATATAAAAAAACTAAAATTAATAAAAATTTAAAATAAGAATTAATAAAAGTTAAAAATAAAATTTTATTTAATTTTTAATTATATAAGCTATAAATATACCCAAAAAAAAATGTTCATAAGTAATTCTTATTTCTATAATCAAATTTATTCTTAATTTTTTGAAAAAATTAACAATAATCATAAGTTGAAAAGAGTTAAAAATAAAAAAATAAAAAAACTAAATATTTAAAATTAAAATAAACTAAACTTAATAAAAAAGTAAATTAAAAGTAAAAATTGTTAGTAAAAATCAAAATTAATATAAAATTAAAATTAATAAAATTTTACTACTTGTTGGTTTTGTTCTTGGCAGATTTTGTCTTCTCACATTGAGCTTAATGGTTATATCTTTGATTTTGATCACTTTTTATATGCTTGATTGTTATCCATAGTTCACCCCCTAGGCAAAATATTGGATCAGCCAAGACCCCCATGGAAAGAATAAGAGAAAATACATTTAAATCCTACAAACTAGTTACGAGGGACTCTATAATGGAATTAGGGGCCTACCCTATGCGAAGAAACAACTCATCAGCGAATCTATGTCTTAAATCTATTTGTGAGACTCAGGCGAGCTCTAAAATAAAAAAAAAAGAGGCGTTGAAAGGTCTAAGGATTTGTGGACGCTGACAAGTGTCAACTCAACGCTCCTCCAAAGGCAAACTTTGAGCCGGACTTTCAAGTAAGCGCGGTGCCTCCACGTGTCCAAACTTCGAAGGGGCATATCTTTCGTCTCGGGCTCAAAATCTGCGAATCGACACTTTGTTGGAAGCGTCTCGACGTCCTCTATGCCATGAAAGGATTAAAAATCATTTTTCAAGCCCAGGTAGGTAAAAAATGAAGAAGAGTCTTCCAGGCCATTAACGCAGAATCCAATCTCTTCAACTACCGTTCGATTCGATCATTTGGGAACAAGAAGCGACATATTGTGGGTGGATTTGCAGAAGGCATTGATATTTAGTGGTTGAACTTTCAAAGCAGGATTCGATGCGTACCTCATGGTGGTTGGAGCAAGATTCAATTTTTCCCTCTTCTCTCTCTTATTCTTTCTATATATTGTAACATTTCTCATTTTGGAAAGGAGAGACATTCTGGGCATAGAGAAAATCATCAAATTTGTTTCTTGACGCCATTTTTGAGCAAATGAACTTTATCCTACGCCTAACAAATGTATTTGTGCCTCTATTCCAAAATGTAATGGTCTCTGCACCTTCTAGAGCAATAAAAATGTGTTTTTGTGGTGTTTAACCCTTTACATCCTTTTGTTGTTTCTCTGTGCCTCTCCCTTCCAGATTTGTTTTTCCGTGCATGTATTTCACATTTGCAGGTGCAAGATGTTGTGTTTCATGAAGTTTAATGGCAAATTTGAAGATCTGGGCCGTGTTACTTCTGTCTGACCTCCCTCATCTCCATTTTTTCTATTTCTTTCTCCCTCAACAGAATATCTCGCTTCCTTTGTTGGTGTATCACTACTTTAGTGTAGGCTCTGTTTTTTCCCTCTTTCTCTCTCCTTGGTTCCTTGGAATGGTTAGATTAGGTTAGATTTAGTTTGCCTGCACTAGAGTAGCTCGTGGTAGGTAGTTTAGGAAGAGGAACCAACCTTCTCTAGAGAGCTTTCCCACTTTTGCAAGGTCCCACACCTTGGGGAAAGTTCAATGTTATGCAATCACACCAAATGAGTGCGCCTTAGAAAAGGGAATCCATAACTTATTTGGGGTGCTTTGTGATTTCACACTAACGGTTTTGGCACACCACCGTAATTTCCGTAACCCATTTGATTCGATTCAATCCGCTAGGAACAAGAGCGACATATTGTGGGCGAATTTGTAGAAGACATTAATATTCAATTAGACATAGCTTCGGATATAGCCCTTTCCAGCCTAAGGAGAACCGATTCCACTGAGCCATATTCCTCCCTAAAAATCCTTTTATTTCTCTCCCACCATATGTGCCATAGCAGAAGCACCAGACTACACAACCAAATAGAAGAAAAAGCCCCTGAGTGAGAATTAATAAGCCAGGCTAGGATAACATCCGAGAGGGATTTAGGTTGGACTACACAACCAAATAGAAGAAAAATCCCTTGAGTGAGAATTAATAGGCCAAGCTAGGATAACATCCGAGAGGGATTTAGGTTGGACCCACGGAAGGTTAAGCTTGGCACACAACCAGTTCCAACATTCAACAATGAAGGGGAAATGTAGAAGCAAATGGTCTCTATCTTCCACATCCTTTTTACATAGAAGGCATCTGGTAGGACCTTGAATACCAAATTTTTTCCTTCTTTCTTGAGTTAAAATCTTACCCTTAAAGGCCATCCAGGTGAAAAGACCAACTTTAGGGGGGCATTGGGAGTCCCAACAATCCTTCCATACGGGTTTCTCGGAGGCAACATCCTCATGGAGCAGGAGGTAGCCAAGATGAGGGGAATAAGATCCCGAGGGAGTTGTGGTCCAAACAATTTCATCCTACTTATTTGAGATCAGAATATACCTTTCCTGCAAAATAGATTAAAAAAATTAGCTTTTAAATCAGAGAGAGATTCAAATGGTCCACTTTTTTCCATTGCAACATGGAGGGAAGGGAATCATTCAGTTCCCCATAGTTAGAAACGTAAGGACCCCATTCACCTAGCAGTCTCCTCTTAATGTCTTCAAAAGTAGGAGAGTCCCCAAGGCAGGGTATCCATTCCATGGATCATCCCAGAAGAGAGCTTTCTCTCCATTACCCACTCTCCAATCCGCATAAAAGACAAACAAAGATCTACATTCAATCATGAAATTCCATATATGTGAGCCCTTAGGAGGGTTCGCCACCCGGAGGATGGACTCAGGAAGGGGAGCACCCAAATATTTCTTCTCGAAGACCAGGCTGAGAAGACTGTTGGGATTGGAGATAAGCTTCTAGACCAATTTAGCACCAAGTGCCACGTTTTGCAAACCTAGATTTAGGATGCCTGCGCCACCAAGCTCTTTAGGCTTTGTTAAAGTATCCCAGCTGATCAAGGAAGCTTCTTTTCCTCGGAGAGACCTTGCCACAGGAATTTTCTCAAAATGCCCTTAATTTTATCAAGAACACCCTTAGGGATTTTAAGGACCGAAAGAAGATACAGAGGAGCAACACATAGAACTGATTTAATCAACATAAGTCTCCCGGTGAGGGAGAGCCATTTACCTTTCCAAGCATTCAGTTTAACATCTAGAGAGGATTTTAAGGAATGAAAGAAGATATAGAGGAGCAACACATAGAACTGATTTAATCAACATAAGTCTCCCTGAGGAGAGCCATTTACCTTTCCAAGCATTCAGTTTAACATCTAGAGAACTGAGTAAATCATTCCATAGGAATTCTTACCTGCACCTTTAAACAAAGGAATACCGAGATATTTGACAGTAGGTGTCCTTTTTGAAATTGAAAATATTCAATTCGTGACTTCGTTTGTAAGGCAACATTGAAGAAGAAAATGCAGGATTTAGCCACACTAACATCTTGCCCTGTCACCTTAGAGTATCTGTCCAAAGAATCCTTTAACTCCTTAGCCTCCCGGTGGAGGCCTTGCCCAAACAGAAAAGTGTCATCTACGAATTGCTGGTGAGTAAGAGGAGGAATACCATCCGCAATCTTTAAGCCATTAATCTTACCTTCCCCCAATTTGACTTTGATGGATCTGCCAAGGGCTTCCACCACAAGAATATATAAGGAGGAGGACAGGGGATCCCCCTGCCTAATACCATGATTACTACCAAAGAAACCCTCAACACTCCCATTAATAAGAATGGAGAAGGAGGGGCCAAAGATGCAACTGAAAATCCACTCACAAAGGTGCTTGGAGAAGCCAAACTTAAGAAGGACCCTAATGAGAAACCTCCAATTAAGCTTATCGTAAGCTTTGTTGATGTCTAATTTTAGCATCATACCAGGGGTGTTAGAGGAAGAGAGAGAGTGAGTCAGCTCATGAGACAAGATGACACCGTCAAGGATAGATCGACCAGGCATGAATCCAATTTGTTCATGAGAAATGAGGGGATCCAAAATAGGTTTCAAACGAAGGGCAATGGCCTTGGAAATGATTTTGTAAGACATATTACAGAGGGAAATTGGCCTGAAGTCCCCGAAGGAGGAAGGTTGATGCATTTTAGGAAAAAGGTAGATGAAGGTATTATTAAGCATTCTGAGCACCGAGCGGGATCTTCTTGAAGCCTCAGCCTGCCCATACATCATAACCCACAATGCCCCAAAACTTCTAAAAAAATCGACAGGGAAGCCATCCGGGCCAGGGGATTTATTCTTCTCCATGGAGAATACAACTTTCTCAATTTCTAAGAAGGAGAAAGGCTTTAAGAGCTCAACATTTTGATTCTCGGAGATGAGAGCAGGGATGCCATCCAGAGGGAGGTCTACTCGGCCTCAAAGGAGGCAACATCCTAGCTAGCAAGGAGGAGAAGAAATTAATCCCTTTAGAGATGATATCCTTCTTTCCACCAGATGAACCCCTTCATTATTCTTAATTTCTGAAATGAAATTTGAATTCCTTTTTGCTTTTACAGAGGCATGAAAGAATTTAGTGTTTCTATCACCGTCCTTTAGCTAGAGCTCCCTAGATTTTTGTTTCCAATAGATTTCCTCCCTGAGAAGCAATTATCCTAACTCACTTAAGAGAGCTTTTTCAAGAGAAAATCCTCTTGGTGCATCCCGTCTCTGAAAATTTTTAAATTAAGGGCTTTCAATTCAGCTTCAACTCTAGCTTTTTCTTGAAAGAGGTTTTTGAAATACTTGACGTTCCACTCTTGCAAATCCTTTTTTAGTATTTTCAGTTTTTGAGCTAGCACAAACATCTTGGAACCCTTGATTTTATAGGAGTTCCACCAAAGGTCGACCCACCTTCAAGAGAAGCATCCCTTAACCACATTAGCTCGAATTTGAATGGGGATCTAGGAGGGGAAACATCGAAATTAATAGACAGGGACACCAAAAAACGATCTGACCTAGACCACGGTAGAACGAAATATTCAAGCACAATGTCATTTAGATTCCAGCTGGGACTAACTGGAAATCTATCAAGTCTTTCTGCAATATTGCTAAAGCCCTTATGCTTATTACTCCAGGTAAACCAGCCCTGTTTAGGATCTAAATCCAAAAGGGCCCCTTCCCTAATGAAGGAGCAGAAATCTTTTTGAGGCCGAAGGTTACGATGATCCCCCTTCTTGTCCTTGTTACGAGAGATAACATTAAAGTCCCTGCCAAGAATGAACATCTGATCACCTAGGCGAGACTAAATAAAGAAAATCCCCAGAGGTTTTTTTACCCAATATGCTAGAGGAGCATAAACATTATATAAAAGAAAATTAAGTTGAGAGTGCCGAAAAATTACTTTTACAAGCTTACCAGCTGAGGGATTGAGCTTGCAATTCCACCATTACAACGCCTTCCTTCCAGACAATCCCGAGCCCTCCGGAAGCACCAATCGAGTCCGAAAAGACTCCTTTCCATCCTCTAAAGACCTATTCCAAAGGCAATCAACTTTCAAAGACAAGTTACTTAGTTTCTTGAAGAAGAACCAGACAAGCCTCCGAGGAGAGGATATAATGCTTGATCAAGCATTGTTTGTCAGAGGAATTAAGACCTCTGACGTTCTAGGAGAAGAACTTCATTGAACACAGGGAAGGGGTTTCACCTTCTTGGGATCAGTAAGATCAAATTTCAGGGTTCTTTGCTTCCCTGCATCGACCTCCAATTGAGCCACCTCCTGCTTTGACTTTCTCCCCCTTTTACTTGCAGAGCCACACATAGCAGCCCCCATACCATCTTGACATGAAGCTAGTTTAGAAGGAACCAAGACGGGAACTAAATCTTCTGGAACAATCTCACCATCTTCCAGATTCCCAACTGCGAATTGGGTAGATCCAAAGCCCGACATTTGTTATTTGAAATCCACCCGCTAAGAGTTTCCATCGAGGAGGCTTTCCCTTGCACAATTCCTTCCTTAATCAAGGAGACAAGAGCACCTGAATCCCTATGCACATCCTCCGTCTCCTTTAACAACGAGCGAGGACTTAATGTTTTCGAAAGGCCAAAGCAGGGCAATAAAGAGAGCTGTCATCGAGTTCTTCTAAACCACCTTGAACAACGAGAGACACAGGGGGAAGGGGCAGAGGATTGAGCCAGAACCAATCTCGATCCGATGAATGAGAGGAAAAGAGGGATCCATCCTTTTTTCCAAAACCCTGACAATCCTTCTTCAAATGGCCCAAGGCCCCACAAGAGAAGCACTTAAAGCTCAACCCTTCATAGATTATTTCTGACGATCTGGGACCCTTAGGGAAGGCAACAATACAGAACTCGGCAAGGGGGAAGATAAGTCCATATCAACACAAATGCACGCCGAAGGGTTTCTCCATTTTAAAAGAGATGGATTGGAAATAGGCACCCAAGAACCGAGTGAGTTGGTGATGGATTTTAGAGAGGCAGAGTTCGAACTCCACGGGAGATTTAGGAAATTAAGCCAGAGCGGAGCTCTGTGAATAGCTTCCACCTTCGGATTGAAATCAGGGGACCAAGGCCTCATATATAAGCTGGAGGAGTTTAGAAACCAAGCCCCCTTTAAAAACTTTTTCCACAGAGGTCACAAAATGAAACAAGACTTGAAAGAAGTCGTTCCGAAGAAAGAGGACCTTGAGGTTTCCCTCCTTGCCCCAGAACTAGTAAATCCAGTTCCAAATTTTCCTCCTGGAGAAATTGGCACCAACGAATTTGCAACAAATTGCCCTCTTTTCACGGATATCCACAAAGTCCTTTTTTCTCTCACAGGGAAGATCAACAGGAACCGATTCCTTGGAGATTTTGAATTCGATCCCGCCCACCTTGAATTCCTCCGGAGGGCGCAGACCACACACCTCAAGCCCGCCAACTAAAGAGGGGATCTCCTTCCCCGAGGGTGGGAAGAAGGGGACCCTTTATGCTGGATCAATTTCCTCGATCAAATTTTTAACCGCCGAGAACCCTAACTGCAAGACCAGAAATTTAACGACCACCCCAGGGCCACAAGACCTAACCAGCGAAGACACCCCTTCCTTTGCGAGCATTACGTGCCAGGCCCAATCCATTTCTCTCTACTACTTAGATTCAACGGGATCATGTTCACGCTAGCGACCACCTTCGGCTTAGGCGCCACAAGTTCAAAAGGCTCCTTCGTAATGGTCCCTTTATCTTTGCGAAGATTTTAAATTTTTGCGGGATTCGCACTTAGCTCGCATCACTTCCTCCATCGACCTTATTACTCGGCATCGGGCGGTTGTATGGTTATGTTAACAATGCATGGTCTAATGTCTAGAATATTTAATTATTATTTCTATAATCAATTTTATTATTATTAACTTTTTAAAAAATTAATAATAATATTAATTAATATATCACACGAAATTAAAAATATTAAAAATTTGAAAATTAAAATTAATAAAATAAATAAAGAATTAAAATAAATAAACTAAAAAATAAAATTTAAAAAAATTAAACATTAATAAAAATTAAAAAATTAAAAAAATTATTGATAGAAATTAAAAATTACTAAAAATTAAAATAATTAAAATTAAAAATTAAAAATTAAAATAATTAAAGCTAAAAATAATGAAAAATTAAAATTAATAAAAATTAAAAAATTAAAATAAAAAATTAAATTCAATAAAAATTAAAATCAATAAAATTTTAATTAATAAAAATTATAAATTATAAAAAATTAAAACTAAAAATTAACATTTTGAATTTTGAATTTAGTAATTGTAAAATTAAAATTTTGAATGTAAAATTTACAAAATGAAGAAGTAATTTGTTATGAATTTCTATAGAATAAAAAATTCATATTTTTTTAAAAATAATGTTTTACTTGTCATCTAGTGATCATGTTTAATAAAAAACTTAAAACTATACATATTTCATAAAATGATTTTATCAACTATTTTAATCGACACATCTATGTAGATATAGGATTCACATTATCATTCGCAATGCATGTCATTTTCATCGTCATCATTGTCATCGGTGTCATCAACATTGACATGGTCATCATTATCATCATTGTCATCTTCGTAATCATCTTCAACATATTGTTTATGATAATCATTAGCATCACTGTCATCATCGTCATCATTGTTGTCGATGTTGTTATCATCATCGTCATCGTAATCGTTGATCAATTTAGGTTTCTTTTTTGAGTATTTGAGATTTTTGGTTTATAATACACTTTAAGTCTCATCATTACTCACACTTATCCATTATTGTTTAAGGTTGGTGTTTACAGTTTGATGTTTAGTATGTGTTGTTAAAATTTACTGAAACGTGTTTAGGATTTCACACTTAAGATTTATGGTCCATAATTGAATGTTCAATATTTCCTACAACCCGATTAAGTTGTTGAATTATTTTTATAATGTGTTCATCATGTTATTTAGGTTTCAAGTATTTGTAAACGATTCAGGTGTTGAGGATTTATGATTATTATTTATGACTTACGATATGGAGTTTATAATATATGGTTATTTTCTATTATGGCAATTACATTTGTGATAAACAAGGTTACTTATAGTTATTCATCTCCCCGATCTTAGAACTGAAATGTATTTTATAATCAAATTTTCCAATTGTATGAAATTTATTAATCTATAGTAAGTTGTGTTATTGTGTCACAATTTTTAGGTTTTAGTAATTTTTACAATTTATTAGAATTTGTTAATTACAAAAATATATTGTTTTGTTAATTACCAACTTTTTGTTATACAAATTGATTTATTATGGGAAACACTATCCAATATTTGATATTTTTCTATGTTAATTTATTATGATTGTATAGTAACATGCGTTTTCTCAAAAATTAATTAATTAGGTACATATATCTAAATGAAATAAGAAAAATATTTTAGAATTTTCTTTACATTTACTGCATTGCAAAAAAAAACCTTTCATGACCTAAAATATGCATCTTTTAATACCCATAATTGTTATTTTTGTATTAAAATTTAATCTAACAATGAATATTCAATAGTATAGGGCATGCAGTATAAAAATAAACCTCCACGAAACAATATAAACACATAGGAATATATTTTAACAAAGTTGAACAATAAGTACAAAGCAATACAAAATGCTAAATTTTTAGTCACAACATGTCTAACTCTCATCTCTTCATTTCAAGCACCCAAATTTCTTAACCCCACTTATTTTCTTTGCTAGGTTCGAATAATCCTTTTTAGGTCCTGGATTTGGGCAACGTCAATTCCATTTTTGATCGGTTTGTTTCTAGGTTCAAATCAGACTCCATCTTCCACAATGTCATGTATTAGGCCAAATCCCTTGGAATGTGCTTAAGAAATAGTCCTTAGATGGACTTTAAATTTTTTAAAGAGCTCCTCCTTTATTTCATTGCAACTCAGATTTGGCCTTCTATGGTGAACAACATGGACAACAAATTGTTTCCTACAAAGCTTTTCCTCACACTGAATGTTCCTAATACATAACGTCCACGTAGGAGTCTCGGGAGATATTGACACGTTTGATTGTATTCACGTCTTCATTTTGGCAACGATGATATAACAATAAACCAAAAATAGATTTATAAGGAGAGTGTCAAGTAAATACGCACACTTATCTACGAGGGATTACCTTTACTGTGTGATATATATTCTTCATCACATCTTATGAGTAACACAAAATGTGAAAAAATTGTAAACCCAAAAATACTAACTAATCAACTACTTAATAAATACGGGAGTATACAAATGGCAGCAACACACGGACCTACCACTTTGATCATGTCTCACTCCTTTTGTGTTCTTTTCTCTTGAATACTTTAAATTATCAAAATAAAATATGTTTATAAGAGAATATTAATAATGACAATATTATGTATAGAATCAAACGAGTTAATCTTTACACTTAAGGCATTTAAAGAGAGAATTAACAGTTTAAAATTTAACTGTGTCAATAAGTATTGAAACCCTCGATTACTATTCATATAACAAAACAACAAAAGGTCATTCCGAAAATCCCTTAGGTGTTATTCATATAAGAAAATCAATAGAAGGCAATTCCGAGAAAGCCTATTCGATATACTGAGGGGGAATATATTTTGCTCATCACTCATTCCCCATCAAATAAAAGATAAAACGTTATTTTACATTTACTTGTCTTGCAAAAAATGAACTTCCACATATCATTAACGATAAATCGTGAATGATAAAATACATTATTTAGATACAACCGACTATTTTAATCATGGCGAATTTTCTAATTACGACCATCTTAAAAAGTATAAGTAAATACAATTATGGAGAAATTAATAAGCATCAAAATCTTATTGAACACTAGTAAAATACATAACGTCAGTGGAAATCTATCAAATTTTAATGAAAAAAATATAAGGATATTATGCTTTAGTGACATATCAATATTTACCACCTTGAAACCCTCACAATTTGAGCAAATGTGACACTTGTATATGTCTTATCCCTAATGGGAATTTTCTCAAATGTTGAAGACGAGCATGTTTGAATGTGCAGAGAAAGGTACAATGATGATGTGTGAGATAGATTCAAGATAATATCAAAAGTCATAATTATTAACATTATTTATGGGGATCAACTGCACATCATTATTTCAATGAATGGTGTATCTTATTTTTTATCATTTCACATGGTGTTTAGAGTCGAAATGTCTCCAAAATGCTCATGGTTATTGTCATACAAAGTCAAACATTTTTATATGTTTTTATCCCATTGTGATGAGATTCACTTGCATTATGTCTTCTTGTTTTTCATTATTATATGTTTTTAAAAATCTCTCTCTCTCTCTCTCTCTCTCTCTATATATATATATATATATATATATATATATATATATATATTCGTGTCTTATCCCAAACTAAAAGAGTGCATTAGAATCTTCGCAATCTTTAAATGTATGCTTAGGGTTTACTTAATAAAGTGAGTATGTATAATTTTATATGAAGAGAAAAGTTTTGTAGATGTTAAAAATAGTAAGGCATGGTCTAAAACACTTTCCCATAACTTGATTGTATTGTATTACAAAGACATAATAGGAATCGAGAGTGATATATGAATACAAATTTTTAGCACAAATTTGGGGAGTGGGTTCTCATAGACTACTATTAATAAATTTATAATTTTTTGATTTATTTTTAATATTTATATTTTGTATCTTATTTTAATAGTCGTCATACTATCCCTAAAATATGGGAAATTATTTGTACTTCTAGAAATACCATTCATATGCCCCATTCCCTGTTTAAGAAGCTTAGGTAATAATGATTTATAGTCTTGAGGAATTTCAAAAATATGTAGTAAGCCTATAAACACTAAGTTCTTGAATCAAGCCCCTCTCGAGAAAATCGAGCGACATAGGTCTTGTTGTGATTCTTAGAGTCCTTAAGAATTTGGTTCACACATTTTCACTTAATGATAAAGAGATAATGAAACAATGGGTTGCCTTCTCAAAACACAGTAGAAGATGAGAAGATATTTCCTATTATCTGTTGACAAGAACAGAGAAAGTCGGTTTAGTGTCACTACTGGAAATCCATTGAATTCGTTTGGTATCAAAAATAAAATATTTGGGGTGTTGGGAAGAAAGCTTCAAATTTAGAATTTGATCTTATGAACATTTCAATCTTAATAAAATACCGAGGGTTATACTTGATGGTGTAGAAAATATAATTTCTTTCACGAAACAATGTTGTCTACGAGTTGCCTATTAATCACAAGGGTGAACTACACTTTAGAGATGACCTATCCAAGGAGATGTTCTAGGTACTTCATCGGGATTTTAGAGATGATTTTGTATGACATATTATAGAGCGATTTTGGTGAAAAATTGAAAGTGAATATGCACCTCTTTTGGGATAACCGGGGCGGCCATATTAAAAGATGTTAACATTTTCATTTTTCAACAAGACTCCTCAATAATATGCAACTAGTAGTTTTTCATAAATGTACCTCAATCAATGAAACTTTTGAGGGTAAAATACATTAGGCCCTAGGGATTTCTTCCGAGAAAAATAAAAAAACATTTTTCTTTAACTCTTGTCATGTGATTGATTGGGTTAAAGTGGCATTATCCTCAAGGAAAAAAATTAAAGGGATACATGAGGGAACACGATCGTAACATCATCCTATCCTTAAGAACAAATGGATGACACGGTAACAATGTACTCAACACAATTTATAACAACATCACCACCGGGAATTTGAATATTATGAATAGGGTTGGCGATATTGTTGTCGAAATCTCCTTCCTAGTGATTTAATTTAATTTGAATTAAATTTAATTACAGAGTAACTATTGTAACAAATAATGTATAAATGCTAAAATACAATAATGACACAAGTAAACAAGCATATAAATGGAAAACCCTAAGCAAGAAGGAGAGATAGAAATACTTAGTCAATTTTGAAGCACACTTGAGGTGATCAGGTAGGTGAAAGTGTTAAACAGGGATGGAAAAAATGTTCTTATTACTCACTTTGTAAATTCTGGAACTTAGGGATAGAACCGGACACGGGGCACCCGGTGTAGAGGCGGAGGCACCTCGGTCTTTGGGTGTTGGTGACTATTTAGGATCTCGGGATCATCTTTATTACGTGTCGAGGGTTTCATTGTTGATTCTTGTTGGTCACCTGATATTCACTCCTTGATCACCGAAGGTACCTATAACCTGCAAGAAATAAATTCATCTGTACATACCCATAAACCACATCAAACCTAAAAAAGAAAATGTAGAATGGGGAGTCAGATTGACCTTGGTGGTCACCTGAAGAGTAAACGTACGACCGAGCGCTGCACTACATCTCACACTCCATGTAGTTTTTGTTAGAAGTGTGTGTCACTTGTGTTGTAATTGATTTCAAGTATATAAATTTCACAGTGGTCTAGGTGATCTAGGTATGTTGGCTAGGTGATCTAGGTGTGTTGGCCGGGTGATCTAGGGTCTCCGAGGCGCATATATGTGGCTTGTGTCTCTTAAAGGTGGTATACATGTCAAAAAAGTTCTATGAAGTGAGTGAGAGGTTTCAATAAGTCTGCAACATGTCCTCATGGTTCAGTCATGAAATGTATGGGTCAAGTCAAGTCATTCTAGGCCTTGGCCTAATGCAAATACATGGTGTAAATCAATCAAACATGAGAATTCAATCAAACCAAAGCACAAAAAGAAAAATTTCAGCATTATGAGGTAGCACAGGGAGGTAAAAAAGTGGCACAGAGAAAACCAGGTTCATGAGACTGAAAAAGGCCAATATGGAGCTTTCTTAAGCCAATCCACAAGCAAGCAAGGTGTGAAATGTTGACCCAAGGTGTGATAATAAAAATAAACATAGTGTGATCATGAAATGATGATATATGGTGTGTAAAATCCTTCTCAAATAGATTTTTAGGTGCTTTAGGAACTTCTACAAGTCAGCATAGTTCAACAACTGGGAATCAAAGACCAAAGGGAACCTAAATGAGATGGGATGGAAATATGTAGGATGAACTAGAGAAAAATATCACTTGGAGGTGTTATAGGGATGTGTCCTTAAGGTGTGAGAAAATTTTAGAAGTTGAGGATCAATATTTTTCAAGTTATGTAAGTATTTCCAAAACCGACTTTTTTAAAGTATGCAAATTGAGCACCAAACTTCTTAGCAGTCAAGAAAAATTGTGGAGCCTCCTCCTCGATAAGTCTGAAGAGACAAAAATAGATTAAATTATGATAAAATTATTGTGAAAAAAATTATTTTGGTGATTGGTTGAGTATTTTAGAAGTTCTATCTATTTTTGTGAACATGTTTGTAGCCCTCCAAACCCCAGTTTGGACCAGTTTTGGAAAATTGAGTTGGATAGGTGTATTAACTCAATTTTTTTCTTGTAAACCTATTTTAACATGAATATGACTCAAGGGCACATTTTCATGTTATTTTTAGTTCATGATGCATGGTGGGCCCCATTGAAAAATAAGTATTTTGTGAAGATTTCAATGTACAGGAGAAAATTACAAAGGAACCCCTACTAAAATTTTAGGTGGATGATGTTGGTAATTTTTATTAAACTTCATGAAGTCACTTTGGTTACTATTTTGGAGAAAATTGGAGTAATGGCTGCATATTTGGGCATACCGGTAGAAGCTTGTTTTGAGAAGCTAGTGAAGAAGAATGAAGGTAACCATGTTGAATTGCATTGAATTGATGTTTTTATTTCCTTGATCCATATTTTCATGTGTCATATGATGTGTGGAAGTTCTTGGTTCAGTTTTCATAAGTCATTTCTTGCTTAAAGGTGATTGAGCCAAAATTGCTCTTTTAGGCCTATTTGAGAAGCATGTCTGAATGGGTATGAAGATGAGACTCTCTCCATTTGACCTATGGTTCTGAATGATTGAACATGTTTTATACATCCAAATTGAAGTTTTGAGGTGATAGGGATCTCTGAAAAGTTCTTTGGAGGTGTTTTACCACATTGTATGGAAGACTAGTTTTTGTGTTTTTAGGACCAACCAAACTAGTTGCAGAGATCCAAGTTTTGGAAAAATTATGCCATGAATTGGAGAAGTATGAGAATTTTATGAGATATTATACTTCATGATATTTCCATTTATAGGTTACTTGCCTCATGATGAAGATATTTGAGGTATGTATTAGCTCAATTTTTTAGGACCAAATTCAGAGATGTTGAAACCATCCAGAAAGTCTTGCAAAGTGGTGTTTCTTGATGTTTTAATCCTTGATTTGGATATTTATGGTAAATTTTAATGAAATTATACATCATAATATTCATTTTTATATATTACTTGGGTCATGAAGATCGTGGAAGTGGGTTAGTTGGATGGTTTTTCAGGATTGTGTTTGTATAAGTTGATTTAAGCATACCTATGAGTCCAAATGAGTGTCTTGGCTAATGTGGTGAGTTTATAAGCATACAAGATAATTATTTGAATTTTGGGACCATGTAACATGTGAATACAAATTTTTAATACTTGCAGACAAGTTTGAGAGAAAGAAGACAAAAGAGGAGCTCATTTTGAGAAGATTAGGAAGCAAAAGAGTCAAGTGGAAATTGAAGTGCAAGAGTAATTATCATGAATGATCTGTTATTTAAAATGGTGTTTCACATTTAGGTGGATCGATTTAATTTATTTTTTAAATTCTCTTCTTTTGAAGAAAACCTTTGCTTGCAAAGAAAAACCCCTGGAAGTCTCTTCTAGGTTAGTAGCTAGTTGGAGTTTCATGAAGAGGATGTGAGTGAAGAAAAATGGTGAAGTCTCAGTTGGTTGTGATCTGATTTGAAGAGTTGTAATATTATTTGAATACCAATAAATAAGGTTTCTGAATATATTTTGTGTTTATGATATGTATGTGCTTCTTGATGAAATGAAATTTATCTATTTGTGATCAAGTATTAGTGAATGTGATTCATGAGAGTGTATGTTTGTTGTTTGAAGTATGATAGAGAAAGTTTTATTAAGGACTAATTCACCCCCTTTTAGTACCTTTTCATTTATAACAATTGGTATCAGAGCAAGCCCTTGGAAGCAACTTTAACAAGCTAGAGGGAGATCTTTGGTGACAATGATGGGAGATATTTATCACATGAGATGGGGAGTAGAGTTCTGTAAAGAGAAGCTAGAAAAAGTGATTCAATTACAAGAAGAAGTTCTAAATTGTGTACAGATTCAACTCAAGGAAGCCCTAGCTGAGAAAGAAGAACTGAAGAAAGAGCTAAGCATCATGACAAGTAAGGTATCATATTCTTGGAAAAACTGAATAAGATGTTAGGAAAACAAAAGGTATATGGTGATAGAACAGGTCTAGGTTTCATAGAAAATTCATGCAGTATTGAGAAAGATGAAGGTGAATCAAGTCAAGGATCAAATGAAAAATGTAGTCAAGCAAGGGAAATAGTTTAAAGTATTTATCTCATGAAATATCATCTGTTAGGCATCCAAATGCATTTAGGCATGTTGTTTTTCATGGTAATTGCTACAAGTGTGGTGTTTATGGACACATGGATCATATGTGTAATCCCAATGTGGAAAAAGAGAATATTCTAAAGAAGAACATCACTCGAAGGGAAGAAGGAAGAACAAAAATTTAGAAAAAGATATGGATCTGAATGTTATCACTGTCATGAAAGAGGAAACCTAGAAAAGTATTGCGAGAATGAACCATCACACACAAGAAGGTATGTAAGAAAATTTAATGGCTATTGTTATGCATGTAATGAATTTAGAAATAAGGCTTTTGAGTGCAAGGAAGGCAATTGGAATGCTTCAGGTGCCACAAGATAGGGCACATAACAAGGTTACGTGATGCAAGACAGGTTGAAGAAAGAGATTCAAAAACCCAAGCAACAAGCTCATAAATATAAGAAGAAGGGGGAAGCTAGTCAAGGTGCTCAAAAGGATCCCAAGAAATTGAATGAGAAAAAGAAAGAGTCTACTATGAAAATGAAAAATCAGAGAATAATGAACCAGTCAAGAAACCAAATTTGAGACCTTCTTAGGTCTCTCATCAAGCTCCTCCATGGTGTATTGGGGTGAGGGGGACTTTTTAAGTCAAGGAGTGTGTGTTTTCCTCATTACTTCAAGGTATGAGTTCTTAAGTCTCTTTGCAATTTCTTGTGGTTTGAGTCAAGATTATATGTCTTGATGTCTTCATAGGGTGCATGATTTGCTTACAAATTAGTTTTTGCATTATCATGGTGGATGCTAAGTTTGTGGCGATCATCTATGGTGTTTTTGGGTTTTGAGTCATGGAGTCTTGTGTTCTTGAGTCTCTAAAGGTGCTAAGGTTCTGACAAGTATGTGTGGTGAAGGCATGTGAAATATTTTGGAAGAAAGATAAGGAAATGTTAGGAAGTTTTAGGGATGACAGTGTCGGCCAATAATTAATCTTGTACATCTTTGTCAAGAGGAATCGAAGCGAATCAAGATCTCTACATATATGATTTGTTTGAAATGTGTCCCTATGAAGTGATCAAGTGACCATATAAGCATGGTGCTGCAAAAATGAGATCACTACTGATCGGAATTGAGCTAAGGTCGGTACACTAGAAACCCTCAAAGTATAAAATCTTGCAAATGTCATGTTAACTCATCTACACTCTTTGAAGTGATGATTGGATTGGCATATCAAGAAGACACAAAGACAATATATTCCACTTAGAACATTGTTTAGAAGCATGAGATAAGACTTGAATGAGAAAAATAAATTCTTTTTGTAGTCCGAGAATTCCTATGTGAGAGTCATGTTAATCTATAAGCCGTAAGCTAAACTCATAAACCTCCTCCTTCAACAAAGCAAGAAAAACTCAAGGAATGAAGTGAGATTTCTAAGTGAAGTGTATATCACTAATCAGATGTTTAAAGGACAAAAAAATGGAGTAGGTTTTTTTTGATTATTTCCTCAAAGATAATCTTCAAGATGTGAAGACTCTCAAAGCCTATATGCATGAAAAATATGTCTATGCATAGATCAGAAGTGCTCAACCTTACAAACCTCATGATGGATCCTTTTGATTATGGACCATGTCATTTAAATAAGGTAAATAAAGTCAAAATGTAGATGTGACTATGAAAAAAATAGTATGATTGAGATGTTTCGTGTATGTGTGGATCATGAGGAAGTGTCATAAGGGATCTACAATACCATTTTATCTCTGAAAATTTGTTTCTTGTTGCCACCATCTGAATTAATGTTGATACCACTAGTCCGAGATTGAATAAGTGCAATATCATCTGTGTTATTGGTGTATTTGAGTATTTTCATCATATATAAGGTCTATGTATGGTCCTTGAAGTGCTCTGTTATGTCTTTCATGGTCTGACCATATGCATTTAAGGTCTTCAATTGTGAGTCATGTTGTGGTTGGTCCTTCTAGTCATGATCATTCTATAACCTCTAAGTTTGCTTTTATGGTTAGAAAGGAGTCAAAAGGTTTGTGAACACTATGTTAAACCTACACACAAATGATAGAGGTATATGTAGTACACCATAAGTCTGAATTTACCTTGAGGAAGATAAAGTGGCTTTGCATTGTGTAAGTCCTACACCGGTAACTAAAATCGCAGCATATTCATGGTGGTATTCAAATCATAAACGGAAGCTATGCCAAAATTTGAACTATTCAAACCAACATCAGTCTCATCCATAAATATCAAATCATGATAAGAGTCACTTGTATTCCATGAGATTTTGATGGTGCTCTTTTGGTCTTCTCAAGCATTACATCCTTCTTCAAAATTGTACGAGAAAACTTGAAACTTAGAGAAGCAAGTGAAGTCAAAAGTTGTTGAAGGACCCATGTTTTGTAGTGTAAGAGATGAAGTTTGCATTCAAGTCGAAATTGCTCTAAAAAATGTAGAAGATTGACTCACGAGACATAAAGTTATGAAGTTCACCCTTCATCAAAAAGAAAAGGAAGTTTGAAGCTCAATTTAGTATCCTCAAATGATTATTCTAAGCCTACAAGTTAAATCAAAACAAAAGTCAGTTAATGTCTTCTAACTAAATATTGTTTTTATCAAAACCACAGTGCAAGGTGAATTTGAGCATGGAATGTGGCTGCACATGACCCTTGAGGAAGATTTTTTTCAATCTCAACAAGACTGTTTTGCTTACAATCCTTTATTTTAATGCTTTCATTCAAGGTTGAATGTGAATGAGTTCTCACTTTGGAGATATTTCTATTAAGTTGATTATAAAATGAATTTCATCACAAAATGAATATGGTCTCGAGACTCTTTGTTAGAGTTAATGCAATAGGAATATCTCTCTGAAGGTGACCTATTCAAACAATACTCATTTATGATATGTCATCTTTCCTCGGGGCACTTATGTGTTTCGAGTGACTTTCAAGATGCCTACAAATTGAACATGTTGTTAGGAGTGTTTAGCAGTATTTCAAGCTTCCAATTTGTGTTGAAAAGATGGAGGAGGCTCCCTCAAGTCTAAAGCAACTTGTATTTTAAATTTTTACTAAATGATGAGAGAGATATTGAATTTGTATGCCCCTTAGGCTCGTGATGCAGTGTTCATACCCTAATTCTAGGGTTTTTTAAATTGATTCTTGCTCAAAACATCAATTTTAACTAGTCAAAATCCATGAAATTGTAAATTTTTCTCTTCCTTCATGCCACAAATCTATTTCAAAAGGATTGGAGCTTTTTCATCAAAATTTTGAAGAGATTTTAATAACAGATTTTCTCCAAAAACGTTTTCCTCCACTATCTGCAGACAAAGTAAGCATTGCAAGGGGTAGAATTTATTGTGTTTAATCTTGAAATAGCCACTCAAAGCTTCTAAAATTTGTAGAGCATATATTTCATATTTGATTAGTCTTAAACCTTGTTTAAGGATCTTGGAAGATCAAATCTTGAAGCACATGTGCCTGTCAATGTTGTTGAAGATCATTGTTTGATCTTGTCAAGAAGGTTGAGAGTCATTGGATAGTTTGACTCGAAGAAAGAAGAAGTTCAAAAGTTTTTGGTGGTTACAAGAACATGTTATCTCCTTATGAAGCTCGAATGAGAATATGAAGAGCTATGGTGTAAATCAAAAGACATGGAATAACAATGGAAGAGTAAATAAAATGGTGAAAGAGTAGTAATTGTAGTTCAACTGAGAAGTTAGAATATATCAAGAAGTGAGATAGGATAAATGGGAAAAAAAAATATAAGAGTATTGATGAAAGACTCACTTCACTCAAATTTATGCAAGAACAAGCCCTGAACTAGGCTATTAGGAGGTTATTGTTATAGAAAGCTGAAAGTGAAATAGTGGGAAAAAATCAAATAATTGAGCCTTCAAATCTAACTCTTTGGATTGTTAAGGAAACGTAAGTAAAGCTTGCAAAATTTTGTATATACCTCTAAACACTCCTTGAAACCAGAGTATAGTCTTAAGGACCTAGTAAAGAGAGATTGAATATTGTCAAGAATAAATTAAGGTTTTCCTTGAATTTTGGTTACTCTGATAGCTGAATTGACATGTTGAGAAGTGTTTGGAACAAATTATAATGGTAGAGGAGCCTACATGATAAAATAAAGTCTATATACTTTCATTAAATCTTGAAAGGATGGTTCACATACCAATGAATGTAAATGTAAGAATATTGATCATTGGGAACAAATCATTAAATTTATGTGCTCAAGATCATACTAGTGTGTAGCTTCAGAGGAAATCTTGGAGTCTTCACTTATTGTGAGAGGGTACAAGCTATATTTATAAAGATTATGGTGAGAAGAAATGCATCCTATAGTGAGCTTTCATCAATCAAAGGATTTGTAGCATGTAAACACAAAGTGATATCAAGATGAAAATGTTGTTCTATAGGTTGTGTATTACGTAGAGACTTTAAGATTTATATGAGCAAGACGGTAACATGTTTAAGTGAGACCTAAATAGTAGTTTGTTTGTTTAAGAAGCTTAAATGCTCAAAATCGGGGTACCTTAGTATGTGCAAGTATAATTTGATGGTCTACAATTGTGATCGGTGAGGAGAATTTGATGCTATAAGAAGACATGATGCTCA
Source organism: Taxus wallichiana var. yunnanensis (assembly GCA_018340775.1). NCBI lineage: Eukaryota > Viridiplantae > Streptophyta > Pinopsida > Cupressales > Taxaceae > Taxus > Taxus wallichiana. Next base: position 181,776,857 of record CM031238.1, on the reverse strand, counting down.
ATTGAAATGATGTAAAAGTTTCTTGTATAGGCCCAAAAGTGAAATTCTAGGGATATTTTGGTTCATCCCAAGCTTGAAATGGTATGATAATGATATTACTAAGTCTACATAGTAGAATAAGGCAAAAAAGAGGTCTAAGTATACTTGGTAGTGATTTCAAGATGGTTTATCAAGTTTTGAGTGCAAGTGAGTAAAGTCTAAAGTTTTTAATGGGTCTTCTTAGGAAGTTGATGTCTACAACATATCTAAAGTGTTGAAACATGAATAAGTCATTATGAATGGAGTATCTTTGAGGTGAAACAAGGTCTTTAAAGGAGTTCATTAGCTGATAAGTATGTGATCAAGTTACCTACAAGTGTTTTTGATTACTTGAAGACAGAGGACAAGGTATGAGTGACTTAAAAGTGTGAGTAAGGTCTCTATGGCTTGAGTCAAGCATATCATGTTAAATCTGGTTTGAATTGGTTTTACGAGGTAAGAAGTCATTCAGTGGCATGTTATATGTTGTGTTATTGATCCATGGTCATCATGAATTCTTATGGAATGAGATGCTTTGTTATATTTATGAAGTTCATGTCTCAATACAAATACAATGTGATTGGAACTTGTCTCAGAGTTTTAAATGAGAAGTCACAGGTAGTTAAATATGTCCAAAGCACTCTAAGCTTACAGTTGGGCCAAGATTCCCTCAGACTCAAAGCAATATGATATAGGGGGGTATTATCCTTCAATAGTAGATTTATCAATTTGTAGGTGTGATTGAAGTTTCACTCAAAAAATGTCACTTTATTGAAAAAGCAAGGAAGCGTGAAGAAGGGCAAAGTATGAGGACATTCTCATGGCAATGAACCAAGGTAAGAACTTGATTTGTAAGTTTTTAGTCAAAAGAGGGAGATTTCAATCTCATGGGGAGCAAATAAGTCAAACAAGTTGGTTTTTGCATTATTTCCTTTGTATTTGGTCATGTGTTGTTTTTTCATGTAGTAGAGTCGGTGTATGTCTTGTCTCTATGTCAAGTCCATGAGTTCCTTTGTCATAGATGTCAAAGGGGGATAAGTGTGTCTGGAAAATGCAAATGAGATCATCCAAGTGTGTATGCTTTCATAGTTTACATCAATGAAAAAGGGGAGTTTTATGGAACTGTGTGTCACTTGTGTTGTCATTGATTTCAAGTCCATAAATGTCACGGTGGTCGAGGTGATCTAGGTATGTTGGCTTTAGGTGATCTAGGTGTGTTGGCCGAGATGATGATCTAGGGGTCTCCGAAGGTGCATATATGTGGCTTGAGTCTGTTAAAGGTGGTATGAAGGTAAAACAAGGTCTATGAAGTGAGTGAGAGGTTTCAATGAGTTTGTAACATGTCCTCATGGTTCAAGTCATGAAATGTATGGGTCAAGTCAAGTCATTCTAGGCCTTGGCCTAATGCAAGTACATGGTGTAAATCAAGAAAACATGAGAATTCACTCAAACAAAAGAAAGGAAAGAAATTTTTCAGAACTATGAGGTGGCATAGGAGGTAAAAAAGAGATACAAGAGAAAAACTAGGTTCATGAGACTGAAACAAGTCAGTATGGAGCTTTCTTAAGCCAATCCACAAGCAAGCAAGGTGTGAAATGTTGACCCAAGGTGTGATGATGAAAAAAAAAATGGTGTGAGCATGGGATGATGATATATGGTGTGTACAAGTCTTCTCAGGTATCTTTTGAGGTGTTTTAGGCACTTCTGCAGGTCAACATAGTTCAACAGTTGGGAATCAGAGACCAAAGGGAACCTAAATGAGATGGGATGGAAATATGCAGGATGAAAAAGATAAAAATATAAATTTTAGGTGTTATAGGGATGTGTCCTTAAGGTTTGAACAAAATTTTAGAAGCTGAGGATGAATATTTTGCAAGTTATGTAAGTATTTCAAAAACTAGGTTTTTCAAAGTATGCAAATTGAGCACCAAACTTCTTAGCAGTCAAGAAAAATTGTGGAGCCTCCTTAGGATAATTCATAAGAGAAAAAAATAGATTAAATTGAGATAAAATTATGGTTAAAAAATTATTTTGGTGATTGGTTGAGTATTTTATAAGTTCTATCTATTTTGTGAACATGTTTGTAGCCCTCCAAACCCTAGTTTGGGCCAGTTTTGGAAAATTAAGTTTGATAGGTTTATTAAATCAACTTTTTTTTTATTGAAACCTATTTTAACATGAATAGTACTCCTCAAGGCACATTTTCATGTTATTTTTAGTTCATGATGCATGCTTTGGACCCCACTGAAAAATAGATATTTTGTGAAGATTTCAGTGTACAAGAGAAACTTACAAAGGAACCCCTTCTCAAATTTTAGGTGGAGGATTTTGGAAACATTTTATTCAAATTCATGAAGTTTATTTGGTTACTATTTTAGAGACAATTGGAGTAATGGTTTTATATTTGGGCACACCGGCAAAAGAAGCTTGTTTTGAGAAGATGATGAAGAAGAATGAAGGTAACCATGTTGAATTGCATTTAATTGATGTTTTTTATTTCCTTGATCCATATTTTAATGTTTCATATGATGTTTGGAAGTTCTTGGTTCAGTTTTCATAAGTCATTTCTTGCTTAAAGTTGATTGAGCCAAAATCCTCTTTTAGCCCTATTTGAGAAGCATGTCTGAATGGGTATGAAGATGAGGCTCTCTCCATTTTACCTATGGTTCAGAATGACTTAACATGTTTTATACATCCAAATTTAAGTGTTGTAGGTGCTAAGAATCTCTGAAAATTTCTTTTGAGGTGTTTTACCACATTGTATGGAAGACTAGTTTTTGTGTTTTCAGGACCAACCAAACCGAGTTCAGAGATCCAAGTTTTTGGAAGACTTATGCCATGAATTGGAGAAGTATGAGAATCAGATGAGATAATATAATTCATGATATTTCTATTGATAGGTTAATTTCCTCATGATGAAGATATTTGAGGTATGTATCAGCTCAATTTTTGAAGACCAAATTCAAAGATGCTGAAACCAGCTAGGAAAGTCTTGCAAAGTGGTGTTTCTTGATGTGTTAAGCCTTGAGTTGGATCTTGCTGGTAAATTTTAATGAAATTAGACATCATAAGATTAATTTTGATATATTACTTGGGTCATGAAGATCAGTGGAAGTGGGCTAGTTGGATGGTTTTTCATAATTGTGTTTGTATGAGTTGATTTAAGCATACCTATGAGTCTAAATGAGTATCTTAGCTAATGTGGAGATTTTATAAGCATAAAATATAATTATTTGACTTGGTGGGACCATATAACATGTGAATACAAAGTTGGAATACTTGTGGACAAGTTTGAGAGCAAGAAGAAAAAAGAGGAGCTCATTTTGAGAAGACCAGGGAAGTCAAGAGTCAAGTGGAAATTGAAGTGTAAGAGTCTTTCTCATGAAGTATTTGTTCTTTAAAAGGGTTTTTAACATTGAGGTGGATCGAATTAAAAAAAAAAAACATTTTCTCTTCTTTTAAGGAAAACCTTTGCTGCAAAGCAAAACCCCTAGAAGTCTCTTCTAGGTTAGTAGCTGGTTGGAGTTTCATGAAGAGGATGTGAGTAAAGAAAAATGGTTAAGTCTCAGTTGGATGTGATCTGATTTGAAGATTTTAATATGATATTAATACCAATAAATAAGGTTTCTAAATATATTTTGTGTTCATGATATGTATGTGTTTCTTGATGAACTTTATCTATTTGTGATCAAGTATCAGTGTATGTGATTCATGAGGGTGTATGTTTGTTGTTTGAAGTAGAATAGAGAAAGTTTTATAAAGGAATGATTCACCCCCCCTCGATCCCTTGTCATTTTTAATATTGTGTGTGTGTGTGTGTGTAGAAATGATGCCCTAGTGCAAGTTACAGCAGTGATAACGGGCTATATCTAGAATGTAGCAAATGTTTAGAATGTGTGCGATGGAATAGAATAAACTTCCTCTGCTATGATGTGTATGTATAAGCGATGCAACCCTTGTCCCTTTTATGAGTTCTAGATAGATTCCTTTGATTCTCTTGTGCATTTGAATGTAAGCTAATGTGGTAATATGTAATGTTTAGTGCTTAGTCCCTCATTTTGAAAATATAACTATATATTTATGTGATTCCCTAGTTTGAATTTTGTAATTAACAAGCTGAAAGGCCGACCCATTAGTGAAAAAGATTTGAAAAGATAAAAGAGACCCAAAAATAATGAGTAAGGTAAGAAAGGTTCGGGGGAACCCGGAGGGACAAGAGCACTTGTGTGCGCTACTATCATGGCTGGGTGCTAATGTTTGAAGCCATAAAAGATAAATAAGTTAAGTTATTACTAGGCTGGAGGGTGTGTAAGACTAAATAAAAATAAGGATACAAAGAAAAGGATAGCGATAGTTTTGACCACTAGTTTTCTTAATTAGGAATCATGCAAATACTTTTAGGACTTATAAATGTACCCAAGTGTGTGATTTTAAGTATAAATTTTCCCCCACTTTATATTTTCGAGTGAATACTTGATAACATAAAGTAGATAGAAGATGTGTACCTTATGATCTTGTAGAGAGTGTGGCGAATAAAACTCCGAGTGGACAAGTGAAGCGTGGAATGATTGCAAAGTGAAGTGTGCAGATTAGGAAAGGGAAGTGAACCCTAGGGGTGAAGCATGTGCATTGTAGTTTTGTTGTTGTAGGTTGTTATGTGTTGTTTCTTATAAGGATGGACCTACAAAAAGAAGAGCAAGAAAGTAGTTAAATTTCTTTATATGATAGATCAAGAGAAACATGTGTATAAGTATGTAAATAGTATAAAAGTTTGTAAAAAGGAAAGTGTGCACCTTATATGTAAGAGAATAAAAGATAAAGAAGTGTTTTTTTATTTGAAGATTGCTGGTTTGAATGTTGAAGGTGAGGTTTCTAGGTGATCTCATGCCAAGATTGAGTTTTTTGGGAGATCTCACGCTAAAGAGCAAGTATTAGGGAGAGAGGTCTAGTTTTACTATCCTTCCAAGACTCTACCCAATAATCACCATTGTAGATGGTGTGTCTTGATTTGTTTTGTTTGTCTTGATTTGTTCTTGTTAGTTTTAAATTATTTCAATTATATTGATTGTAGGAGATAAAATACATTTTGTGACAGAAGGCCGATGCCTATTATTGTATGAATGCTTTGTAAATTATTGTAGATTGTGTTGTATTAAGAAAATTCACATGTCTCGCCCCGGGACATTAGCACCCGAGAGAGAGGTCAAGAGTTCCCAGGCGCTAGTGTTTGATTCTACAGGTGCTAGTGTATGTATTTTTTTGAGGTTCAAGTCAGTTTTTGAACTGTTCTATGACTATGTGCCTATGTTGATTTTGTATTTTGTTGTCTTGTACTATATCCTTGAGTTGTTGTAGGGGTGATTTGTTCACCTAATGTATGCCCCCTCGTTTGGGGTGCATACGACGATAGGAGAATGCGGCCCAAAGGATAGGACCTGATGATGATCTGAAGTGGATACATGCAGGGAGTAGGGGATGTGCATGGTAGAAATCAAGGCACATGCAAAAAAAAAGTGGGCTAGTAACAAGTGTTAGTAGAAAGGCTAGCATGCAAGATAAGACAATGTAATAAGAAATTATGAAGACAAGATATACCCCAAAAAGTGGGTTTCAAACATGGGACATCTCTCACAATGTCAAAATACAATCAGAGCTAAAGTAGGAAAAAACATATAATGATCATAAAATACATAGGGCATATCCTACAAATAATAGCAAACAATGGAAAACAATGTCAAAAAAATTGTATGAGATAATGTTGCATATAGTCATGTAAATCACATGCTACACATGAAGCACCCATTAGCATGTTAGAAAGATAAATAGTATGTCAAGGCATGTATAAATTAGTGAAAAAGTAGAGTAACATGTAATGAGAAATAGTGAATAATGTAGCAATAGAACTTGAAGTGTGTAGGATGTGGTAGTAGTAAAAGTAGATGCCCCTAAGAGCCTTGGTGGGACTGGTAAAAGGTACATGTCAAACATCATTGCAATGTGTAAAAACCTATAAGAGATTTGCATTCACCTCAAAATACTAAGTGAATCCCCATGTATATATAGATATATTATGACATACTAAGAATTCATCTATTATGGAAAATGAAGTGTAACATGTAGTAGAATAAACTAGAAAGAGTATATGTAACCAAGATATGCAAATTCTATGGAGTAGTGTGATGATGGTGCGGTATGCAAAATGTGAAGGTGATAGGAGCACATTCCCCCAATAGATGTGTATGAGATGAGGTTCATTTATAGGAATGCTCAAAAATCAAGAATGAATAGAAAAAGAGTGTTTCATTGGGTAATGTGTGTGTTGTGTGAGAGTAGATGCTAGGAAGATGTATCATGAAGCATGTGAAGTGTTATGGATGTGAGGTTCATTTCAGAATTAGACATTCAACAGTCAAGTATGAACCATGGAAATAGAGTGCACCATAGGGTAATGATGATACAATGTGTGTATCAAAGGGTGTGAAAGTGTGTAGGAAGATTAGTTATGATGCAGGAAGTGCAAAGTGTAGTAATATAAACTAGAGATAAGTGAGATTGATTGGAAGGGGGAAGAAAGTGTTATGCCCCCAAGTGTGTAAGGGATAGGAGACTATTTAAATATAATGAAGGGTGAGCATCTTCCACTCGATATTTGAGGAGACAAAGGCATGTGATGATTCTCTAAGATCGGTGGTGTAGGAGGGTAATTATGTACACATGAAGGAGAACTATGTGAGGAGGAGGTGGTGAACATCTATGTGAAGGGGTTTTCCAAGTAGGGCAATTGGGTTGATGATGTGGAGTAAGAGACTAATGAGGATGACAAGGTCATAGTGTAGGATGTGTGTGAATAGGAGAGTTAGGTGCCAAAGTAGCTTTATATTTGAGAGGCATAGGAAGCCTAGATGTCATAATTTTTGTATCAGAAAAAGTAGGTCGAGGTAATGGTGTGCATGGTGGAACGCCTTTGATAGTAACAATTTGTTTATTATGAATGAACTTGAGACACAAATGATTCATGGAAGGGATGGCTTGGGTAACACGGAGCCAAGAGATACCTAAGAGCATGTCACAACCTTTGATTGAGGTGTAAAAAAAAATGGTACAAAATGGTAAGGGATTCAACTATAACAAGAATCTTGATGTAGAAAAAGAGTTGGGAACTAGAAATGTGACATTAGATAATGGACATTTGATAGCTAGGAGTGCGGTGGAATATACATTCGTAGGAGCTACTAGATAGATCATAGTATTATTGATAATATAAGAACCAATAAAAGCATTGATATGCAAGGAATCAGAAGTAAATGTAGCATGATAATCATGATTCGAGAATGTAATGATTGGTGGTGATGCATCAATAGAAGCAACAAGGAAATCAAGAGGCCCCGATGAAGGAGGAGGCATAGCTCGATATGTATGATTGGAAAAAGAATTAAGAGCTTGTTTGTCGTGCTTGGCAAAGGGTCATTAAATATTTTTAGTTTTTATTATCATTGACTAACGTAGACGTAGATTTGTCAAGGATTTCAAGTGCATTGTTGTCAATGAGATCTTGAATAATATGCTTGAGTTTAAAATAATGATCGTAGAGTGCCCAACGCATTGGTGATAATCACATCGTGTATTTTCATCATAATTATGGCCATGGGGGTGAAAGGGGTCGATATTGAGCAATGGAGGAAGAGTGATTAGATTTATTTTGATAAGTTATGGCAATAGAAACCGATGTGCATAGGGTAATTTGGTAAATGTAAGCTTTGGAGATTGTGATTGAAGTTTTTCGGTGTAGAAACAACATTAACAATTTCTTTTTCTTTAGTGGGCTTAGGAGATGGTTTGAAAGTAGATTTATCTTGAAACCGATTAGAGGATGAGGATGAAGCATTGTCATAATATTTCAATTTTCCCATAGATAAGATTTTTCTTTTGCACATTTTAAGTGTATGGCATAATTGATCAAATGAAGGAGAGGTCTCAAATATAACACTCTCTTTAAGTGTACGTAAAATAATTTAGATAAAAAATCTTGTAATTTGTAATTAACAAGTACATTAGTCATCTTAACAAGGTTGTTCTTATAATGCAAGACATAGTCACTAGACGCTCATTAGATCCTTGTTTTATTTGAGCAAGTTGTGTGTAAGAGATCTTGGTGCCGATATTGATAGAAAAATGTTCAAGGAAATCATCAACTAAGTATGTGAAGGAAGTTGATGAATGAACAGGTAGATCATAAAACCAATGCATTGTGTAATCTTGTAGACTTTTAGGAAATAACTTATACGAAATGTATGATCATCCACATAGTCAAGACATGCCACATGAAAATATCGGAGATGCTCTTGAGGGTCATTATGGCCATTGAAGGTGGGAAGCTTAGGGGTGACGAAGCTAGGAAGAAATTGGTAAGTGGATATGGTAGGTGCAAAAGGTGTGTGGAGTAATGAGGAATCAAGAGAAGGAGAGGAGCGTGAAGTAGCTTGTTGTAGCTGATGGATTTGAATTTGTAGATCCTAATATAAAGAAGCTAAGTCATGAGTGCTTAAATATGAACTAGGTTGTGTATTAGAAGTATTAGGAGTAATGAGAGGAGTGGTAGTGGTAGCAATGGAAGTAGGAATGTTAAGGGGTTGAGTGGAGGCCATGAAATCTAAGGAGGAACCTATAAGGGGAATAGAAGCAACATCTTGAGAATGTTTATCAACAAGTAAAGCATTAAGAACATGTGAAATATGTAAAGGGTTGGTGTGTAATGCTTGGCGAAAATTGGTGAGCTTGTCTAGTTGTTCTTGATCAACATTGGTATCCTCATCATATGAGTGTTCGCTATCAAAAGCTTCAATGTTCTCAAGAGGGATGTTGTTTGAGTTAAGGAAAGGGTTGGAAGATTCAACCATTGATTGGGAGGATTTACAACCAAATGGAGGAAGCTTAATATGCTCAAAGGTACTAAAACAACCATTGCGAGATGATGGACATAAAATTAATAACCCTAAAAGGAAGGTTGGATTTAAGTGACTGGTTCACCAAATGATTTAATATAAATGGAATTAAATGTAATTGCAAAGTAACTATTGTAAAAAATAATGTATAAATGCTAAAATACAGTAATGAAACAAAAAAGCAAGCATATAAATGTGAAATCCTAAGCAATAAGGAGAGATAATAAGACTTGTCTAATTTCGAAGAAAACTGGAGGTGATCTTGGAAGGTGAAAGTGTTGAACAAGTTAGAAACAATTTCTTTATTTATCACTTTTAATTATGAATCTCAGAACAAATCCGAGCAGGGCGCCAGTGTAGGGCAAAGGCGCATGGGTGTTGGTGACTAGATTTGGGTTCTGGTGACTGTACATGAGCTTAGGATCTACTTTCTTCCTTATCGTAATGGTTTCACTATTGATTCATGTTGGTCACCTGATATTCGCTCCTTGATCACCAAAGGTACTTATAACCTACAAGAAAGAAGTTCACTGCACATACCCACAAACCACATCAAACCTAAAAAGGAAAATGTAGAATGGGGAGTTAGAATGACCTCGGTGGTCACCCGAAGAGTGAACTTATGACTGATCACTACACTACATCTTAGACTCCATGTAGTTCTTGTGTGTGTGTAGAAATGATGCCTTAGGATTCCCTTGTGCAAGTTACATAGTGATAGTGGGCTAGATCTAGAATGTAGAAAATGTATAGAATGTGTGGGATGAAATATAATAAATTTCCCTCCTATTTTGTGTATACATAAGTGATGCAACCCTTTTCCTTTGTATGAGTTATATATGGATGGCTTTGATGCTCTTGTGACTTTGAATGTAAGCTTAGGTGGTAGTATGTAATGCTTAGTGCTTGGTCCCTCATTTTGAAAACATAACTATGTATTTATATGATTCCCTTGTTTGAATTTTGTAATTGACAACTGAAAGGCCGACCCATAAGTGAAAAATATGCCTAAAAGAGAAAAGATACCCAAAAAGAGTGAGTAATGTAAGAAAGGATCAGGGGCACCCTCAAGGGCCAGGAGCGCTTGGGTGTTGTTGTCCTAGCTGGGCATTGGTGTCTAAAGCCATAAAAGATAAATAAGTTAAGTTTTGACTACGTTGTAGGGTGTGTAAGACCAAATAGAAAGCAAGCAACAAAGAAAAGAGAGGCCAAAGATAGTTGTTAACCACTAGTTTTCTTGCTTAGGAATCATGTAAACGCTAACATGATTTTATGATCATTATCATTCTAAAGAGAACCCTCGATGAATAATTGCAAGCAATCCTTCTCTTCGGTTCATATAATGGGATCTTCTATCGAGCGGGTGACTCAAGTTGAGAAGAACCTCTAAAGTGGGTTGGTTCCCTAGGTCAATCACCTAAAATAGTTCTCTTGCGGGGTTAAGGGAGAGAAACAAACACAAACTTAACAAAAAGCATGTAAAATAGGTGATACCAATGTGTTAGAGACCTATGAGTGAAAAAACCACACTTACTAATTGTCAAAGTCCTAAAAATAATCACTTCATCTATTATTTGATGAACTTCTACACTTCACAAAAGGCATTAACATACACTTAAAATGATCTGAAAAAAGTTTCAAAATGAATTTATGGAGGTGTTTGAGATGCATGAGCATGAAAAATAAATTAAATATTCACCGACACATACCCATAATCCTACTTTGTAACACATTTCAAAAAGCTACAAATGGAGGAAAATCAATCTTTATTGCTTCAAAAGGTGTTGTAGTACAAAAATATGCATAGCCTAAGCATGAAAGAATGATAAGCTCCCTTCTTGCTTGAAAATAAAGGGCACATATAACAAGAAGGGATGATTTGACTCAACTCACTCTCCAAAAATAACACTTCTACATCAGTTTGAGACTCTAGTTAGATAATTAGAGACAAATCCAATATTAGCAATTATTTCCCTTTAATGCATGGTTCAACCCTTTTCATTACAAATACCATCTGCTAATAATAAAAAAGTCATTACTGGCTAAAAATAAGCTTGCATGCTTTACTGAGGCATGGTATAAATCATACACGCCATTGATCACTCCTTGTTTGACTTGATCAACTTTCCCTTGTTCACTTCACATTGCAAAAAATAAGGTAAGCTACTCCAATTTTAGTAAAGATTAAGGTAAAATAACATTACCTAGCAGATTTTAAGGTAATTATTTTGGTAAAATCTAAGGTATCTATTTTTGTATTTTTCCCTTTACCATTTCTTGGCATGCATATGGTGATGATTTGGTTTCTTTGACTTTGGCTAGGAATTATTTCCCCTCCCCACATGTAAACAATTACAATGATTAAAATATTTAAAAATCCTACCATGGCATATAGGAAAAAAGCCTGAAGAAAACTAACCTTGGTTAAAGTGAACCATGATCATCTTTACCTCTAGTTGTCCTTCTGTGGTTAGGGTTGAAACCATAACTCATCATTTCATTTGGAATTTTACATTGTCTTTTTGGTGTGGAGGTAGGTTTTAAGGGTAAACTCGCCATTAGATCTGTTTTTGAGCTTTGCTTCTATGTTTTGTATAGCTTGTTGTGTTTACTTACTTAGCTTGAGCTCGATGATTTTATATTGTTATTTGTTTGGATCTGTAATTTGTTTCCTTGATCTCTAGTTTCAAAACTCCGTTATGGGTTTGTGCCTTTATTCTTCACTCGAGTTAGTTTTCATATGGTCGAGCTATGTACTTAGGAAGCTCGATATGTGGGTTTGTGGTTGTCATGAGTTTATTTTCAAGTTCTATGTGTGGGCTCGACCCGGCTCCCACTTAGTTGTATACAAATCAAGCCCTTGCTTCTTCCTATGGGAGGAATTAATTTTAGTCTAGATGATCTTTTTGTTTTTCATCGTCTATGCCAATCCCGAGTTGGGTTTTTCTTGTAGATCTTTATATGGTGAGTTATCTCGCTCAGGATGGTCATTCTATTTTCTATTTTGCATTCATGACTTTGTGATTAGCTAGGAGATGTCTATTTCATGCTTATGGGATTGACTATTAACATTATCCACTCGGCATGTTTGTCTTGGCTAAGGTTGAGTTGGGGTTCCCAGGTGGCTCAATCACAATTCCCACTGGATGATTTGTACCTTGCTTACCCATCTTGGGGTCATGTGTATGTAGTTTGTCATGCTAATAACCTATCTCACCACTTTCATCGTCAACTCGGTTGTGGCTTAAACACCCACTCGGTGTGTTTATTGGCTCGAGTGAGAGATCATTACCTAGCTCTTACATTATCAAAACTCTACAAAACTCATCACTTACACTAATGATCTCACCATTTTACAAGGTAAGCATGTATTGATCTTTGAGATTGATGAATATTTTAAGGACTTGGTGTTTTTAGACACCCATATTTTACTTCAACAATAGCTTGTCATTTATGCAAAATAATCTATCTTGGGATCTAAAATGTTTGAAGTTCTAAAAGAAAGAAAATCCATATTTTCATTATATGAATGTGAATTTGTCCATTAGTGCCAAAAGGAACAATTTTAGATCATGAAATTTGTACTATTGTTTCATTCTTCTATTTAAATTTGATCATTTTGTGCATAAGAAATAAAATTATTTCTAGTTTTGATGAATTCATAACCCAAGTTTATCATTCATGAATGTAACTCTCGAATTGATTATGTGCAAGATTTTTCATTTTAAACTATGCAACCCTTGCAATCTTTGGAACATGTTCTTCGTAACATGAAATAATTTGTATTATCTTGGTTATATGAGGAAAAAAATACAACCTTTTGAAGTGTTTGTACCTTTGTAAGATGAAGAAAAATTGTAGCATTGTTTCATTCTGAAAAACACTTCTAAAAATTTGTATTATGCACTTTCATATTTCTATCATTTCCTTCATGTAAATGTATTTTCATTCTCATGCTTTGTGAATATGCAACTTGTAATCTTGTAGCATATTTATATGTTTATTTTAAAGTATGGTTGTAGTTGCATCCTTATTTTAAGTTTGCTACATTTTTCCTTTATGCAATTTTCTAGAGAATTTGGAGGTTTTGAGAAGTATGATAGTTGTAGCTTTGTCATTTTGGATCCAAACTTTTATCGACATCATCACTGAAATGTATCTAGTGAAACACATTTTGTTTGAATAGTTGATGAGAGACTCGGAAAATTTGGAATCTGCTTTTAAAACTTATAGCTTGCAATAATGAAGGAACTCCATTTCATTTTGAAAATTCTTTTGCAACTCGTATTCATTTTCCTGAAAATATGTTCTTAATGCAAAGGTATAGCACTTGAAAAATTGATGAAAACTTGCACTCCATATGGCTAGAAATTTCTCTTTTTCCATCTATACTTTTGTATGTCATGAGAACCTATAAATTTGAGCTCTTTTTAGCTGAAGTGATTCATATGTATGTACCTTGTACATCTAGAAGTACACTAATGGTTGCAAAATTTGACTTTTACTTCTATTGCATTAATGTAAACTCATATTCTAAAAATATGTACTTGTATGTTATTTTCCTCATTCAGACTAGAAATACTCTACAATTTGTTCATGTAGATGCACTTTAAGATTTTTTTTACAGTACTTTCCTTTCTAATAAAGAATGCAAATATTTTCGAAGCTGAAAATATAATGAAGCAAAGAACCCTGAGATCTAACATTGTTTTCCCTTTCTTCTTTTAGGTACAACAAAGTAAAAACTGGGTCAAAACTGGAGCAACAACTTGTAAAGAAGAAGTTTTGTCTTCCAAGCAATGACAGGTTACTTTTCTTCTTTACATTTCTAGCTTTAAATTTATCTGCATTCTTTCTTAAATAGCCACATCCCATAACTTGTGTAGGAAAATTTGTACAAGTTCCTTACGAATATATATAATTTTTATGTAATGTTTTGTATGGTGCTTCCTTTACATTGATTTTCAGTTTGCACAACTAAATGAACATCTGAAAACTCAATTGAATAATACAACTGCATATAATCATAAGGAATTAAAATGAACTATTTGTACCTTTATTTGAAACTAAGATTGAAAGAATGAACACCAAACAATTGTTCTTTCTCTTGAAAATTTTGAATCAGTAACTTTGATTGTTTTACTGTTTCAACATGTTAATTTCAATATGTGATTCCCTTCCCATCTCCATCAAGACCACCGTAGTAATATTTCATGGTTGATGTATGATCTTAACGAAGACGATAACTGAAATGGCCTCCTATATGGGGAAAAGGCATCCTAGAATCTAATTCCCAACATGCTCATTGCTTATGTCTTGCCCAATCATCCCTTGAAAATGAGTATCCGGTAAAAAAATTGTACCCATTTCTAATGATGCCAAAAATGGTTAACATCTTTTGTGACTTTGTTGAACTGATTTCTTGATAATCAAAAGAACCCTTTGATATAATATTTTCCATACATGAAAACAATATGAAATCTTCATACAATCTTAACCAATCATACCCAAGGCCAAGAATCTCGATAAAGACTGAAAATCCTCCACCAAAACTAAAAAACAACAACTACAACATGTGTAAAAATGCACTTGGAGGAAAGATAAACTCCTACAAGGCTAGAAAATTAAGAAGGTAGCCACTTACTAAAAACAAAAACAAAAATATGTGTTGAAAAAACTTACACGAAAGCATGGAAACTATATACAATGTCAACTTATCTTTGTTAAAACAATGTTTTAGATTAATCCATTGATCGGATCATAAACTCTTTTCCATACATTATATAAAGTTGGAAAGTGTTATGAGGTTTATAGATGATAATAATATAAGGTCCATTCCATAAGGAATCAAACTTTATGTGACCACCTAGTTTTTCTCTATCCTCATTCCATTTCAAAGCACTAGATCACCTTCATTGAAAATCCTTGTAGTATCCTTCTTATCAAATTTCCTTTTAACCTGTGTTTGATTCAGCTCCATTGACTTCATTGCTTGATTTCTAACCTCTTCAAGTTCCATGAGATGAGCATATCTTACTTCCATTGGTTCATTGTCCATCAACTCTACTTGGTGCATTAATTCCAAGGTTAAAAGCTCAAGTGAAATAGGTAGCTTGGCTTCAAGACCGTAAACAAGCTTGAATGGAGAGTTGGAAATGGACCTCTTGTGAGTGATCCTATCATCCCATAGGGATGCTTTCAATTTTATATGTCATGTTCTTTAATTCTCATCAATAGTCCTCCTAATAATCCTCAAAATATTCTTATTAGTGATTCAACAAGGCCATTTCCTTGTGGATAATAATTAGAAGTACTGAGAAAATACCATTTTTATAGCCCATGCAACAATATTTCCTCCTACAAAATCCTTAAGATTATCTAAAATGATGGTTGAGGAACACCAAACCTAGTTATCAAACCTTCATAGAAGTCCAAAATACTTGTTTCATTTGCTTCCTTCAAAGCCATTGCTTCATTCCATGTGTAAAATAATGAATTGTAGTGAGAATCCATAATTTCCCCAAGCTTGAAGGTGGGTTAATGAGGCCTATGAAGTCCAAACCCCATTGGAAAAGGGTTGGTCCACTTTGAAATTGGTTACAATGGTAAGGCAATAAGCTTCTCTTTACCTGTGAAAAATGCACATTTTGACACTTCCTTACCCAAGCATGACAGTCCTTAAAAATACTTGGCCAATAGTACTCACCTTTCATGATCTTAAGGGTTATTGTTTTTTTCCGAATAGTTCCCTCCACCTTGTCCATCATGAATCTGTTCAAGTATCTTTTCAACCTAGCTTGGTTGATGTATCTCAAAATTACACCATTGATGCATTTTCTAAATAAAACATCATTAACCATCGGAAAGGGCTAATTGCAATCTGAAATATTTTCTTTTAGAGATATTTAATTTTAGTTGATACATACCATGTTGAAAATACATTTCCATGTCATGAAGACAACCTTAAGGTTGTTGATTTTCTGCTTCATTTGACTCATTTTGAAAAAATAGGACAACTTATTTGTTCTCTTGCAAATCTTGAGCCAAATGCTCACACAAATATTTTCATCTTATCAGCTTTGTAACTTTGATCTTGATGTCATATTCCATAACTCTCATTATCCAACCTACTCTCTTTTCACTTATATCCTTGTTCAACAAAAATATTTAATGTTAGGGTGAGAAACCATCAAATGAATTTTATTTTTAGAGAGAAAATACCTCAATTTCTTTAGAGATCGACAATAGAAAGGAAATGCTTTTAAACAAATGAATACCTTGTTTCATACTCGAGCAAGCTTTGACTAAAAATTCTATTGGATGCTCCAAACCATCTTTATTTTTCCGAGTCAACATTTCTGATATTGTATCAACATTAGCATAAACATATAACATGAAATATTTTGCAAAATTAGGATTGGTGAGTGTAGGAGATGAAGCTATAAATTTCTTGATGGCTTTAAAGATGTTTATTCCTTCCTTTGACCATGTAAAAATCTAATTTTTATTCATCATATTTGTTAGTGGCCTTGATAATGAAGTAAAATAAAAATATACCTCCTTATGAAATTGATTTTTCTAAGAAATCTTTGCAATGCTTTCTTATGTTTTGGCAAGGAAAGTGCAAGAATGGAACTTACTCTTTTTGGATCAATACTCATACCGTGCTTGGAAATGAAATGACCAAGTAAATTTCCTTCATGAGCAAAAGATAGATTTATTTGGGGTAAGTGCACCAAGTTGGGGGCCAAAAGGGGGTCTTAAATGGATGCATTTTTCTGAAAAATAAAAAACTTCAACTTGTACAAGTAAATAGTTACACTAAAATTTGGAAGATGTTGTATGAACATGAATCGTAAAATTTTGAGTCTAGTTTCTAAGCTACTAAATTTTATTGAAAACGGATAAGTTTAAGTTGGTCAAATAACTAAAATAACAATAGGTGCTCATGTTTTTGTTAAAAACATAACATAGTGAATTTCGTGCCCCCACCATTTTTGAGCACCATTTAGTATTTTTGAAAACCCTTTGGTAGAAAGATAGCTAGGAGCATCTAGTTTGGGCTACATTTTTTTAATATTTTTTTAGCGAGTATTTTTTTATGATTTTTCTAGTACAAAAATTTTAAATTTAAAAACATAACGAGAGCTCTCGACCGTGCCCCCACCTAACTACCTCAAAAAATATCAAAAATTAGATTTTTTTAATGTGTATAGAATTACGCCTAGTTTGGGCTAGTAATTTTTTTTCAATTTCAATGAGCCAAAAAAAGATATATGACAAAATATAGACATGTTTAAACTTCAAAAAATATCTATAAAAAGGCATTGTTAGAAAATAAATAATATGGAAACCTTATATTAGTTAGAAAATTTGAAAAATTATATTTTTAGAAAGTAGAAACTCTGTTCTACGTCATGGTATAATTTTTTTAAACAATCGATCGTTTTATGTCGATTTATGATGGCGGAAGAGAGATTTTTGCATTTTCCTACAAAACACATTGTTTGTTGTGTTTTTGTAGGTCCATGCCTCAGGTTTGGGGATCCAAACCGGATCCCCAAGCCTTGAGGCATGGCTTGGAAAAGTAAACAAACATAACATGTGTACGTGTTCACACTATAATGCGTACATGTTATAGTGTGTATGTGTTCCTGATAGTATAAGCATGATATGTGGTTTTGGCATGCTTCTATTTACAAAAATAAATGTTTAAGTATAAGTTTTTCATTTATTATTATTTATATTTTATTATTTATTTATTTTTAATTTATTTTAGTAAATATAAGATGTTAGGGTCACTCTGCACCTTATGGAACTAGTCTCATAGCTCCATCTGTCATGGTTTAGAAGATAGTTTTTATAGTATAATCTAGTTAATACATAGGTAATTTTTAGGATTTCAACATTCAACCTAAAATTTTAGCATTTAAATTCTATAATCAAAACCCTAAACCCTAAACCCTAAACCTTAACCCTAAACCTTGAGCCCTTAACCCTAGACCCCAAACCATGAACCATGATCCCTAAACCCTAAACCCTAAACCATAAACCATAAGCCCTAAACCCTAAACCTTAAACATCCAGCCCTTACCCATGAGCCCTAACCCCTAAACCCTGAGCCTTAAGCCCTAAACTTTGAGCCCTAAGCCCTAAACCCTAAACCCTAACCATGAAAACCTAAATTATAAACCCTAAACCCTAACCCCAAACCCTAAACCCTAAACCTAAACCTAAACCCTAAACCTAAATCCTAAACCCCTAAACCCTAAACCCTAAACCCCCCTAAACCCTAAACCACAAAAACCCTAAACAAACACAAACCCTAAAACTTAAACCCTAAACCAAACCTAAACCTAAACCCTAAACCCTAAACTTGAGCCCTAAACCCTAAACTAAAACCCCAAAAAAAACCAAAATAATAAACCTTAAACCCTAAACACTAAATCCTAAACCCTAAACCCTAAACCCTAAAAACCTTAAAGGTTAAAAACCCTAAACCTTAAACCCTAAATGCTAAACCCTAAACCCTAAACCTTAAACCCCCTAAACCTAAACCCTTGAACCCCTAAACCCTAAACCCTAAATCTAGAGCCCTTACCATGTGAGCCCTAAACCCTAAACCCCGATCCTTAAGCCCTAAACCCTAAACCCTAAACCCTAAACCTAAACCCTCTAAACCCTAAACCTAAAACCCTAAACCCTTAAACCCTAAAAACTAAAACCTAAACCCTAAAACCCTAAAACCCTAAACCCTAAACCCTAAACCCTAAAAACCCTACTAAATCCTAAACCCCTAAACCTAAACCATAAACCCTAAACCATAAAACCCTAAATCTAAACCCTAAACCTTAAACCCTTAACCCTGAGCCCTAAACACTAAATCCTAAACCCTAAACTCTGCAACATCCTAAACCTTAAATCAACCCTTAGAACCTGAGCCATAAACCTAAACCCTAAAACAAAAATAATAAACCCTAAACCATAAACCCTAAACCTAAACCCTAAACCCTAAACCCTAATCCTTGAACCCCACACCCCCCTAAACCTTAAACCCTAAACCCTAAACCCTAAACCATGTACCCTAAACCCTAAACCCTAAACCATGAGATCTAAACCAAAACCCTAAACCTTTAGCCCTAAATGCTAAATCCTAAACCCTAAACCCTAAACCCTAAAACTAAATCTTTAACCCTAAACCCTAAACCCTAAACCCTAAACCCTAAACCCTAAACCTAAACCTAAACCCAAAACCTAAACCCTAAACCTAAATCCTAAACCATTAACCCTAAACCTTGAACCTTGAACCTAAACCTAAACCCTATACCCTAAACCCTAAACCATGAGCCCTAAAACCCTAAACCCTAAACCCCAAACCCTTAAACCCAAAACCTAAACCCTAAACCTAAACCTAAACCTAAACCTAAACCCTAAACCCTAAACCCTAAACCCTAAACCCCCTAAACCCTAAACCCTAAAACCCAAAACCCTAAACCCTAAACCCTAAACCTAAACCCTAAACCCTAAACATTGAGACCTAAAACCTAAACCCTAAACCTAAACATTGAATCCCTAAACCCTAAACCCTAAACCTTAAACCCTAAATCCTAAACACTAAACACTAAACCCTAAACTATGAAACCTAAACCCTAAACCCTAAGCCCTAAACCCTAAACCTTAAATCCTAAACCCTCAACCCTTAACCCTGAGCCATAAATCCTAAACTCTAAACCCTAAACCATAAAACCTAAACTATGAACCCTAAACCCTAAGCCCTAAACCCTAAACCCTAAAACCTAAACCATGAGCCCTAAACACTAAACCCTAAACCCTAACCCTGAACCTGAGCCCTAAACCCTAAACCATAAATCATAAACCCTAACCCAAAGGAAATTCCTAATAATATCATTTAGTGTGTTTTAGTGTGTAGGGAATAGTGTTTGAGGTGATCGATCAACTCATTTATTTTTATGAGAGACTACTTCTTTCAAGGCCTAAAAAGGCCATTTTTGGCCATTCTATAGCTAATTGAACACCCTTGAAGTTTTTAGAGAAAATATAAAGCATTTGAGGGTGATTTCAGAGAGAATTGAATATTCTAAGTAAATTTAGGAAATTTTAGGAAATAAAATCTCATTCAGGAGCAATCTTTTTAAGACCGGGTTTTCAGTGTAGGGAATGAAAGCTAAAATGGTAAAAGTTGACTTCTCTGGATGATTCCAGGAGTTCTGGAAAGACTTAGGATGAAAAAAATAGGAATTGGAAGGATATTAGAATAATATATAAGGTGGAATAATCAACATTCATTCAAGGATTAAATATTTCTTTAGGTACTGCAAAACTCTTTAGTTGCCCTCTAAGTTCAAAATGAAATAGGACCTAAATTTTGAGTTGCAGGAAGAATTATATTTTTAGAATAGTTTCATTGATCATAAAATGTGATTTTTAGTGTTTCAATGAAGTATGGAGGTCAAGAACATGTAACTCATACTCAAATTTAATTCAAGGATTCATCCCCTATCCGAGGTGGAAACCCATTTCCATGAGGAGCAACTTGAGAAAAAAAAGTGTCCATGTACCATAAGCATGCTTACACCCAAGTTTCATCTTGGTAAATAAATTTAATTATGAAGGATTCATCATATTTAAAGGTGAAATGTGGAGCTCAAGGAGTGACTTGATGATCATCATATCTAATTGTGTCATTATACCCAAATCTCTCCAAAGAACAAGCTAAAATGAGCTAGTCATGCCACCGAGGTATCCAGGACCATCATGTGTGAAGTATTAAGGCATCGTCTATCTCCATGAGATACATATGAGTAAAGACACATATGAGAATCTTGAATTTTATTCCATGAAAGGATGATTTTAGATCCGGAAAGGTGAAGGGATGATCTTTATATGGAGCACCATGTTTCTAAGAATGAGCAATCATCTGAGTTCACTTGATGTAATTCACTTGGTACTATTCATAAAAACTCATTCAACACCTAGTAGTGTGATCACACCTTAAGGAGGAGGCACATTAAAATCACCTCATTTTTTCCATAGGATAAGAATCCCATTCAGGGAGCAATCCTCTATCTAGAAAGTGAGGATCTCATTTTAGTAAGAAGTAGACAAGCATCATAGAGTTGATTCATGGTCACTAAAGTGAATTATGGACCAAATTTTAAAATTGGTATAAATTCAAGCAGTGGTAGTGCCAAAATCCAATCTGAAAGGTCAAAAACCTACAAAATGACTATATGTTTTCCCAAAACAAAGACCGACTACAATATATATGGCCTGAAAGTTTTAGGTCATTGTTGAAATCTTGAAAATGAATAAGTACTGACCAGATTAGATTTTGAAAAACTATCTTCTAGATTATAACTAGCTACGGGACCACTTCCATCAGGTGTAGAGTGACCCTAACATCTTATATTTACTAAAATAAATTTAAAGTATAAGAAATAATAAAATTATAAAGAAATAATAAAAGAAATATTTTTATTTTATTATTTCTTATACTTAACATTTATTTTAGTAAATATGGCTCCTTCAAGCCCTTTCAAACTTCATATAGAGAAAAACGCGCACACATTTTGTGATCATAGAACCGTGTACACGTTATAATGTGGTTGTGTTATAACACGTACATGTTTTAGGTTCATGAATTAAGCCTAGGAAAACATAACATGATCACGTTATTGCAAAACGTGATCACGTTTCATTCATTTTCAGGTTTTTGTCCACTTTTTGGCCCCCCAACTTGGTGCACTTACCCTTGGATTGAGTGACACTCCATATTCTCTACATCTTTCAAACACTTCTTTGAGTTGTGATAAGTGATCACTTACAACCTTGGAAAAAACTATTATATCATCCAAATAAACAAGAAAAAACTTATTGATAATACCTTGGAATGCCATGTCCATGGCTCTTTGAAATGTTGCACCTACATTGGACAATCCAAATGGAATTTTTCTGTATGCATAAGTGCCCCACTTAGTTGTGAATTTTGTTTTGAATTGGTCTTCTTCTTTTATGAGTATTTGGTTGTAACCACTATATCTGTCAAGCAAAGAATACCTTTCTGAACTAGCAACTAGCTGAAGTATTTGTTTCATGGATGGAAAAGGATAATGATCCTTAAGTGAATCCTTGTTTAAATCACAAAAATCAACACATAATTTGATTTCACCATTCTTTTTCCTTACCGGCACAAGGTTAGCCACCCAAGTTGAATGTTTGATGGGAAAGATAATGGATGACTCAATCATTTTTTCAAGTTCTTTCCTCATCAATGGTTCCAATTTTGGGTTAATTGGCATTTTTTTTTGTCTTATTGGTTTTACATCAGCTTCTAATTTAATGGTGTGTTGGGATAATGAGGGATAAAACCCCTTCAAATCACTATACTTCCATGAAAACACATCAACATAATCTCTACATAACTCAATAAATGCATCCTTTTCATATTTTGAACATACCTTTCCAAGATTGAGGTTTTTGCCATCAAGAATGCAAACACTTTCATGTTGATCTTCACTTGTAGTAAGAACAACCCTATCTTATTTCATTTCATCATTATCTCCAAATATGCTTTCAAGAGTTACAAGACCTTTAGGAATCTTATTTTTCTTTAATTACACAATATGATCTTCATACATGTGTTGAATCTTTCATTGATTTTGTGAAGAAAAATCAGCCTCTTCCTACAAAAATATCACTATATGAGCATCAGCATCAAAAACTTGCCAATGTGAGTTGTTATCTAGGGATGGATGGCCTTACTATAACTTAAATTTGAGGCTGTAATTTATCATTTATGATATATGTAGGTATGTCAAATTGAGATCCAATGGTTGCAAGTCTATCAACATGTTTATTTTTATCTCTAGGAATAGTTTGAATGTTGAAAGTAAGGAAATATTCAAGAATATCCCAAACTCTATGTTTGTAATTCCTCATAAATGGATTTTTGCAAGCATTAGAACCTCTTACGATGTATAACTAGCTCGTTGTCACCATAGACCAATAAATTTTTTATTCCTTTATCTCTTGCCCACTCTAGGCCATAAATAAGTGCCTCATATTCTGATACATTGTTAGAACATCCAAACTGAAATTTAACAACTGAAAAATAACTTTGATTAGTGGGTGAAATCAGCATAAGACCAGATCCTAAACCATGCTGATTTTTGGAGCCATCAAAAAATAATTTCCATATACCATCCTCAAGTTGATTTCCCTTTTCCATAGCTAGAATTTTGGTATTTTATTCATGAATACAGTAGATACCAAGGCCTTGTTATTCAATAACTCTATAAGGATCATGCTCATAAACTTCATTAGTCCTTTCATCCTTAAACAAATTAGGAATACCTTCTAATGCATGAAGATTTTCAGATTCAATCTCATCTAGCTACTCATCATTGATAACATAATTTACATTTATAGTGTTAGGTGTATGAGGCTCAATATGAAAATTAGACAAAGGTTCAGAGTTGATTGTGACATTTTTTCCATACCTGGTTCTAAAAACAAGATAAGACCAATCAACTTGAAAGATAACCTCTAATCTTAGAGGTGAAATCTCTTGAAAGACACATGGAAAAATAAGGTGGAAAATTCACCACCATCACATCCTGCAAAATTGTTACACCTGGGCAAAGCATGCAAGGTGAGTTTAATATTTTTAATCATGCCTATTACCTTAGTTGGTGAACCATCCAGCTACAAAGCTCCATTAACACTTGTTTTAGTCCCAACTTATCTACTGACCATTTTGGGCATCAATGTGCTACTTTCCCCTATCTACCATGCAATTATGTACCAATGAGTCACCAATTATCAATGAAAGGTAGAAAGGAGGTGGTTTTATCAATTTTACCTCACTAACAACAAATTTTTCATCCTTCGTTTCATGTTGTTTTAAATTCTTAACTTGTTGATCTGCATTCGGCATAACCATGTTGGTTTTACTTGATTCACCTTCACTAGTTTTGATGATATTTTAAGACCTGAAAGCTCTTTGACAAGCAATTTTTTGTCCTAGAATGGATAATGAGTCCCACATAGTCATGCTAACATGTTCTTTCTTCATATGATCAACAATATTAAATGGAACAACCCCCACCTTAAACTAAACTTTTGGAACAACAACTTGCTCTTGCACTTGAGGTGAAAAAGAACTCTTACAAGCATTAACATTCCGATTTTCTTAATCTAGGACAACAACTTGATCACTAGTATTTGCATTATCCATATCTCTCTTTCTCGATCTTGTTAGAGATTAAAAAAACTCACTTATTTCCTTGGCTCTAATTTCTTGATTAAAAGCCACATGCTCACTAGCTTTAATATTTACCATAGTTGGATCAGGCTTCCCTTGCATAAAATTTGGATCACCTTGTGATACAAGAAAATCACCCTACTACACCTGATAAAATTCTTCCTCTTGAGTCATTTATGGCATAGGAATTTTTTTTGCCACCATTACCAATGTTTTATTTGCCTCATTAGGCTGCAAAATTAGGATTTGGTATCATGTTGTTTTGGGGCTGCACCATAACTAATTCTCTAGAAGTTGAGGGCACATTTGGATCGTAGTTGTGCACAAGTGATTTTGTTGTTGTAATAGCCCCTTAAGGTGGATATGGATGTCTCTAACCTTGATTAGGAGGTATATAATTGTTGTAAGGTTGATATTGGTTTCCATAAGGAGGTTGATATAGTTTATTTTCTGAAACTATTATCTTTCCAACTTTACTATTTTTTTCCATGTTTTGCACATCCCCTTTTAGGTCATCTATGTCATTGGGTTAAATTGTGGGAGTTTGTGTTGGTTTTATAACTGGTGGAATATGGGCTAGCTCGGAAAGATGGGCATTAAATGTCTAAGGGCCAATTTTCTAGCTTGAATGGGGTTTTTTCTACTTTTATTGCTATGTCAAAAGTAACAGGAAGTGTAGTACCACCCATTGACTGAATCATAACAACAATATCACTTTTTGATGCATGCAAGTATTACAAAACTTCATGTTTAGCTCATGGTTTAACGTCTTGTGGTATCCTTGTTGACCATTTCTGTCATCATAGGGGAGGGGAAAACAAAACTTTTATAGGTTTCATATTTTCTAGAAAATGGGCAAACACATAGACACTAAAAACTAGGAATGCGATTCTAGGATGCCCAATCCTCACATAGGAGAACATTCTAGTTGTTGTCTTCACCAAGACCATGCAACAACCATGGAATACTACTACAAGGCCCTGGTAAATATGGGAAAGGCATCATACATAAAAAGTGAGCATGTTGGGACAACATGAAATTAGATTACAAATTGGTAAATTCTTAAGAGTTAAATTAAGTTGTAGTTGCGGGAGAGGATCAATCATTCATTCATTCAATTTTAGTTCAATTTAACATAAAAGGTATAAGCAAGATGTTAATTCCTTGTGATTATATGAAGTTGTATATGTATTGAGTTTTAGATGTTAATTTTAGTTATAAAAATGAAAAAAATGAAAAGAAATCAGCATACAAATCATTACATACAACAACTTTATATATTCATAAGTAAATTGTACATATTTCCTCATACAAGTTGTAGGATATGACTATATAAAAATGTAGATAAATGAGAAATTGAAAATGAAAAGAATATAAGGGACTGTCATTTCCCGGATGAATAGATCCCCTCTCATGCTACTCTGCAGCTTCACTTGATCTTCCCCTACTCCGTGTACCTAAAAAGGAGAAAAGAGAGACATTGATTAGAGCTCGGGGTCTTCTTAACTCAATTTTATATCCATCTTCTAGTGTATATGCATTCTAGAATAAATTTGTAGAAATGAAAACATCTAATTCAAATGATGAAAATGAAAATATTTTGTAGGCAAGAGGAACATGCAACATTTTCTTGTTTCATCTTTCTTTTCAAAAAATCAAAGTACAAATGCACATGGATAGGTAAAAATACATTTTCTTATCCAAATATGGTAGCCTCTACTTTACAAGGTACAATTTTGAAATCCAAACATGAGAAGTGCAAAGTATTTCAGATTTGGAGATGTTATACATATTGCAACATTAAGACATATTTTCATATTTGGTTCATCTTCATTTGTACACAAGAAAAAACAAAATTCTCCATTATTGCAAGGTATAGAATAAATATTAAGTTGTATGTTTTGATAGACTCGTAGAGCATGGAATGAGAATACATCTACATAAAGGAAACTGCATAAATCTAAAAGTGCTAGACATATTTTATGAAATCATTACAACAAGATGAGATAAAAGATTAAAAAATATGAAAATGTAGGTTTCTTAATGTCTTTACAGCCATACATTCACAAAATAAAATAGTTTTCATAGATTAACGTTTACGCAAAAAAATTTGAGTTCTCAAGAATGAATTATTTTGCTTAGAAGCTTCAAATAGAGTTGCGAGTCATAAAATCCTTTAGAAATGGTTAACATTATGGCTATTAATGTTGAAGGAGATGTAAATTCACTAATATCCGTATTGGGAGATGAGGGGAGATCTGAAAGTGATTAGTGGATTGATTGGGAGGAAAATGATTTACCATGTGATGGGGAAGTATTACAGATTCCAAAAGACATTTCAATGGAGGAGAAATGTTTAGAAGAAGAGAAAGTTAAACAAGAGGAAATGAAATAACAAATAAAGAGTAGAACTCAACAAATTGGTAATCTAGTTTTTAACATATTGGAGACACTTCTTTACTAGACTCACTTTATTCATATTTTTCACTTGAGAAAATGGAAGATGCTAAATTTGGCTCAAGTGAGAATGGTGATGCAAAAGAGTGAAAGTTAGAGAATTGTGGTAGGAAATGAAGAAGGAAGGTGACTAGATCTAATGCAGGTGATAAGTTAAAGATAAAAATGTGGTTCAAGCCATGGTAGAAAATTGTAAAGAAGATGCCTGAGTTAATGATTCGATAATTATATCCGATTAAGGGAGTGAAGTGGTTGATTTATTTATGGCAAAATGGACTCGATGGAATACTTGCAGATCAAATGGGTATAGGGAAAGACATGCATGGTACTTTTCTAATGATTACTCCTCTCAAAACTCTCTCAAATTGGGTGAATGAAAATTACTATGTTTATTCCAAGCATGAATGATTTACTTTATCATGGATCAAAAGTGAACATGATGAGTTAAACACATGCCAAATGAAGTTGGTCCATATTTTCTAGTCGTGGTCACATCTTATGAGGTTGTTGTGAATGATATAAAGGCACTTTCTCACTATAAGTGGAAATATCTAGTTATTGATGAGGGACACAGATTTAAAAATTTGAATGCAAATTACGAGGGAATTTAAAAACTTAAATATAAGGTTCTTTTGACTAGAGATCCTCCATAGAATAATCTATCATAACCTAAAAAATAGATCCAAGATTATCCAATCAATAAAACACTTGAGGATTACCTATAAATAAAAGTAGAGGAGTGTCACAGATCTCCATAGCAATAAACAAGCCAATTAAGATCTGAAAACCGACTCAACATTCAACACATAGCCAAGGAAAAGATCGATCTCTCCAACATGAATTTAAAACCATGATAAATTTGGGTCAATGCAAGCGATGAGTTGTGAATCTATTCGTAGTAGAGATCACTGATGATTGTGAAAAATATGGGATTTTATGCCTAATCTGATGCTATAGTAATGTGATAAATAAGTGATATAATGAAATACAAAAATATAACAAAGCAAGCTAAGTAATAAATAATGAAACCCTAATTGCAACGAGAGGGTAAAAGGCCTTAGTTAATTTGCAATGAAGTCTGAACTAAACCGAAGCTCTGGCAGGCTAAACATAGAGGAATAATCGTCACACAAAAGCCCTGGAAAATGTAGATCTGGAGGTGTAGGTTAGACTAGGGTGCCTGAGAGGGATAGGGACACCCGTGGGTTCCTTGGCCTTTTTGGTGCACTAGTTTTGTGGAAATGCTTAGAAAGCCTCTTCGAGGTGTTTGCGAAATGTTCACCTTTAGTTGATCTTGGTAGCTCCAAGGTCACACCAAGGTTGTTGAGTTTTTGTAAACCTACAATGAAGAACAAAGTTGTAAAACCCTTAAACATATATCAAATCCTAAAAATAAATATGTAAAATGAGGGGTCGGATTGTCCTCAGCCACCATAATTTTGGACTTACAATTGAGCACTACACTACATCTTAGACCCAATGTAGTTTTGTGTGTGTGTAAAGTGTTCCCTAGGTTGCTCTTGTGCAAGTCGCACTTGGATAGCGAGCAAGTAGCTAGATGTAGAATGTAGTAAATGTGTGCATGGAATAGAATGAACTTACCTCCTATGAAGTGTGATGTAGAAAACCAGCCCTTGTGTCCCTTATGATGGAGCTAGATGAATGCAATAGAGCTCTTAGATGCCTTAATGGATGTAATATTAGGTGGTGATATATAATGCTTAGTGTTTGGTCCTTTATTATGATCACATAACTTTATATTTATGTGATTCATTTGATTAAATTTCATAATTAACCCTGAAAATGTCGACTACCAAAAAGATAATATGCTCAAATGGATAGAAAGGACCTAGAAAGTGTGAGTAAAGTGCAAAGAGGATAGGGGTGCCTAGAGGGGACGAGGGCGCTAGCACTGGAATCCTATCCGTAGCGCTGTGTTTAGGATGAAAAATACCGAAGTATGAAAAGACTGACTAAGCAAGCAGAAGTGTAAAACCAAGAGAAGTGACAGAAAGGAAAGAAAGGTAACCAAAGACATGGGTTAATTATTATAGTTCTTACTTAGGAATCATATGAATAGTAGTATGTAATTAGGATTAGATCATTACCCAAACTGCATGATTTTTTGTCTACATTTGCCCCCACTTTATGTTGGTGAGCAGAAATCTCGGTAATATAAAGTAGATAGAGTTGTGTACCTGATAACCATGTAGATTGATGATGCAAGCATGCCATGGGACTAGACAAAGCATGGAATGATAAAAAATGTGAAAGCATGGATGCTAAGGAGGAGACAGTGCAAAAAGTGATGAAAATGAACATAGGGCATAAATACACATGTAGATGTCGCGATGTACCTACTGTTGTTGTGGTTGATGTCATTGTCAGTGTGATGTCGATCATATTGACTACCGCTTCCCATACAGAAAAAATTGCAAAAGAGAAGTTGAAAAGTAGTAAAATACGCATGTATATGTGTAAAAGGCATGTAAAGGATTATGTAAAAATTTTGAAAAAGGAACATGTGCACTTGATCCGTGATGAGGAAAAGAGTGTAGAAAAGGATCTTGTAAATGATGTTGATGCGCGAGTTTTTCGGGTGATCTCATGCCGAGGGAAATGGAAGAAGTGTAGGGAGAATAGTTTGGTGTCATCCTCCAATCCTTTAATTACTTCCCACTATGTAGAACACCATTGCATATGGTGTGTATAAATACATGTGATAAGGACTATCTACCTTGTAAAATTTGTTGTGTATGGAGTTCTGTAGAATATGCCAAACCACTAATCGTTGTGTAACTTCCCCATGGTCTCAAGCATATAGGAAAGGTTGTTGTATTGCCCCTTGGTTTCAGGTATCTAGGAAAGGTCATTGTGTTGAGGACCCAAGTCTTATTCTAAGCCCTATTTGAAACTAAAAATTGTGTTGTATCGGTATTGTGTTGTGTATAACATTGTATGGGGTGATTGATTCTACCATATGATGCCCCTCTCGGTTGGGGTGCATACGACGTCGTTGAAGGAGTATGTGGCCCAAAATAGGACTGACCGATGTGTTAAAACTATGCCTTGTAGGGAGAAGGAAATTTTCTTGGTAGAAACAAAGGCACGCACAAAAAGTGGATAGGAAATAAGTCTTAGTAAAATCAAAGACAAATATGCATGTATAAGATGAAATGTAAGCTACACAAACAATGTGTAAACACACAAGAAGACAATATAGATTGTGAATGTGGGTTGTAAACATGGGACACCACTCACAATGTCATAAGACAATCAAGGCCATAATGGCCGCAAAAAATTAGAGAATAAGTAGGACATAGGGCAAAGCCCGTAAACAATGACAAATAAAGGCAAATAGTGTATCAAACAACCATGGAAACAAGTAGTCATGCATAAAAAATGTTGCACATGAAGCACCCATTAGCATGTTACAAAGATAAAAATTATGTCAAAACATGTATAAGTCGATAATGTAGTGTGCTATGAAACAAACAATATCACCTATAATGTACAAAAGTGGATGCCCCAGAGCCGCTATGGGACTGGTAATAGGTACTACGCCAAGTAGCCATGTTATGTGTAATGGACTGTGAAATCTTTGATCACAACTAGAAAGCAAGTGAACGCATATGTTTGTGTGGAAAAATAATGACATACAAGATATCTATCAAGCATGTGTAATAAGGTGTGCATGTAATAAGTAAATGTAAGCAAGAGTAAATGCAACCAAGAAATGCAATATATTGGAGATGAGTTGGAATGGAATGTATTATAAATTATAGGAGCAACATCCCCTTCCCGAGTGGATGTAAATGTATGTAGTGAGGTTCATTTATTTATGCCCCCTCAACAGATTAAGAATGAACCATAAACTAGAGTGCATCATCTGGAAATGGTTTGAAGTGTGTAATAAAAATATGTTGATTTTATGTTTTCGTGTTCTATGTAGGATTGAATGCGACAAATTAAAGTTGATGAGGTGGTATAATGTGTGATGATTTATCCTATGCATATATCACTAAACGTGTGGGGAGAAAGCGTGATGATTTATATTAAAGTGTATATCACAAAATGGATGAATGTGATGTTGGTGTAAAATGTGATGGTGTAGCACAAAGTGTATATCATGAGATGCATGGATAGGATGCTAGAAAGTGTGATGATGTAACACAAAGCGTATATCATGAAATATTAAGATGGAAATTATAGAAAATGTGACGATGTAACACGCAGTGTATATCACGAAATGTTTATATGGAAATGATAGAAAATGTGATGATGTAGCACAAAGTGTATATCATGAAATATGGTAGAAAGGGGTGATGATGTAGCCTAAGAGCATATATAATGATATGTATGAAAAATCTAGTTGCAAAGTGTGAGACAAAAGGTTGATTGATTGATTAGGAAGATCAAAGTGTAGAATGATGCAGGTGTGATGATGTGAGGTTCACTTTTGAATGAAAACCTCAGTAGTCGAGTGTGAACCATTGGACTAGAATACATCGTTGGGTAGTGAGTGTAGTATGTAAAAGTAGATATAAGGATGTGGCGTGAATGTGTATGGTGAGTAAGATGCAAAATTTATGGTAGATAAGATAATGTCGTGTGTTGTGTGATATGTATAATGTATAGTGTGACGAAGCAATCTTTAGGGATATGTGTGGTGAATGTGTCTACAGTATAAAATGTGTGAAGATGTGTGGTGTGTATAATGTGTATTATGTGAGGTTCATGTGTACAAGTATGCCCTCAATAGTCAAGTGTGAACCATAGCACAAGAGTGTGTCATAGGGTAACGACGATACAAATTCATGTTGTGTGTGTATGCTTAGATGTGAGGAGGTGAAAATATAAGGTGCAAAGAAATGGTAGGGGAGATAATTAAGGGTAATGCCCCCTCCAAGCATATGTGAATGATGAGAACGATCAATTTCCATTGTCTAAAAGGTCGTCATTTTCCAAATCAATGCCAATTGGGGCTACATTGGATACTTGATAAGAAATGTTATGAGATGGATCGTAGAAAGAGCCATTACAACGTAAGGTTTACATAGTCATTGCATATTCCTCATCGGTGAAAGGTGTTGGTGGACATCCATGTGCGTACTAGTAAGTGATATTTTTAGAATGACTAGGAGATGAATCACTACTAATAGTAATACTACTGAATGGCATAGGGAAAGTGAGAGAAGTATGAGTGGAATTGAACATGATCCCAATGTAGTCAACCCAAGATTTCCCAGTGTTAATGGAGAAGTGCGATGGGTACGTGCAAAGAAGATGACTATTTGGAACACTGAAGACCATAGGGTGTCGTAATGTGAAAATAACCATGATAGAGATGAGGTGAGTGAGGCGATGGGAGAATGTCATTAAGTGTCAATCCAAGCCTAGTTAAGCCATCATATGTGCAAATAGTATCGAGAACAAGTACTATCCACCGGAATGTGATGCAAATAAGAGTTGTTGATGAAGAGTGTGCATGTGAAAGGAGGTGATGCGGACACAAACTGGCTAACTGGGGAGAGGGTCAAATAGCATTTAAAGTATGAACGGGCCCTTGATAAAGTATCATATCATTGGTGGAAGGAGGGAACTTGAACTTGTATTGACTAGGGCCATCTTCCACGAAAGTGTCATTAAAATAGGAATCATCTATATCAACAGGGAGTAAAATTGAGTTTACGTAGTGTGTCATCAATAAGTTCAATAGTATCAACTTCATCATCGAATCTTCATAATCATCTGTGTAGGCATTATTATGTTGTATAGATGTGTTGAGGATATTAAAAGGAGGTGGAATAGATGTAAGAATGGTAGGAGTCTCGGCGGTTGGAGTAGTAGTGTTAAGTGGATCGAGATACTGTGGGTGATATGATTGCAGTAGTGTGAGTAGAAATAGTCAGGATGCTTGGAGCGGTTGAAGAAGATTTTGAAGCGTTAGATTGACCATTGTTATATGCATCAATACTATTATATGGAATAGGCTATGAAGAATGAATAGGAACATCAAGATAACAAGGTCTATATGATAGAATTTGAATGGTTCATGATCTATAGTAATACTATGTTCGTATCCATCATGTAATAATTTAACGCATTGGTGTACGATGAGATTTGAACCTTGCATTACATGAATTCAAGGTCTACCTAATAATAGATTAAATTGAAATGAAGCATCAATAATAAATAATTATGTGAGGATGGTCTTAGGCCCGAATTGAATATGTAATGAAATAGTTCTTAGGCATGTGTGAGTGGTTGAATCATATCCCCAAATGAGAGTAGAATTCTTATAAATTATATTATCGCTAATGCCCAATTGTTTGAGAAGGGAATGAGCACATAGGTTAATGGCCAAGCCATTATCAATAAGTACACATTTAATACAAGTTTTGTTAATAATAGCAGGTGATAAGCAAAGGTACACATGGATTATTATTTACGAGAAGGTGACATGTCTTCATTGGTAAACGATATAGCACGTGGAAATATTTTGAGAGACTAAATGAGGTGTGTAAAGGCCACCAAATAATTATCACTTTATATGTGAATAACACGAAGGACATATTCTAATGTTTGACGACAAATAGGATCACTACGTAATAAGTCATAGAGGGAGATTTTGGCTGGTGTATTCTTAAGTTGATTAATGATATCATAGCCCTTAGAAGTAAAAAGTAAGAGGAGCCACATAAGTGATAGGTGGTGGAATAGAGATGGGTGGATATGTAGGAAGAAGAGTGCAATGAGTAGTTACTACATTAATAGAAGGATCAACCATAGGCATAATAAAGCAAGGAGGATGTTGAGTATGAACTTGCATGAAATCAACAACAATGAGTAATTATGCCTAAAACTTTAGTTGGTGAAAAATAGGGATAGGATGATTGAGTCATAACTTGATAAGGTGAAGGCATACTCAATATAAGGGGTTTGATCGATCGGGTTTTCCAAAATGATCATGCAAAATATGGGATATTATGCCTAATATGATGCTATAGTAGCGGTAAATAAGTTATATAATGAAATATACCAAAGCAAGCTAAGTAATAAATAATGAAACCCTAATTACAACAAGAGGGTAAAAGGACTTGGTTGATTCATAGTGTAGTATGAACTGAACCAAATCTCTAATAGGCTGAACATAGAGGAATAATCATCGTATAGAATCCCTAGAAAATGTAGATCTAGAGGTATAGGCTATACTTATGTGCCTGGAGAAGGAGAGGAGCGCCACAGGTGCCCTAGGCCTTTTCCGGCACTGGTCTCTGTGGAAATGCTTAGAAAACCTCCTCTGAGGTATCGCAAGATGATTTCCTTTAGTTTATTTTGGTCGCTCCGAGGTCACACCAAGGTCATTGAGTTCACTGTAAACCTACAATAAACCACAATTAACATAACATTCAAGTTGCAAATAAGCTCTCCATGACCCTTAAATAGACATTGAATCCTAAAAAGAAAGATGCAAAATGAGGGGTTGAACTGTCCTAAGTCGCCACAATTGTGGACTTACAACCGAGCATTGCACTATGTCTCGACTCCAATGTATTTTTGTTTGTTTATGCGAGAATTGTTCCCTATGTTACTCTTTGCTAGCCACACTTGGATAACAAACAAGTAGCTAGATGGTGAATGCATTAAATGTGTGCATGAAATAGATTGAACTTCCCTCCTATCAAGTGTGATGCAAAAAACCATCCATTGTGTCCCTTGTGATGGAGCTAGATAGATGCAATGGAGCTCTTATATGCCTTGATGGATGTAATCTTAGGTGGTGATAGATAATGCTTAGTGTTTGATCCTTTATGATGATCACATTACTTTATATTTATATGATTCCTTTGCTTTAATTTCTTAATTAACCCCAAAAAGGTTGACTAACAAAAGATAAGATGCTTAAATGGCTAGAAAGGACCCAAAAAGTGTAAGTACAAAGAGGATAGGGGCACCCAGGAGGGATGAGGGTTCCTAGAGCCGGCATCCTGGCTAGGTGTTGGTGTCCGTGATGACAAATACCGAATTATGAAAAGATAAACTGGGCAAGCAGAAGTGTAAGACCAAGAGAAGTGACAAAAAGGAAAGAAAGGTGGCCAAAGACATGGGTTAATTAGTATTATTCTTACTTAGGAATCATATGAATAGTAGTATGTAATCAAGACTAAATAATTACCCAAAGTGCGTGATTTTGTGTCTACAACCGAGCTCTCCATGAAAACAAAAAACAAGCTAAACATAAAATGGTCAAGATCTACCGTGAAGGTCGAGTCACAAATGTTGGGTCGATAAGTTAAAGGAAAAACCAAAAGCTCAATAGAAGTAATTTGAGAAAGGCTAAGCAAACAGATTCATGGATGGAGAAAAATGAGGCCATATCTATGAAACAAGCTAGGGGAAATACAAATATTCACTTCTAAAAATGATTGACCCAACCAACACAGATGTAACCATGGCTGAGTTATAAGTGCAAAGATGTCTCATATGAAGCAACAACGATCTCATTTCCAACTTAGAGAATGGAAACCCTTGATATTCAAGTAATGAAAGGAGGTCGAGTTAATAAATAACCATCATGTGAGTTGAATAATGCATGCATACATGGCAGTCATAAGGTAAGAATAGAACACCTCCAAGACTGAATGGCCTTGGAAAATAGATCTAAAGCAACGAGCACAAACACATATCTCCCAACCTATAAATGTCATTTGGGCAAGCAAGAAAATTGGAACGACTTGAACAAGGCAGAGCTCAAGCCCACCAACAACCACAAAACATAAAGCCTTGATCTATGCAAATAATGAGTTGGTTATATGAATGGAGCCGAGCCCACAAAGGTAAAACTTCAAACATGAGAAAAGCATAGCTAAGAAAGGATATTTTAATGGAAAACCATATTCGAATGATAAAATCATAGAGATCATGTTTTACAATGGAGGCCACAAATTCAACTCAATGAAACATGAGTTATAAAGTAGTAGAAACATAGAATCCCAAAGATCTTCCTCTAAGATATAAGCAATAACATAGATCCAAGGAAAAACAATGGAGGTCATGGCTGGGTTTAAGCTCAAAACCAATAAAATTCAATTGATAAAACCCAAAACAAATGCAACACAAACCTCAAATGCAGAGCAAAGTTAGGGAAGAATATCTCCATACCCAGATGAATGTCGTCTAGTAACCAAATGCACAGAAAGAAAAGTAGAAAGTTAGAGCTTAAGCCTTAATCAATGGAAATTCATACTCTTCCAAAATCACAAGCCAAGCTCCTCAAAGCATCAGTTGCAGCTACAAACAAGAAATCCTCCATTAGTGAAAAATTGTGTAGCCCTCCAATCCGTAAGTTTCTAGTTTGCATTTGCAAAAGTGAAAAATTAATTAGGATTTTTCCTAATCCAAACTAAGTCAACCACAAGAAAAAAAGTAACCATAGTGAACCTAAGCACGCTTAATAACTACTATGTCATGCCCACATAGGAAAATTGATTTGATTATCATTTGGATGGTAAGTGGTGAGGATTATCATGTTAAACTAAGGTCAAGAAAATATCCAAATTATTACTTATGCATGTGACCAATGAGCAAAACTAATGCATGTTCCCACTATAAGACAAAAATAGCCTTTTTATTAACCTTTGCAAAGGAGAGCCAAATTTACCTTAATTTTTACAAACAGATCTATACACATACCTTAGCCTTTGCAAATAACTATTTGACCAAGTCAACAAGGAAGGAGAGTAGACCATGTAGGGTATTTTTATCCTTGATGTACATAATAATAGCCTTGTTGTTATAAAAATTTGTATTTATTTTTGAAGAGGTAAAATTTTGCATAGAACTTTATTTTTGCTAGCATTGGATTTGTCTCCAACTAGCTATTTTTGGAAAACTAGGTGTTGAATTGTTTAAGGGAGAGCTATTTTGGGAAAAGAGTTGAGTTATCTCCTCTTGCCTTTTTTAGCTATATGTACCTTGTTTTTGTGTAAGAAAAGGGGGGATTATTTCATTATGTATACTTGTCCTATGCAGAATTTTGTACTGCAATGCATGGTTGAAGTAGTATAAAGACTGCTTTTTCTCCATATTCAACTTTTGAAGTGTGTTAAAAAAATTGTGGTATATTTTTAGTGAATGGTTCTTTCCTTTGTATGTTCATAATTTTCAACACCTCCACTATGCGGTTTTGTAATATTTTTCAGTCATTTAAGTGCATGTTAGTGCCTTTTGTGAGTATTAAAGCCCACCAAACAACAAATGAAGTGAATGAATTCAAGTCTTTTAACATTTAAACTAGTGTGTCTTGTGCAAGTATAAGCTTCCAAAACGTTGGTGTATCACCTAATTTACATGTTTTAGTCAAGTTTGTGTTTTTTCTCTCCCTTAACCCCACCAAAGAATTAGTTTAGGTGATCTATCATAGAGAACCAACCCTCTCTGGAGGTTCTCCTTAGCTTGAGTCACCCAAAGCTTGTAGGAGTTCCCATTGTATCAGCTGGAGTGAAGATTGCTTGCATATTCTTCATCTAGGGTACACTTTGGACTGATAAATTTTTTTGGCATGCCCAGTGGGACAATTAAACTCATATTTTTTTGTAGGTGTTCCATAACATCCTAGTCTATATTCATAATTTTTCCAAGTTTGATGTGTTCTTGGTAAAATTCCATCCTTTAGAGGCATATTTTCTAAACATTTTAGGTTACTTTATTGATCCAAACAACCCACTTTTCCAAGCAACATACATTTTCCTTCATTTTCCCATTTTTATGAGGTCATGCAATCATGATGTTGGCTCCCAAAAGGAATTATTTTCTACAAAAGTTGAACCATTCGAATCCACCTCCATTTTACCAATATCCTCCTCCAGATCAATATTATAACCCTTATCACAATGAGTATGCCCATGATCCAAATCTTGATAACCATATGGTCATCTTTATGATCTTTAGATTTTTCAGAACAAGGATATGTTGATTATACATAGGGATATGTAGGTTATGAAGGTTATGATAATAGTTTCATGTCTAACGATGATTTTGACATCAAATTTTAGAGGCTACAATAGACATTGCAAGCTCTCAAGAAGAGAAATGAAAAATGCAGTATCGAGCCTAATGAGCACAAGGTAGAGGGACCCTTTCAATGGGATGTTCCTACTTACCTTCCCCATAAGACTCCGGTGCTCATTACTTGTCAACCATCTCAGCCCATTTATCGATTCCAAGTTTTTCTCGGTGCTTTTATTCCCACTCCTCTCCCACACATGTGGAATTTGCACCCTTTCCCTTTACATAAACATTTCCAAATCAGGTTGAGACCCAACCCACCCCTCGCATCGCATCCCCAAGCCCAATTTTGGAAGGAGACAAGTAGAAAAATTAGTCAAGATGGGCAGCCAACTAAAGATATCAACAAAGATGAATTCTTGGAAAATTTTAATGATTAGGTTTCAAAATTCAAGTCAAATCATATTCCACAGTTGGAGAAAGAGTGCAAGAAAGAAGGGGAGATTACAAAACAACAATAATATTTTGATCATCAAGCAAAGGTTAGGTATAATTTTCTCCATTTTCTTGAGCTATAAGGTACGGATAATGATTTGAATGAACATGTGAAGGATTATGAAAATCGATCAGTAATCTTGATCTTGTATCATCTTCTAATATAGAAAGTGATTCAATAATAGATGTTGATTTGTATGTTTTTGATTTTGAGAATAATAATGTTCTAAACATACATGCAAAACTACCCATAAGTGATTATGATTCAAATGTGAATAATTAGATTTTCCAAATTGGATCTATAGAGGAAATAATAGATTTAGAGTTGCCTCATGCAAAGGGAAAAAAATATTTTAGTTTATCATACTTCTTGCTATATGAGGATACTGATAAGAATGAAGAGGATGAAGCAAAACATAGCTTATATAAACTTGCAAATAGCCACACGGAAGAGGAAACCAACAAAGAAACTCAAACTCAAAGGATCCTTTCTCAACCATGAACAATAAAGAAGTATTTTTAAACACTAAGGTCATCCATGAGAGAGATCTAGAAAGGTTTCCAATGGAGCAAGATGATAAAGATGAATGCAAAGATCTACACTTTGTCTTGTGTGTTTAGAGATTTCAACACTTTTAGAGGGTTACAATAACCTATCAAGAACATCATTAGTCACTACAACATTTCAAGAAGTTCAAGCTGATTTTTAAAGGGATGATTTTGACCTTTCAACCTCCATGTTGGATCGAATGAAGAACAAGAAGTTGACACCATTGTAAAACCAATCGTGATGGATGAGGTAGAGAATTTTAAGGATGAAAAATAATATTTTTATCAGCTTCCGAATGTGCTTAGGAATGAAGGGGAAAGCAAGAAAATAGGGCAAATCGAGAAAGGACAATTTTTAATATTTGAGAAGACCATGCCCAATCAGATACTTGGCTGATTTGGGACTAAGATCAGCATTACCAACAGTTGTGCTTAACTTAGAGCACAAGGATGAGCTTCATGTTCTCAAAATTCAGCCCCAATACCTCCTAAAACTGATTGCAGATCTAAGAGAGGTATTTTTCTTGTTCTAGACTGATTTTTTGAGCAAACCAAAGGTGAAAATCATGTTTTCACTTTTTCCATGTGATATAGTTGTCAAATTGATCTCATGGTCGTGTTTTCTAAGAAAGGGAAGGTAAGCTTTGTTTTCCTATATTAGGGTTTGTCCAGCTTCTCATTTCTACAAGTTAGAGTAGGTTAGTTTAGGTTTGTTTATGCAAGATAAGTGTTTACGCACACTCGACATGTCCCATTTGGAGTATGTATGACTGTTTAGACTTGTTAGGAGTTGTTTCTTTCCACCAAGTGTAGTTTTGCACATGTTGTAGTTGTTTTCCAATCTTTTTGGAGGATTTTCAGTCTTGGACATGTTTTTATTTGCATTGTGCATGTTTGGTTAAGCTTACATGAATATTTCATATTGTTTTCATGGCTGAAAAGATAAGATCAAAGGGTTCTTGTTGATTAATAGGAAATCATGGTTACAAAGCCACAAAAATATGTTGACTATTTTTTGTCACCATAGGGGAGGCGAATACAAAAATTTTGTAGGTTCTCTATTTTTAGCAAATGGGAAAACACACAGACACTAAACAACTAGGAATGAAATTACAGGATGCCCATTCCTCACATAGGATGCCATTCTAGTTGTCGGCTTCACGAAGACCATACATCAATCATGGAAGACTGTTGCAAGGCCCTCTGGTAAAGACAAGAAAGGCATCATACATTAGAAGTGAGCATGTTGGGACAATAGGAAATCAAATTACAGATTAGAAAATTCTTAAGTGTTAAATTAGGTTGCGATTACATGAGAGGATCACTCATTCATTCATTCAATTTTAGCTCAATTCAAAGGAAAAGGTACAAACAAATTGTTAATTCTTTGTGATTATATGTAGAAAAATATGCATTGAGTTTTAGATGTTCATTTTAGTTATGCAACTGAAAATAAATGTAAAAAAAGCAAGATACAACTCATTACATATAACTCGTATATATTCATAATGAAAATGTACATGTTTCCCCACACAAGTCATGGGATATGACTATCTAAAAATGGAGATAAATGAGAAAGTGAAAATGAAAAGGAGAGAAGGAACTTGTCATTGTTGGATGACCAGATCCCCTATCATACTATTGTTGCTTCAACTTGATATTATGATGCTTTGTGTACCTAAAAGAAGAAAAGAGAGGTTGATTAGAGATTAGGGTTTTATTAACTCCATTTTATTTCAAGCTTCTAACGTATATGTATTTTAGAAGCAAGTTGTAGAAATGAAAACACCTCATTCAAATAGCTGAAAATGAAAAGATTTCTTATGCAAGAGGAACATGCAAGGTTTTCATGTTTCATCTTTTTTTCAAACAATCAAAGTACAAATGCACATAAAGAGGTACAAAATACTTTTTTAGATCCAAAGATGGCAAAGATCTACTTTACAAGATATAATTTTTAAAGCCAACTATGAGAAGTGCAATGTATTTCAGATTTGGAGATGTTATACAAATTGCAACATTAAGACAAATTTTGAGATTTGGGACATCTTTAGTTTTGCACAAGATAAAACAAATTATCCATTATTGCAAGGCATGATTAAATATTAAGTTGTATGTTTCCGGCAGACTCATAGAGCATAGAATGAGATTACATCTCGCATCAAGAAAACTACATAAATATAAAAGTGCTAGTTAGATTTTATGAAATAATTGTAGCAGTATGAGATAAAAGATAGAAAAATCTGAAAATGCATGTTTCTTAATGTCATTATAGCCATACAATCACAACATAAAATAGTTTTCATAGAGCAAGGTTTCCAACAATATTTTTTTTCAATTCTCAAGAATGGATTATTTTGCTTAGAAGCTTCAAAATATTTCTAGTCATAAAAACCTTTAGAAATGGTTAAAATTGTGGCTATTAAGGTTAAAGGAGATGCAAATTCCTAATATTTGTATTAGGAGATGAGGGAGGTCTGAAAGTGATCGTGATTGATTTGGAGGAAATGATTTACCATAGGATGGGGAACTATTACTGATTCTAAAGGGCATGGCCATGGAGGAGAGATGATTAGAAGAAGAAAAAGTAAATCAAGTGGAAATGGAAGAACAAATAAAGAATGAATTTCAAAAAATTGGTAATCTGGTTTTTAGCAAATTGGAGACACTTCTTAACCAAACTCATCTTTGTTTAGAGTTTTCACTTGAGCAAATGGAAGATGTTAAATTTGGGTCAAGTGAGAATGGTGATGCACAAGAGTGAAAGTTAGAGAATTGTGGTAGAAAACAAATAAGAAGGTGACTACATCTAATACAACAATAAGTTAATAGAAAAGATGTGGTTTAGGCCATGCTAACAAATTGTAAAGAAGATGATCAAGTTAATGATTCCAATAATCATACTAGATTAAGGGAGTGAAGTGGTTTATTTCTTTGTGGCAAAATGGAATCACTAGAATACTTGCAGATCAAATGGGTCTGGGGAAATACATGCATGGTCCTTTTCTAGTGATTGATCCTCTCACAACTCTCTCAAATTGGGTGAATGAAATTACTATGTTTGTTCCAAACATGAATGCTTTACTTTATCATGGATCAAAAGTGAGAGGGATGAGTTGAGGATAAAACACATGCCAAATGAATTTGGTCTAGAGTTTCCATTTTTTCACATCTTATGGGGTTTCTACAAATTATATAATGCACTTGTTTATTATAAGTGGAAATATCTAGTTGACGAGGACACAAATTAAAAACTTTAAATGCAAATTACTAAGGAATTGAAACATTTAAATATAAGGTTTCTTTTCACTAGAACTCCTCTATAGAATAATCTAACATAACATCAAAAATATATCTATGATCATCTAACCAATAAAAAACTTGAGGATTACTGCGCAGCGAGAGGAGTGTCACGAGCTCCAAAGCAACAAACCACCCAATGCAAATCTAAAAATTGACCCAAAATTCATCGCAAAGCCAAGGAAAAAGAGTCGAGCTCTCCAACATGAACTTAAAACCACGAGCCAAACATATACAAATTTGGGTCAATGTGAAAGCTATGAGTTGTGAATATATTCATAACAGACCTCACCGAGCTCTCCACAAAGACAACAAATAAGCTAAACATATAATGGTCGAGCTCTACCATGAAGATCAAGTCACAAATGATGGGTTGATAAGTTGAAGGCAAAACCACGAGCTCAATAGAAGAGAATTGAGAAAGGATAAGCAAACAAAGTCATGGATCAAGAAAAATGAGGTTAATCAGTGCACCGAGCTAGGGGAAACACAAAGCTTCGGTTCCCAAAATGCTCAACCCAACCAACACAAATGTAACCATGGCTGAGTTATAACTTTAAATTTGGCTCACATGAAGCAACAACGATCTCATTTCTGACCTAGAGAAGGGAAAACCTTGAGACTCAAACAATGAAAGGAGGTCGATTTAACAAATAAACTTCATGTAAGTTGAACAATGCACATACATGGCATCCATAAGGTAAGAATATAACACCTCTAACATTGAGTGACCTTGGTAAGTAGATCTAATAGTGAGCACAAATGCACAACTCCCAACCTACAAATGCCATTTGGGAAAGCAAGAAAATTGGCATGAGTTAAACAAGGCAGATCTCAAGCCCATGAATAGCCACAAAACACAAATATGAGATCTATGCAAATAAAGAAATGGTTATATGAATGGAGCCGAGACAATGAAGCAAAAACTTCAAACATGAGCAAAGTAGAGCTAATAAAGGATATTTTAATGGTAAAACTAGATTCACATGAGGAAATTATAGAGCTCGTGTTTTGCAATGGAGGCCACAAAGTCAAATCGACCCAAACATGAGCTATAAAGTAGTATAAACATATAATCCCATAGATCTTATACCAAGATATAAGTAATAATAGAGCTACAAGGAAAAACAACGGTAGCCATTGTTGGGTTTAATCTCAAAACCGGTAAAACTCAATCGATAAAACCCAAAAGAAATGCAACACAAACCCCATGTTGCAGATTTGGGTTAGCGAATAAGAGCTCCATACCCATATCAATGGTGACCAATAACTAGATGCACAGGGAAGAAAAAACAGAAAAATAGAGCTTAAGTTTTAATAAATGGTGACCCACATTCTTTTAGAATCAAAATCCAAGATCCCTCAAAGCATTAGTGGTGGCTGCAAACAAAAATCCTCCATGGCCATAGTGAAAAGTTGTATAGACTTACCCTCCAATCTAGAAGTTTCTAGTTTGCAATTGCAAAAGTGAAAATGGAATTAGAATTTTTCCCTAGTTTAATCTAGAACAACCACAAGAAAAAAATTAACCATAGTCAAACTAGCTATAGTTAATAACTATTATGTCATTCCCACGTAGGATAAGTGATTTGATCATTATTTGCATGGTAAGTGGTAAGGATAATCATGTTAAACTAAGGTCAAGAAAAAAGGAAAATTATTACTTATGCATGTGACCAATGAGAAAAACTAATGAATGTGCCCACTACAAGAAAAAATTCACCTTTTTATTAACCTTTGCAAAGGAGAGCCAAATTTACCTTAATTTTTACAAACAAATTCGTACACATACCTTAGCCTATGCAAAATGTTTTTTGACCAAGTCAACAAGGAAGGAGAGTAGATCATGTACATAATAATAACTATTAAAAATTGTATCTATTTGTGAAGAGGTAAAATTGTGCATGGAGGTATATTTTGCTAGCATGGATTTGTCTCTAACTAGGTATTTTTGACAAACCGGGTGTTGAACTATTTTAGGAGAGCTATTTTAGGCAAAGAGTTGAGTTATCTCCTCTTGAATTTTTTTGGCTATATGTACCTTGTGTTTATGCGAGAAAAAACGGGGCTTATTTCATTATGTATACTTGTACCTAAATGAAGCAATATAACAATTTTTTTCCTCCATATGTAACTTTTGAAGTGTGTTACA
The DNA here is from genome assembly GCA_018340775.1 of Taxus wallichiana var. yunnanensis. Classification (NCBI taxonomy): domain Eukaryota; kingdom Viridiplantae; phylum Streptophyta; class Pinopsida; order Cupressales; family Taxaceae; genus Taxus; species Taxus wallichiana. The sequence continues at coordinate 181,732,651 of CM031238.1, read as the reverse complement.
AAATAATTATGGTATGTTTTTAGTGAATGTTCCTTTCCATTGCATGCTCATAATTTTCAATGCCTCCACTAGGTAGGTTTTAAATTTTTCAGGTCATTTAAGTGCATTTTAATGCCTTTCGTGAGTGTCAAAGCCCACAAAAAGTAGATGAATTGAATGTCTTCAAGCCTTTTAGCATTCAAACTAGTGTGTCTTGTGTAGGTATAAGCTTCCGAAGCATTCGTGTATCACCTAATTTACATGCTTAAGTCAATTTTGTGTTTATTTATCTCCCTTAGCCCACTAGAGAATTAGTTTAGGTGATCTATCCTAGGGAACGAGCCCGCTCTAGAGGTTCTCCTCAACCCGAGTCACCCACAACTCAGAGGAGTTCCCATTGTATCGCCAAAGTGAAGAGTTCTTACATATTCTTCATCCAAGGTGCACTTTAGACTCATAGCAATCATTTCCCAAGTTCTTGTAAATCTTAAGTTGAAATTTGTCATGAATTCTTGAGGTGCTCTCTTAATGGTTATAAGATGCTCAATGAGGGATAAATGATCTGATTTTTCCTCAAACTGTTTAGAAAGGGCTTCACTCAACTGATCCCAAGTAGTAATTGATCCTACTAGCAAACTTCTATACCATTCGAGGGCTTGACCTTTAAAAGATGCAAAAATAATCTCAAGGAAACATTCTCATGAGTAACATTATGAGAATAACATAGTGCAACAATGTCTCTTATATGTTCAATGGGAGTGGTTTGATTTTCAAAACTGAAAAAGGATAGACTTTTCAAGGCAACACATGGCATGTCATTAAAAACAACAAGTTGCAAAGGACTACCACCCGTAAAAGTAACAAAAGGATAATTTATGGCCATTGGAAAGATGGGAACTTGAATAACAAAGTTCTAAGTTGGATTGGAAATGTGAGGCCTATTATAAGGTGTAGTATTCCCAACCCTTATTCTTCTAGAAAATTAAGAGGTAATTGAAAATATTCAAATAATACCTCTTGATAGTGACCTTGTGTTCACTTTAGGTGTGGAACATGAAGAAATATGCAGTTAATTTCTTTTAGCAGGTAGCCAATATTTTTCCAAAATTGTCTCTCGCATCAAGGAGTTGGTGTTGGCCGAGTGGTTCATAGCTGATTGCAACTCTTGAACATGTGTTTAAGTCTTCTTGAGTACCGATAACTCGCTACAAAAACAATATTAGGTTGTTGATTAGGAGCAATTGAACTTTTAGGAATAGCCATTGGAGAAAAAAATACCTTCATTTGAATGATGATATAACGCCAAAATCTGGTCTTTGGTCCCACCGGGCGTGCCAAAAACTCTTAGCAAGAAATTTTTGTAACATTTAATAACACATACTAAGAAGTTGTTGTAACACACTTCACAAAGTTGCAAATAGAGGAAAATCAGTCTTTTATTCCTTCAACAAGGTGTTGTAATACATAATTTTGTTGAGGTTAGCATACCGGTTGTGACAGATAATATATCGATCTAATCATACATGTAAATAAAAGTGGACATTCTACCGGAAGAAATATATAAAACAAGAGATACAAATCAACACTAGATTTAATGTGGTTCACCCAAAGGTGTGGGCTACGTCCCACCAAGAAACAAGCTAATATATTATCCAAATCTTTAACAAGATTTACAATGAAGATTTACAATCTTCCACACCTCTCGATGTACAATACTTTCTTTCTTTCAAGATTTTTCTTTTTCTTCAAGAATTCTCTCTCTCACCAACTTTTGCAAGTTCTTCTTAATTCTTGTTAATCCCTACTTCTAAACCCTAGCTTTCATGCCTATAAAGTCATTTATAAACTTAGGGCAATTATACATATAATTACAATCAATAGATCTGATTTAATGCTAAAATAGATATAATTCCCAAGAGTTAATTAAAACACTCCCACACAAGTAACCGATGTCAATTCTCCCTAACCGATGTCAATTCCTCCTTTCTGGACTGATATCAGGTCTTGGGTGACCGATGTCGGTTCCCCTAACCGATGTCGGTTAATGTATTTTCTAACAAGTTTCACATTACATGCTAAACTGAAGTAATTGAGCTCCACAACTCAAAAATCTCCCACTTGGATATTAATTACTACACCATACATGTACAACATCATTCTTGGATCCTTCCTTAGCTTTGTTTCTTCCTCTTCAAGTCTCAAACTCGAAGACCAATAGAAGTGGAGTGTAGCTCCAACTTCTCCTTTGCTAATGGCTTTGTTAGCATATCCACAGGGTTCTCACTCGTATGAATCTTTTTCGATTTAACTATCCATCCTCCAATACTTGTCGTATGAAGTGATACCTCAATTGAATGTGTTTCATTCTTGAATGAAACGTTGAGTTCTTTGCCAAATGAATTGCACTCTGACTATCACTGAACAATTTACAATCATCTTTCTCATTTCCCAACTCTTCCATGAACCTACTCATCCATATCATCTCCTTGCTAGCCTTTTGTCAGCAACATACTCTACCTCTATAGTAGACAAATCCACAACCTTCTACAATCTTGAAATCTAGCTAACTGTCAGTCCCACTTACTGTGAAAATATATCTAGTAGTGCTCCTCTTACCATCTAAATCTCCAGCCATATCCGAATCAACATAGCCACATAATAAAATATTTGAACCTCCATAACATAACTACATGCTAGGTGTCCCTTTCAAATACCTCAGTATCCATTGGATTGCTTTCCAATGCTCTTTACCTGGATTGGACATATATCTACTCACAACTCCCACTGCATGTGTAATGTATGGTCTGGTACAAACCATAGCATACATGAGACTCCCAATTGCTAAAGCATATGGCACTCGTGTCATGTATTTGACCTCCTCTTGTGATGATGGACACTAATCTTTTCTCAATTTGAAGTGTCTAGCCATAGGTGTACTAACAGGTTTTACATTCTGCATCTTGAACCTTTCTAACACCCTATAGATATAATCCTCTTGAGACAAATACAATTTCTTATTTTTCCTATCTCTATGTATTTACATGACAAGGATTCTTTTTACAGCTCCTAAATCCTTCATAGCAAATGTGTGAGCTAGCTTTCCCTTAAGCTCACCAATGTCCTACATACTAGATCCTGCAATAAACATATCATCCACATACAAGTAAAAAAATAATATAGCTCATATTTTCAAGTTTCTTGAAATAAACACAATGGTTAGATTCACATCTCAAGTAACCATGCTCATGCATAAAACTATCAAACCTCATGTACCATTGCCTTAGAGCTTTCTTGAGCCCATATAGGCTCTTTTTCAACCTGCACACTAATTTCTCCTTACCCTTGACTTCATACCCAAGCGGATGTTGCATATAAATCTCTTCATCCAAATCACCATGAAGGAAAGTCATCTTCACATCTAGTTTCTCTAAATGCAAATCCTCTACTGCAACTAAACTCAATACAATACAAATAGAAGTCATCTTAACAACAGAGAAAATATTTCACCAAATTCAATACCTATTTTCTATGCAAATCTTTTTACTACAAGCCTTGTCTTATACCTTTTATGTCCACCCTCTTCTTCCTTGATCCTGTACACCCACTTATTCTGCAATGTTCTTTTACCTGCTGAAAACTTAACTAAATCCCAAGTCTGGTTCTATTCCAAGGATTCCATCTCCTCATCCATGTCATGCTCCCACTAGATGTGTGTCTTATCTTGCATTGCTTCTTCAAAGCTTTCTAGTTCACCATTATTAGTCAATAATAGATAAAATAGAAGGTGTAAATCTTTTTGGAGGTTTACTTACCCTTTGTGACCTTCTCACAAAATTTTGGGGTACCGGAGGCTCATTCTGGACCTCCTGACAATCGCATCCAAACTCCGACGGTGATCAATGCCAGTCACTTATACCGACATCGTTCTTCTAACCGATGTCGATTTGACTCTTCTATAACGATACTATTCTACTAACCGATATTGGTTGGGGTAAACCAAGATCGGTTCTTCGTGTAACCATGTAGGTAATACTTTTAAATCTGAGAGTTCATTTTCATACACAAACTTCTCAACCAGTTCATCCTTGGGTACCAAAATTTGATCCATGTACATTCTCTTTTCATTTCATTCAACATCACAACTCCTAATAATTTTAGAATTCTCTAAATCCCAAAAATGGAATCTGAAATCACCAAATCCATAACCAATAAAAGTGCATCTCTTGGATTTTATATCCAACTTTTCCTATTTTCCTTATCAACATGCACAAAAGCTTTTGAACCAAAAATTTAAGAAAAGAAAGATCTACCTCTTTTCCGGTCCAAGCTTCCTCTAGTATTCCTCCATCTAGTGAACTTGAAGGCCCATGTTAATCAAATAAACCGTTGTATCAACTCTTCCACCCAAAACTATAAGGGAAATCCAAAATGTATCCTCATACTTCTAGCACATTCCATGATTGTCATGTTCATTCTTTTTACAACACCATTCTTCTGTGGTGTTCTTGGAACCGTTCTTTCTCTACGTATCTCATTCAATGAACAATAATCATTGAAAGCCTTGCTATAGTATTCACCACCATTGTCAAATCTAAGGAACTTTAACTTAGAATTTTATTCATTCTCAACAAGGGCTTTCCATCTTTTAAAAGTATCAAAAACATCAAATTTACATTTAATACAATAAACCCATACCTTTCTTGTAGCATCATCAATGAAAGTAAGATAATACTGGGATCCTCTATAAGAAGCTACCTGATTTGGTCCCCACACATCTAAGTGTACAAGCTCCAACTTTTGCTCCTTATTAGTTGCCCCAACTTTGAGAAATCTCACTCTCTTTTACATACAAAGACACAATGCTCACAGAAATCAAGATCTAAATCTTTCAAATATGATAACTTACCCTTAGCCTTTAATATTTGCATTCCTTTTTTACTCATATGGCCCAATCGATTATGCCACATGCATGCATTTGAATCTAAAGTAGATAATGTAGAAAATGAATTAGTAACATAGGTAGATAAATATAACGTTCCTACCTTCTTACCTCTTGCCACAACAAGAGCACCCTTGGTGACTTTCCAAGAGTCTCCTAGTAAAAGTAACCATGCAACCAGATTCACCTAGTTTCCTTGCAAAAATAAGATTCCTCCTGAGGCTTGGCACATGCCTCACATCTTTCAATACCCATGTATTTCCATTCTACAATTTTAGATGAACTTCCCCTTTACCAGTAATATTGCAAGGTTCATCATCACCCAAATAAACATGCCCAAAATTGCCTTGGACATAATTTCTGAAATAACCCTTATTAGGGGTTACATGGAAAGAAACTCCTGAATCTAAAACCCATGATTCAATTCTATTATCTAAAGAAAGAATAAGAGCATCTTGCATTACCTCTATTGCAACAAGATTTGCTTCTTTACCTTTTTCTGGTTGTTGGTTCTCTTTATCCTTTGACCAACAATCTTTATTTGTATGTCCTTTCTTTCCACATTTCCAATAAGTAATTCCCTTACTTTTGGATTTAGATCTGTTATCCCTTGACTTTGATTTCCCATTACTCTTACTCTTGGATATTTCCTTCTGCCTGCCCCTACTTTCTACATTCAAAGAATTTTCGGATGATGATTCCTTCGTAATCTTCTTGCAAATTTCTTCATTCAAGATTATACTAACCACATCATCAAACTTCAAAATATTATTAGCATATGTTGTATTACTAACATCCATTACCAAGTTATCCCAACTATCAGGAAAAGAACATAAGAATAAAAGTGCTTTTACTTCATCATCAAATGGTATAGAAACCAATTTTAACTGATTTACAATAGATCGGAAATCATTCAAATGACTAGATGCAGATCCACCTTCATGCATCTTAGAACTAAATATTTTCTTCATCAAATAAACTTTATTTGAAGCACTAGGTTTTTCATATAAATTAGCAAGAGATTTCATTAACTCTATCGTAGAAGTCGCTTCTGTAATATTGGAAGCCATGGATGTTGTCAGGCTCAATCTTATAGATCCCAAAGCCTTTCTGTCAAGAATATTCCATTCTTCATCAGTCATCTTTATAGGTCTAGAATTCTCATCTAATGGTAAATACAAATCTATTTGATACAGATAATCCTCAATCTGCATCTTCCATAATTGATAATTTTGGCTCGTAAAACTTCTCTACCTTGTATTTGTTTTCTTCTTCCATTGTTGTAGCTCCCACTCAATCAAAAAACCCTCTGTGAGTAAGTCTGTCAAAACATAAATACTAAAATGAATCCCTCACATATCAAGAAGAAGGGCTCGAGTTGTATACAACCAAGTGGGATCTGGGTCAAGCACAATTCAAATCCAAATCACAATTCCAGCTCCAATGATGACCAAAATTGGTCAACAAGGACCTAGAAATGTAATTGCCTGATTTTTTGACTACACATAGATTCAAATCCAAATCACACCTCTAATCCACCACCTCAACACCACATTTTAGAACCTCTATCTTTCGGCCTCCATATACGATACCAAAATGACCTCCCTCCTTCATGCATGTGTTTGTTTCATTTCACATGACCGGTGATATTTTGTCAAATAAGTCACCTACATTGGCGTTGTTTCCCATTTATGCCTACTCCAACAAATGTCATTTATGACAAATTGTTTTAAAATTATTATGTGCAAGTAATAGCAGATTCTTATTTTTGTCATTTAAGAACACATGAAAGAAAAAAATTGTTGAAGATGTTTCTTAAAGATTGAAAACTCTACTTTTTCATTATTCTTTTTAAATAATATAACACAACAATTAATATAAAAAGAATGGAACCCCTCATAATAAAAATGACAACCACCATGGCACTTATAAGGTAGGCATTGTCAACCTATCAACCTAATAAATGTAGCTAGAAAATTTTCATCAACATTGCAAATAAATTAGCTATGATATTTTATTTTGTTAAGATATGTTTCAAATATAAATAAGTTAGAAGGTTGTGAATTCCTACCTAGAATTTCTTATATAAAATTTTTATATATCCAATGGCTTCTAGATCCAGAACTACGTGATATAGCGTGTCTACAAGAAATACATTTCAATCTTTGTTATTATCTCTAAATTGAATTCCATCCAATTTAATTACAACTAAGGATAAATTAGCATTTTCAATGTATGATGGTGTACCTTCCCAAAGGTGAAACCGGTTATGCACGGTAGTAATTCTATTGCCTAGTCAAGTAGGCATTGTTAGCATGAAAAAAAAATATTGTGAATCATTGATATTATTGATAGTGTCATGTGGAGCCTAGGAAGTAATTTCAACACGCATAACTTAAATCTACACTCTCACCATTATACGATAATTACAATAACTCAAAAAATATAAATTATGATTAGAAATATAAAGTGAAACCTAAAAGCCCGAATACCTTGACAAAGGTGTTGCACAAATTATTTTTTTCATTTTCTTCGTTGATCCTTTCCCTAGAAATGACAAGGAGTCATGGGTGCGAGGATTAGTTGGAGGAGATTATGCATACCCCGATGGCCACCAAAACAAGTAAACCATATCGAATAATTGCTTTAATATTTTATTTTATTTTATTAATTAATTCAAATTAACTTAAATTACAAAATATTAAGACTTAGTAACTAGTACGTGGAAAAGAGTTACGAGGAAGGTGTTAGCGATTGAGTGGAAAAGTGTTGCACATATCAAGTTATTATATATATACCTATCGGCCTCATAAAATATTGACACTTGGCAACAAAGTTGGAAAAGAGCTGCAGGAAGACCTTGTTAGCAATTGAGTGGAAAAGAGTTGCATGTATCAAGTTATATATAATCCTATCACCTAAATATAAATATAATGCGCAGCAAGGATTCTTTTACTTCAATTACCAAGACAATAATGATTTCATTACATTATTTCTTATGTCATTAGTATTTTGATCACTACATGTAAAACTCTTTTATTTTCTCTTTAGTGATTCAATAAAAATATGATATATTTTACTAAAATTTGAATTTAGAAAATTGTTATAATGATGTACAATAAAATACAAATGCTAAGAAATTTTGAGAGATATGCCTATGAAAGCAAATGAGAGGGATATGGCACTTACCTTAATTTCACTTATCCCGAAGTGTGTCTGGGCTAGAAGAACTAATGAAACAACAATACAAGATGTCACAACCACTCCCAAAAATGCGAAGTATACTGACTCTTTCAGACACAATGCCCGGATAGGGGCGAGGGTGCATGCAGACACCCTAGACCTCATGGGGCACTCGAGTTTGCAAAAAGGTCGGAACTTGATTTCCTCACTATCGCTAGGGTTTCACACTTGTTCACCGATGATCACCTGTATGTTACACTTGGATCACTAAAGTACCTGTAACTCTAAAACACAAATAATCTCTTGCAAAACCCTCAATCTACATCAAATCCTAAAAATAAAGAAGCAGAATGAGGGATTGTACTATCCTCAACTGTCAAACAAGTGAACTTATGACCGATCATTACACTACATCTTAAACCCAAAGTAGTTCTATGTACTTGTGTGTGCAATAGTGCTCTAGGTTACCCTCATGCCGATGGTGCCAAGATATGGGGTAGAGTAGCTAGATAGAATGAAAATGTGTGGATGGAAAAATGAACTTCCCCTTCCTATGTAGTGTGTATGTAGAGTAATAAGCCCAAGATATAGTCCCTTTGATATGTAGATAGATAGCCCTTGATAGAAATTGTCTTCCATTATAATGGTATGTATGTTGTGTTTATATAGGGATCTCTTGCTTGAATTTTGACACTAATGACATGACATGCCGACTAGTACCTCGGGATAGGAGTAAGAAAACTAAAAGGTCGACTAAAAGTATAAAAACGTGACCAAGAACAAAGAGGACATAGAGTGCCTAGGTTGGATAGGAGCACCTGGGTGCTAGTGTCTAGAGATAACTAACGATAAATGTAAAAACACCGACGATAAGGATCTTTATTACCTAACCAGAAACGGGTGCAGAAGTGAGAGAAGTGAGAGATAAAAACAATAAAAACACTCAAATCAAGAAGACAAACCAGCAATGTGCCACCAGTGAATACTTTTCTTACGCAATATCCATATATAAAACAACATACTTGGTGGTATAGTAAATAGTAATAAGTGTGTGATTTTGTGTCTACATTTTTCCTCCTTTATGTTATTTGAATGAAATTCAAGTAGTGTAAAGAAAGTAAGGAACATACCTGAAAGAAGTCCAGAGAAACCATGTTGCATAATTACACGTAAAATAAGGACATATAGCATGGTGAACCATGGATCTATGTGGCATAAAGAGAAATGAAGAACCGTTGTGAGGAGCACTTGGTGAAATTGATGATTTGATTGCGAGTGATTTGGAGATTTGGTGGGGTAGGGACTGATCAGTTCCCAACCCAATTTTATATGTGTGAAAAATGAAGGATTTAGGTGCCTTATCACCAGAGGAAGAGTGTTAGGGAGAGAGGTCTATTTTTACCCTCCAACTTTAACTACATCCTTAAAAGGTCTAGCCATTGTAGACGGATAAAGACCAAATTTTGTTCATTTCGATTCATTTTGATCCAACAAGAATAACCCATATAGAGCAAAGATAGTAAAGGCAATCATGTATCATTTACCCCACTCCACAGGTGTCACCGAGATGTGTATGGCCTCCATGTTAGGTCATCTAGAAGTGATAGAAAATGTAAAATGATTTCCCATGTTAGGTCATCTAGGAAAGTAGTGATGTAACTCCCAAGTTAGGTCATCTGGGAGGAGTAGTAAAATACGTTGTGTTGTATCAATTGATTGATTTGATTCGAGTAGTAGAAAATTATGTTGAGATTGAACATATTTGATAGATTACTCATGGAGATATTTTTCACTTGTTGCCCCAAATTAGGTCATTAGGGGGATAGATAGACGGTGATAGAAAATGTCACGTGTTGTATGAGATGTATAATAGATGTGTAATGAATGCATAATATCCTGAGAGGGATTATACGGTGATCTTGATTATATGCCCCCCTTTCAAAGAAAGGGAGAGTGATGGTGAGAACAAACATTGAGCTGTTAGTAGATGTGTAATGATATAATAGTGGATGAAACGAAGTATAGTAGATGTCACAAAATTGTGTGTATATCAAGTTAACAATGTGCGGAATTGGAATATAGCATTGTGGAATATATACAATACAAAAGTAGGCAAAATTCTAAAGATAACGACGTAGACGTGACAGAAAATGAAGTAGAAAAGCTCAAGATATGAGAAAAATCTTGTGATGTGTATTAGTTGGAAGAACAAGCACAATAGTGACCATAGTAATATAACAATTATTAAAAGTGTTATATATAGTAATTGTAAAAAGTAACTAATGAATTTATTTGAAAT